>OZ038371.1:64102669-64674398 GCA_964036015.1 Leptarthrus brevirostris | reverse complement strand
AAGCAGATAGGTAGGAAGAAAAGTCAGACTCGGTCTGGGATAGAAGAGAAGTTTGCCAACGTTTATTTTTCCCGTTGCGGAGAGAGAGTAATTCTTTGTCGTACCATACGGTGGATGAGGAATAGTTTTTACGAGGAAAAAGGGGGATAGATTGTGTAAGACAAGCGTGTATTTCTGAATAGAACGCCTTTAAAGCAACGTCAACTGGAAGATGTTGAGGGATAGTGGCAATGTTAGAGTTGAGGAGCAAGTGATTTAATTTTTCGAAGTCGCCTTTACGAAAATTTAAGGAAAGACCATATCTATCATGCGCAGGTACAAGTGCTGCTGCTAGTAATGACTGATAATTTTCCATGACAACAAAGTTTTGTGTGGTATTTGATTCCTCATTAAGGTTGGCTTTTGGTAAAGTTGAATTTGTATTCTTATTATAAATCTTTGTAATTTCTTGTTGTTCCATCTTGAAAGTGCTATGGTCTTGTCTATTGGCCCTGTTATTTAGTGACGTATATTGCTCTTTTTTAGGGTCCTCGTGAATTGAAGTGTGATGCTTCTCTTTGCATTTGAACTTGCTGGTAAATTTCTGAATTTCTGAGTTTTCTAGTAACATTTTATTGGTTAAATTATATTTTGACAAGTAATTTAAGCAGTGGCCAGCTGATATGGCAATCTTGCGTTTGGTAGCGACGTTCATTTGATATTTTCAGCACTGCACAAAATGGTTTCCAGATCATGCAGGACATTTATTTTGTTTTAATGTGTGATATACTTGTGTTGTTTCTCTTGTAACTGGTCTAGGCGGTATTGATCGTGGTACTAGAGCGTCAGCAATGGATTCTAAAACCTTCAAACGTGTATTTTCGTGTAAACTATTGGAGAGCATGGGATGCTCCTTGTTCTTCTTCCCATAACTTTCATGTCATAAACGGTAGTTCTTCTACAAGTGGATAAACCCAAAGTGCATCACTCGTAGACTCTTAAATTGTTGCAAACATTCTTTATTTGTATCGAGGAGAGACTTTACCCCCTTTGCTGTTTCAGTTGGAAGTTTTGGCTAATTGACTAGGATTTTAAGTTGATGATTTACTAATATTCTTTTGTTGTTGTATCTCGCTACCAATTTTTTCCATGCTGATTGATAAGCTCCTTCTGTTATAGGTGTACGCCTTAACAATTTAAATAGTGTAATTTTTGTACCGGTTTTATCTCTCTATTGTTATGCACTTATGATGTGAAGAGGTCATGGAACGAGCGCCGCAATCTTCGGTAGCTGAGACTCTTGCTGCACTATACTTGTTGTAAGACCTTGGTATAAGCATGCTTCCGGTTTCGTTGATGATGGAGATGTAGGTTTATATTATAAATTAATTTGTTACTTCATGATATTTCATTTGAATTAATTATCTCTATCTATCAGGTTCAGAGAGAATTCGAAAGTAAGTATGTCATCAGGTAAAGTATGTGTTTTCTCCATTGTTATTACCCTTTTTAACCTTTTTTATTTTCAGAAGTTCTCATGAAACAGTTGGAACATTTCGAATATAAGAGTTCCTCTGGTAACGAAAAGCAGAGGAGCTGACCCGACAGAGTTCTGGCGCACAGTGGTTCCAAATGCCGAAAAGGTGGCCCTAAAATCAATCTTTTATTTGGGGACTTTCTGGGGTCTAATTATGTAGGTTGGTACCTGGCCTATTAGAAACAGCGTTTTATAACCGTCAAACTTGCACGTAGAGCTCTCGATACCCATTGTTATCCCAGCGCCGCGCGCACGAGGGTCTGAGTGCTCTATAGCCTAAGTTTTTCGTGTAAAAGTGACCTGAATTGGAACGAAATGGTTTCTTCGAATGAAACTTTTAAACGTTATAATATGTTGACAATAAATTTTTTTCTTATTTAACTAATGTAACATTTAGAATAAGTTTTTTTATAAGTGAAAGTTTCAAACTTTAACGTTTAATATTACATAAATCGACGGTTTCACGAGATCCCACTCTCTAACACGTTTTCCCATATTATTTAATTATTTTTAAATATTGTAATAAACAGAAGCCTGTACAAGTTAGCTCCTTTTTGTTTAAAAACAACTTTGCTTTTATTTTTAAACCTCCATAATGGATCCGCTATTTTGTTTTTTCGTAAATTTTTAATAATGATTTTAAATCAGGGACCACAAAACAGCCGATGTATGTACATATTTTCATGAAAATATGGCAATTTTAAACCTTTGTCTGCCATATTGAATGCGTAATTTTTTTTAAATTTTGAGTAAAGATTCTTGATCAGCGACGTCAAAATACCCTACATACGCAATTTCATAAAAATATGAATATTTTTAAAATTTAAAAATTAAATCTTCTCTAAATCTTTAAAGAAAATAAACAAGACCAAAATCGAAAACAAATTTCAAATTAAATTTTCTTTAAACCTCAAAATAAAACCAAGGAAATATTATCTAAATAAGTATAAATTGTAAGTTGTGTTTACTTAAATTAGCTATGGTTAGCTTGCATTAAAGTTATTAAACAGCATTCAATCAAAAAAAAAGTTCGCCCGCATAAATGACAAAATTGCAGCACAGTTGCTGACAATTTATATGTAACTTTGAAAAGCCTCCGCCTCTAGTTTAACCGAAAAAAAATTCACTTCTAAGTACTCCAAAGAAAATCAATTATCTAAACGACGACATCCAAAAATTCAAATAATGTAATACCCAAAAGGGTTTTATATTTAGTTTACCAGCCTAAACAAAACTAATCTCAGTCATTGAATCTAATAAAACTACATGTAAACTCACTTTCAAATGTGCAAATGGAATTCACACTAAAACCAGCAAGTTGTTTATGAAGCAAAAATGTTTACGATGAAATCAAAACTTCAACTAGTGGGGTGGGTCCAGATTCTAGGTGTCGCATCATTGGTGCGACCCTTGAGGTTCACACGAACAATTGTTATTAACAATATTCAATTATTATTAACAATATTTAATTGTTAATAGCGATAAATTTCATGATCATAGTACAAACGAGTAAGTGAAAACTCAATAAAATTCATACTATTCGATTTATCGTTTTATTTATAACTAATATCAACTATTTATGGTTTTTTTATCATATTTGTAATATTACAAAAAACTTTAAAAGTTCTGGATTTTTTTTAAAGTATCGAGTTGTATCAGAACCATTTAGATCAGATGAATCTTTTTAAAAAAAAAAACTTTCCCCCACTTTTATCTCATTTAAAAATACTTAAAAAATTGATATTTTAAATTTATAAATAAATAAATTAATGAATTTAATTTATCATGATAATTTCGTTATAATTAGATGCAAAAAAATTATTCCGTCATAGCACTATTTTTTAATGAAACCCAAATAAATGCACTCTGTTTGGAATTCATTTGTTATTAATAATTTTGGTTATAAATAATTTATAATTGATATAAACAATTCTTAATTGTTATAGACCATTTTTAATTGATATAAACAAAGTTTGTTCATTAAACAATTTTTCATCATTATAAACAATTTCTGTTCATAATAAATTGTTATTATCCGACTTTTTGATGTCCCGATCGTCATCAAAACAAATTATATCGAAGAAATCCTTTTCAAAAAAGTCTAAAATCAACTTTTTTTCAGTTTTTTTGTTTAAACAAAAAAAACGGCTCAACCGAAATTGATTAAATTTCTTTCAGCTCTTATTGACAATAATACGCTTCGAATGGCACCATAGGGAAGTCGGTATCATTTTTTTTCGCGAGATTTCGTTGTCGAAAAAAGTGGGTCCGAACGTACGTACGTACGTACACACACACACACACACGCATGCACACACATACATGTGTTCAAAAACATGCGTAAAACACTATGGTGACTTTGAAATGTAAAAAAAAATTTAAAACTAAAAATTTTGTAAATCGGGCCCATTACAATAACTTCCTATATGTGGGAAGTTAATAATCCCTATAAACATATCAGAAGTGAATATTTTGTTTAGAAACTGTCGCAACAAAAGTCTCAGAAGCAGGGAGAAAAGCTACAAGCGCTTGCGCATACAAAAATCTCTTTTCTTATTCTCGGATGAATTTTTACTGACAAAAGGAATATTGTGAGAATCCAAAACAGAGTCTAAGTTGAGGTAGGTCGGCTACCGTGAACTTGACCTGAAATTTTCAAAAGGTGCAAAAAAAGAAAAAGTGTCATAAAATTGTATTTCGCCAAAGGAATTGCCGATAATGTGGATTAATCTATTAATCAGGAAAGTTTTATTTTAAATTTTTATTAACAATATTTTGTAAATTTCCAATATTAAAATTTCAAATTATTGTAAGTAATTTATGTCATTCAATTAATCGATCGGCTACATTCGTTCAAAATTATACGAGTCCATAAATTTGTAGCGAAGGAAAAGTTGCGAGAGGGTTGTTATGATTCTGAGAACAATTTTTGACATTTCACTGGCAACATGAATTTCTGAGATGATTTATAAAGTTTTATTAATTACACAGGTGATGTTTAATCCCTTTTGAATGCCCTTAGGCCCCACGTTGGTTGCCAAATATGTTATATGCTCCCTTTTGAGCATATAGGCTTCACTAGCTCAATAAAGAAGGGGTGGTTGTACAAATATTTATGATGGGCGCCACTTGGTTCTTCTGAGTCCAAGAACTCTAAATGTTGCCAAGAAAACTTCGCGAATAAATTAAAATTACACCAATTAATTCGATTGAAAAAGAATTTATTAAAATCAATATATTTAATTCAGATTATGCACAACGTAATTTATTCCTTCACAAAGAGATTTTCAATTCGCAAAACAATTAAACAATATATATATATATATATATACATATATATATATATATATATATATATATATATATATATATATATAAATAAATATATATATATATATATATATATATATATATATATATATATATATATATATATATATATATATATATATATATATATAAATATATATATATATATATATATATATATATATTATTAAACCGAAAAGGGAAAGAAATGTAATAAAGGGGTATATGTAAATAAATGTAAATAAACAAAAAAATGTAAAACAAACTACTCAACTTAACCCGATGTTCCAAATTCCAACTAAAATATTTCTCTTTTCCTGGGACATTTATC
Organism: Leptarthrus brevirostris; assembly: GCA_964036015.1. Lineage (NCBI taxonomy): Eukaryota > Metazoa > Arthropoda > Insecta > Diptera > Asilidae > Leptarthrus > Leptarthrus brevirostris. The sequence continues at coordinate 64,669,242 of OZ038371.1, read as the reverse complement.
TTGAAACTTTTCTCGTTCTTTTTTTTCTCCACACGATTACTTGCTTCTTAGTAGTTCCCCTCAGAAAAAAATGACTGAAAAACTGACTAAAAAACTCAAGAAAAACTACTAACTAACTCTGCAAAACTGACTGAAGAACAACTAGGAAACTTCCTGAAAAACTACTAACTTCCCCTCCGAAAATGGGTCTGCTTTATAGGAAAATGGCCCCTATTATGTGGATTTCCGCATATTTGGCCATTTTCCGAAAATACTTCGCCGGAATTTCGGAATATGGAACGAAATTAAATAAAAATATTCACTTTTTTTTGTATAACAATATACCCCGGTAAACTATTTACGTTTCTATGCTACCGAAAAAATTATTTTGCCGTCGGAAAATATTTAAATTTGAGTTTGAATTCTTGTGTGACAGCTGAGTTCACGTGTTTAAAATTTTGTTAATTAGTGGGTTTCTGCAAGCATAATTATGGTTATATTGTGCTTCATTTTATAAAGAATCCCAGCGCGTTGATTGTTTATACCGGCGTATAAAGTCCCGCGAAAAAAAACGTGATAAGTTTGCGCAGAAGTTAGGTGTTTAATTTTGGTGTGATTCTGGCAATTTTACTTAGCTGATTTGAGTATAAAGCTATACAGGTAAGTGTTTTATATACCCTTTTATATTGTTTACTTTCAAATTCGCTCAAACTGGTTCATACATTTAGGAATCCGCAAGAGTGTGTGCGCTGGCTATTTCCGCATTCCACTATGTAAGTAACAATTTAAAATGTTTATAATTTCTTTTCGTGACGCTAAATTATATAATTAAATTTTTTTATGATTTTTAGGTTGCTCCTTTGGATGTATCGGACTCATTCCATCTTCCGCCAAGATTGCTCTAAATTGAACCACCTTCAATTCCTTTTGACCTCGCTGGGTACGTTCCTCGAATTCTGCCTTTGACCTGAAATACAGAGGACCAAAGCACAGCGCAGGATCATCTTTAATAGTAAATAAGGACAACACACCACACAGGTATTTAATTTTCACAATTACACTATTTCAAATCTATTTTATTTTTATTTTAGGGTGCACCATGTGGTGAAGAAATCGAGATCGGTTGTAGAGAAGGTATGTTTATTTATTTTCATGTCATCAGCATAAATGGAGAGCTCTGAGTGATTGATGACACATTCAACATCATTTATTGTAAGGATGAAAATTAATGGCCCGGGGTGGCTGCCCTGGGGGACGCTGGAACGAGCGACAATAGGGTTAGAAATGGATGAGGTGAAAAGAACATTGTAATGACGGTTGTTGAGGTAGGATTGGATCCAGGAGATGAAACGGCAGGGGAAGCCTAGGCAATCAAGTTTGAACAAGATAACATTTTTGGAGATCTTGTCGAAGGCGTTACTAAAATCGGTGGCGATAACATCAACATCTTTACCGTTTTCCAGATGTAGATCTTCCTTTGAGGAAGCCATACTGGGAGAGGGAGAAGATAGACTAACAGTGGAAGAACATGGAATCATAGACCAATTTTTCGAATAGTTTAGGTATGGATGCTAATTTAGCAATGGGTCTGTAGTTAGACACATCGTTCTTGCAACCTTTTTTGAAGATGGGAATAATATAAGAGTTTTTCCATAATTGAGGGAAAACCCCTTGAGTGACCGAGAGGCGGAAAATCAAGGTAAGGGGTTGAACTAGATGCATGGCACACTTTTTCAGAACGATGGCCGGAATGCCATCAGGACCTGGGTTGAAGTCGTCCTCAAGCCCGTTGATACTGGCGGCGATTAGTTCGGGATCAGGTTCGAAAGACGTAAACGACGTTTGAGTGCATTTGTCCAAGAATGAAAAGTAGTTAAGGTCAGGTTGTAGGGAATTGTCGCTGAAAGATTTACTGAAGAAGTGTGCAAAGAGGTTGGCGATAACCTAAGGATCAGACGAAGAGGTATTCTCAAGTTTAAGGGTAGAGGGGTAACCATTGGATTTCTTCTTGGAATTAATAAAGTTATAAAAACGCTTATTTATTTATTTATTTATTAATTATAAAGTTATAAAAACGCTTGGGGTCGGATATGAGGCTAGTTTCCATCCGTTGGAGGTACTTATAGTAGAGGATATCACAACGTTCAGAAAAAGAGGTATAAGCAGATAGGTAGGAAGAAAAGTCAGACTCGGTCTGGGATAGAAGAGAAGTTTGCCAACGTTTATTTTTCCCGTTGCGGAGAGAGCGTAATTCTTTGTCGTACCATACGGTGGATGAGGAATAGTTTTTACGAGGAAAAAGGGGGATAGATTGTGTAAGACAAGCGTGTATTTCTGAATAGAACGCCTTTAAAGCAACGTCAACTGGAAGATGTTGAGGGATAGTGGCAATGTTAGAGTTGAGGAGCAAGTGATTTAATTTTTCGAAGTCGCCTTTACGAAAATTTAAGGAAAGACCATATCTATCATGCGCAGGTACAAGTGCTGCTGCTAGTAATGACTGATAATTTTCCATGACAACAAAGTTTTGTGTGGTATTTGATTCCTCATTAAGGTTGGCTTTTGGTAAAGTTGAATTTGTATTCTTATTATAAATCTTTGTAATTTCTTGTTGTTCCATCTTGAAAGTGCTATGGTCTTGTCTATTGGCCCTGTTATTTAGTGACGTATATTGCTCTTTTTTAGGGTCCTCGTGAATTGAAGTGTGATGCTTCTCTTTGCATTTGAACTTGCTGGTAAATTTCTGAATTTCTGAGTTTTCTAGTAACATTTTATTGGTTAAATTATATTTTGACAAGTAATTTAAGCAGTGGCCAGCTGATATGGCAATCTTGCGTTTGGTAGCGACGTTCATTTGATATTTTAAGCACTGCACAAAATGGTTTCCAGATCATGCAGGACATTTATTTTGTTTTAATGTGTGATATACTTGTGTTGTTTCTCTTGTAACTGGTCTAGGCGGTATTGATCGTGGTACTAGAGCGTCAGCAATGGATTCTAAAACCTTCAAACGTGTATTTTCGTGTAAACTATTGGAGAGCATGGGATGCTCCTTGTTCTTCTTCCCATAACTTTCATGTCATAAACGGTAGTTCTTCTACAAGTGGATAAACCCAAAGTGCATCACTCGTAGACTCTTAAATTGTTGCAAACATTCTTTATTTGTATCGAGGAGAGACTTTAGCCCCTTTGCTGTTTCAGTTGGAAGTTTTGGCTAATTGACTAGGATTTTAAGTTGATGATTTACTAATATTCTTTTGTTGTTGTATCTCGCTACCAATTTTTTCCATGCTGATTGATAAGCTCCTTCTGTTATAGGTGTACGCCTTAACAATTTAAATAGTGTAATTTTTGTACCGGTTTTATCTCTCTATTGTTATGCACTTATGATGTGAAGAGGTCATGGAACGAGCGCCGCAAATCATAATCTGGGCTGGGCAATCTTCGGTAGCTGAGACTCTTGCTGCACTATACTTGTTGTAAGACCTTGGCATAAGCATGCTTCCGGTTTCGTTGATGATGGAGATGTAGGTTTATATTATAAATTAATTTGTTACTTCATGATATTTCATTTGAATTAATTATCTCTATCTATCAGGTTCAGAGAGAATTCGAAAGTAAGTATGTCATCAGGTAAAGTATGTGTTTTCTCCATTGTTATTACCCTTTTTAACCTTTTTTATTTTCAGAAGTTCTCATGAAACAGTTGGAACATTTCGAATATAAGAGTTCCTCTGGTAACGAAAAGCAGAGGAGCTGACCCGACAGAGTTCTGCCGCACAGTGGTTCCAAATGCCGAAAAGGTGGCCCTAAAATCAATCTTTTATTTGGGGACTTTCTGGGGTCTAATTATGTAGGTTGGTACCTGGCCTATTAGAAACAGCGTTTTATAACCGTCAAACTTGCACGTAGAGCTCTCGATACCCATTGTTATCCAAGCGCCGCGCGCACGAGGGTCTGAGTGCTCTATAGCCTAAGTTTTTCGTGTAAAAGTGACCTGAATTGGAACGAAATGGTTTCTTCGAATGAAACTTTTAAACGTTATAATATGTTGACAATAAATTTTTTTCTTATTTAACTAATGTAACATTTAGAATAAGTTTTTTTATAAGTGAAAGCTTCAAACTTTAACGTTTAATATTACATAAATCGACGGTTTCACGAGATCCCACTCTCTAACACGTTTTCCCATATTATTTAATTATTTTTAAATATTGTAATAAACAGAAGCCTGTACAAGTTAGCTCCTTTTTCTTTAAAAAAAACTTTGCTTTTATTTTTAAACCTCCATAATGGATCCGCTATTTTGTTTTTTCGTAAATTTTTAATAATGATTTTAAATCAGGGACCACAAAACAGCCGATGTATGTACATATTTTCATGAAAATATGGCAATTTTAAACCTTTGTCTGCCATATTGAATGCGTAATTTTTTTAAATTTTGAGTAAAGATTCTTGATCAGCGACGTCAAAATACCCTACATACGCAATTTCATAAAAATATGAATATTTTTAAAATTTTTCTCCGCCGGATCCGCCATTTTGTTTTTTTTAAATTTTGAGTAAAGATTCTTAATCAGCGACCTCGAAATACCCTTTCTACAAAATTTCACACAAATTGATTAACGTCTTCATATTTTGGCCACCTAGGTCGTTGAGCCGCACGACCACCATGCTTTGGGTCCCGGCTTTGAGACCAGGTCTCCCCGCGAGTTTTAATTAAGAAATTAAAATAATCCACTCCGTCTCTGGGCTGTTGTCTAGCTCGCAGCAATGCAAAAGCAAGACATTAAAGTTTCCTCACTTCCCTTACACTAATTCCCGTTCGTCCAAACCCATGCTACCGCATCAAAGGGCCACATCGTATATAAAATAAAAACTTTTTCGCGTTTAGAACCACTATATTGTAACATGCACTGTAGTCTGCCATAGGCTACGTGATGAAAACGAAATCAAGTTGTAAACCAGAAAAACGTCAGATGCCGTATAAAGAAAGTCAAGGCCGACTGGAACCTGTGGTGACTTATTGTGGTGGAAATGAATAACGGAAATTGCTAGAACTAAGTTGCTGAACTTTCTAGAATTAAGCTAAGTAGTATAAATAGGGCTGAGTAGCAGCCTAGTGAGTTAATTGTATTTTAACCAGTGAAGTGATAAGTTTTAATTGTTAAAGTGAAACGTAATATTGTGAAGAAATATTGTCAAGGAAATTGTTAAACGAACTAATTAAGCGAAGTAAATAAACTTGTGAAAATAGAAATAATTGTCTTAATTAATCCGTCGAGCCCGAAGAGCCCCATTTACGTTACAATATGCTGTGGTGATCCACATTCCCTATATACAATATATGATTATGATTTAATTAATGAAATGGAATCGGAAAGCGTTTACTAACGGTGATCTGTTTGTGTTTGATACTTATCTATATGACACCTATATGTTAATAGCTCTCCCTTTCCTTTATATGCGAAGCTGCATTTAATTTTTAAAATGTTTAAAAGTAGATTTAAGTGGCTCTTCCGGGAAGAAATGACACTAAGGACTATTGGCTATATGAAAGAGTAAATTCATAATAATACACTCGGTTTTGGCAGTTTCGCTTCTGTGGGGTCGAAAGGGCTGTGAATGTAAATAAAAATCCCATCATAATTTCAATGTTTAAGCGAACTGACTTGTGTAGTAATATCGGTAAGCCAAAGAACGGAACATTCGAGAAGTGCAAATGCTGCTGGGAATCCTCACTATAAAAGCTGTTTGTCAAGTCCATTACTAAGCAAAGCTGAGGAGCTCCTATGATTTGGCAAATCGGACATGAGACTGATTACCAGTTTAATCACCACTCAGTGTCAAATAAGAAAGCCAAATCGTCGATCAAGCACGTCACTAGATAGAGACTGAAAAGACACCTTTCTTTTAAAAAAAAGTCGCCAGATACAAAATAGTGCATTTTTTTCAAGATTGTTTCCAATATAATATAAGCAATTTATAAATAACAAAAATGTAAATACTACTCAATAAAAAGTAAATTAAAGTTTGTATTTACCTGAATCACTAGCGTATTTACCTTCAATTGATGCGTATTGAACAACTGAAGGGCACTTTGATTTGATCCACAACTGATTTCATGTACTTAAACGTCGTTTAACTCCATTTTAATTTGTACAGGGAAAGGGAAGAGAAACAGAGACCTGTAATAATGTGATAAAATTCTAATTTTGATAGCGATCCTCTTATCGTAAGTAACAGACAATGAGTATTGTTAAAAGTTTCAGATTACTCTCTTTTTAGTCCTCTAAGCTATAGTTTTTATCTGACACAATATATTGGGAATATACTTACTTAATAAAAGCTACTGAATAATAAAATAGTTTTTGAAGTAAAACTTCTTTACGCACGCTTGACTTCTGAGTAAGCTGGTGAATGCGTGACGAGCGCGTTACAAAAAGTGTGATCTGGCGAGGCGAACGGAACTCGAGAGGGAGATATACGGTGATTTCTTGATTATTTCGTAATTTCATTTCGTTTATCAATGAAAACCGAAAATAAATTTAAATATTTGTAGAAAATTAATATATGTATATGTATATACATGTATATATTATACATATATACATATAAACATATATATATATATATATATATATATATACATACATATAGATGGAGCTACAGAAGTTTTACTTCAGTCGTGTGGTCTAAAGCACACTAATATTTTTTTTTATAAATAAGTCGAACTGATTTCACAAAAAGCGCTGAAAAGCATAAAATAAATTTTAATTTTATATCTATTATTGCTTTTTAGCCCATTTTGTGAAGTCAGTTCAACTTTCTTTTAAATAATTATTTTATTATTCACTTTTTAGTGTTTTCATAAATACGACTCGAAGAATGTTGCTCGTACAAACAAAGCAATTTCAAAAGTTGCTGAGATAGTGTACTTTAAAGAATAGAAACAGAATTATTCAACTCCGGCAACATATTTCGAAATAAGTCACGGTCATCCTTTCATACCCTCACCTTATAAAATTTTTAACATGGCTCTAGTGAGCCACTTTACTCTATACAGCAAAAGAGAGTTATCGTAGTCAAAAAAACATCGTAGTCACTCTAGGTACAAAATTGCCATCAGGAAGCCCAATAAAGTTAGACGCCGACCATCTTTCAACTCACACCACAAGCCACAATACAGAATACAAATAGATACTGTATTCATTCAGAATCATCTAAAGCAGTCTACGCGTTACAGAGTTAGGTTACCCCTTCCCCCATCCCAATCGTAAGTCAACATTTTCCCATATAGTAGCAATAAGGCATTGTATTGTATAAAACAAAAAACAATCTTCCAAATAGGTGTGTGAATGAAGGAATTGGTTAACGCCCCCTTCGCACACCGCTCAACCACATAAATTGTTGTTGTACCAGTGGGGCAACATATTCTACACATCACAAGCTGAATCATCCAAATCGGTAGCATGCCTTCAGATTCCAAGGGGACCAATGCGTCAACAAATTATTAATTTGTTTGCGTGCCGTAACTGTGGATACTGTATGAAGTCGGCATCACCCTCCCCGTGGGGCGGCTGGTAACAGTCATGTAGTTTTTACTGTAGACTGGCTAATGATGGCGGGCGGAGAGTCAGTCACTTTCTTGATCAAACAACTCCAATCCAGGGTGTTAAGCAATCACCGTGCCCATTGGACAGTTTGAAGCTGGGGGAACTAGTTGTATTCTAACGGAGCCTCGTTGATACCTGTCCTCCACAAGGAGTAAGAAGGACTTTCCATGTTATGGAGCTCAACTATGGGTTACCCCCCAATCCCAGAATATCTTCAGACCATGAGTACCGCCTTGTCGTAAAAATGGTCGATAATGAATATGATGAATAACAAACACCCAGATTCGGATAAAACCGAGACCTAGCCCACGGGTCAAGTGGGCAATCTTTTGCGAGCATTGCTCGCTCCTCCTCATACTGTTAGGAAGGGTAATTGTTTTTAATCAAAACTTCTTCCTAACGAGTACTTATTTTTATTTATTTTTAAAACTCATGTGTTTACAAATTTTATTGGTTGTAACGTTTTAAAACCTTCTTAGTCTTTACAATCTTCTTACCTAGTTACGTTTGGGTAGTTTGCAGTTCGGTTTTCCTATCCCTTTCCGATTGAGCCTGTTCGGCTTCAAAATCCTCTATTGCCTTACTATTTATCTTTAGGTGTTGTCGGTACTATGATGTGTTTTGAGCAACGGTGCAATCGTAGCTTGTTTTGTTAAAGATGTTGGAAAACATTGTGTTGTTGAGAAATTTTTGCAAAATTACGGAATCTGCTACAGGTACTGGTTCGGGTTGATGGAACGGTAGGGTAATCTTAGCATTTCCTTCATAGGGGATTTCGACAGTGCCATGGATATATTTGCAATATTTCTTTAACAGTAGAATTTCAGTGCCGTTTATCTCCTTGTGCGTAGTAATCTTTTCGCAATGGGCTAAGGGAGAACGGGAAGTTTGAAAATTGAAGAGCCAAGCATTTCTACGAACTAGCTTTACTAAAAATTCAAAGGTTTTCTCTATAAATATGTAAGTGCACGAATTAAGTACTTGGAAAGGATCATGTAATAGGCTGAAGAGACAGTTTTCACGTTGGGTTCATATTGCCTTAGCTTGTTTCTGAGCACAAATATAAACAGTGGGGTATAGCTTATAATTGCACTTCGTGCAACATTCATGAAATTCTTCGTTTCTTAATGCGATGAGATGAGTTTCTCGAGTTCGATTTAAAATTATACTTGCCTCTAAATGAAGGATATCAGTGTGCTCTCGGACGCAAGTTGGTATTAAATGAACTTCGTTCATGGTATATTCTTCATCTTTCAGAAGGGGAAGACTGATTCTTATGTACATGTCTCAATCGTGTTGAACGTACCGTACCCTTGGAAATCTCTGAATACAGGGTGTTTCAGATCTGACGTGAGTATTGTGATAGATCTCAACTAGACAAATAAAAAATTGTATGGCAGAGGGGGTGGGGGGAGGCAATCTCAAGCGTTTGGGGGTTACAGGGTGATTCATAAATTTCAGTTTTTCATGGTATGCACATTACTACTTTATTTTTCTCTTTTGATCTACCCTACATGGCGACATCAAACAAATGCTAAAAAAACTACTATCCCAATGGCCTTTCCAAAATTGTCAACAATGTTGATCTAACTTCTACCATTATAGGTACAGTCACTTACATAATTAAACAATCGTTGTTTTGATTTTTAGTTTAAAAATTCACTCGGGTCATGTGAATATTTCCTGCACATTTTGTGCATTTAAAAAAATGGTTTGCGATTACCTAAAGCTCAGCATTTTCCCAAATTTTCTCCGAAACTCATTTAATTAGTACACCCCTTTTTTATTTTGATTAGATTGCCCGTCTTATAACCTTTCAAAAAAAATGCAACATGTCCACGTAGAGAAAATATTTAGAAATTTATACGTAGAAATCCTATCGAAGAATATTATCAAAATCAACAAATTGAAGAAATTGAAACCAAATTAATTCTAAAATGCTTTTTATTGAATTTAAACATAATTACAATTAACCTTGATAAGTAACAAAAGCCGTTCAAAATGTCCACCGCCACTTTGGATACATGTCAACAATCTCCTTCTAAGTTCTTGTTTAAGGCGTTTTGCAGCCACCCTCTACCGTAATTTCGTCCCTTCATTCCATATTCGGCTAACTAAATCCTCCCTATTGTTAACTGGGCTTGAATAAACTTCATCCTTTAGTGTTCCGCATAAGAAAAAGTCCAATGGGGTAAGGTCTGGAGATCTAGCAAGCCAAGGAATCGGTGTCCCTCCTCCAATTTAGCGGTTAGGAAATTTTTCACTTAGTATTACCTTCAGAATGTTAGCCATATGCGATGGTACTCTATCGTGTTGGTGAAACATTCACCTAAGATTATCCATAGGATTCTCCTCTATTAGATCTGGCAGTGTTTTGTCCAAAAAGTCCGCATAAAATTCACTATTAAGCACTTGCAGCATATTTAGGTATGGTGGTTATGAGCAAACCAATAAAAATAATAAAAGAGGTGTACTAATTACATGAAATTCGGAGAAAATTTGGAGAATTGCTGAATTTTAGGTAATCGCAAACCATGTTTTTTCACTTTTGGAAGTGACTGTACGTGCAATGTTAGGAGTTAGGTCAGTAGTGTTGACATTTTTGAAAAGGTTATTAGGATAGTTGTTTTTTAGCGTTTGTTTTATGTGGCTGTGTTGGGCAGATCAAGAGATAAAAATAAAAGAGTAATGTGCATATCATGAAAAACTGAAATTTATGAATCACCCTGTAACTCCCAAAACGGTTGAGATTGCTCCCTCCCCCCTTCTATGCAATATTTTGCTTGTCTGTATGTGTTGAGTAAAGTTTTAGGTGAAATTATTAAAGGGTGCATGCGGTGTTGCGGTAATGAGTTAATGATAGAAAAGTATTTCGTAATGTGGCTATGAATTGATTGTAGTGCAGTCAAAATATAGATAACTGATTTAGGCCTGCCTGCAATTGAACTGCGCGTAATTCTATACTCATGTCAATTCATTCATTGGTTTTGAGAGTTGGACAAATTTACCAAAGGTTTACCTAAGGAATCAAAACTAGTTTTCATAATTGTTACCTGTTTATTTAGTAAATGGAATTATTGTTGTCGTGCCCCTCCAATCTTTGCAATCGAGAGTATATCTGTTTTGCATAATTAAAATTTTTGATACGACATGTTGTACTATGTCGTACCAACGGAGACAAAATTTGTTATCTTGCCTCTGAATATGACATAGTTTCTCACCGCCTCCTCGCAACTTGTTACGAATGCCAAGTTATCATCCTCGTTTACAAATGGTATTTTCGTGAAAATATTCCAACTGGGCTGGTAAACTAAGGTTGGACTTATCGGTTCAAATAGGATCCCATATGGTTTGATCCTATGAACAGGATTAGACATGATTCTTGTATGGAGAAGATTTTATTCAAATTGTGAAAGGGTAGGGAGTAATAAATAAATATTCATAGTAATTTTTATAATAATTAAAATTTTTTGAGACGATTGTTATGTATACGTTTAAGATTTTTACCTATTTCAATAGTACAGTTTACATCACTATCCATGCGCTTCACTTCAAAAGGTCCTGTCCATTAAAACAATGTGGAACAGTCCTCGCTTCGGTGTCACATAAAAGGAAAACAATCAAGAATTTTAGTTAGGTCATCTTGAATGGTTAATATATACTTGTTCCCCTGCTGAGTAAGTGGAAGCGGTCCTACGATATCTAGATAGATTTTGTCGAAAGACTTTTCGGCTGTGTCACTTATCATCATTGGGATTTTTGTTGCTCTCCAGTTTTTATTTTGTCGACACTTTAAACATTTCCTAATGTAATTATTTATGTCTTTCAGTTCTTTTCCCTTATGTAGTGTTGACGTATTCTTTTGTCAGTTTTATACACTCCCATATAACCTCCTAGAGGTTGATCTTTCAGAGGTTGATTCTTTCAGAATTGTTTGGATTGCCTCTGGAGTTATTAGGATTGTTGCCTCATCTTTGTTTGCTGCTTTATGTGCGGATATTAAGCCTTGCCACATTCTGAGGCTGGTGAAGGGTTCCAATGACGAAATTATCCTCGAGGAGGATTTCAACTTGGTTTGTGCCAAATGAGCAATGTGAGAAACAATATGGGAAGACAGCTTGATTTAGTGTTCTCTACGAGCTCTATGCTCACTTTTGTTGAACCCAGTCTCATTCCCTTGACGAACCTTGATATATTTCACAATGCTCTGCTTGTCACTTTTCATAGTATCCCGGACGTGCGTGTCGATAATCTCGAATGCGAATGTAGCTTTAATTTTAGAATGGCCGATTTTGAGGCTCTGAATGAATATCTAATGAATTTTGACTTCCTTACTTGTCTGTCTAGTGACGATTTCGACAGGAACGTATCTGGTTTCTACGAAGTTTTGTACGAAGCGTTCGTGAGGTTTGTTCCCTGTGTCCGGGTTAGATGTAGAGAATCCGCTCTCCCCTGGTTAAATAGGGAATTAAAAACTCTTAGGAATAGAAAAAATAGACTCTGGAAAAGGTACCTGCGTGTGGGCAGTGCTGACTCTAGGCGTGAATTTATTCTCTGCCATGAACACTTTATTAGTCTTTCTCGTTCCCTATATGAAGAATACCTTCAGAACCTGAGAGGTAACTTATTCTCTGACCCCCGTGCATTTTTTGATTATGTCAATATGAGGAGAAGGGTGAATAACTATCCATCGACTATGGAATTAGGGTTACGTTCCAGTAATGATTCTAAGATTATTTGTAATTTATTTGCTGAATATTTTAGGGGCGCAGTTGAATCATCCGATTTTTGTCCAGATAATAGCAACTTTTCGCACATTAGGAATAGATATGCACCCTCCGTACCTCTTCCATCTATCACGGAGGAGATCTTGTCCAAACATATTGTAAATCTTCCGGGTGACTTTTCGTCTGGTCCTGACGGGGTTCCTGCTGTTGTCTTAAAGAAGTGTTCTTCAGCGTTGTTTCATCCCTTACTTTTACTTTTCCGGCAACCTTTCTCGGTGGGCCGTTTCCCTGCACTCTGGAAGACATCATTTTTAGTCCCTGTTTTTAAGAGTGGAAATAGGAGAGAGATTGCTAACTACAGACCAATTGCTAAATTGTCTTGCATTCCAAAACCCTTCGAACAGATAATCCAATCACAGGTATCCATGGAGTGTAGGAGTTTAATTTCTAGCCAGCAGCACGGCTTCCTTCAGGGTAGGTCCACGGTATCCAACTTGTTGGAGTTTGTTTCTAGCAGTGTGGGTGGATTTCTGGATGGCTGCCAAACGGATTGCATTTATACTGATTTCAGTAAGGCATTTGATAAGCTGTCTCACTCTGTTATTGTTTTCAAATTGGCCAGGATGGGTTTCCCGCCTCCACTCATTGCATGGATTAAGTCGTATTTATCTAACAGGACTTATAGTGTGCGTTTTCGGGGCGTTCTCTCCGATGCTTTTGTAGCTCCTTCAGGCGTTCCCCAGGGTAGTCATTTTGGTCCTTTGCTATTCATCTTATCTATTGATGATATTACTTATTTGCTTCAAAGAAGTAAAATTCTTATTTATGCGGACGATATCAAGATTTGTCTTCCAATTAAATCTTTTGGCGATTGCGAGATCTTGCAGTCGGATCTACACATATTTTATAGCTGGTGTGGGAATAATAATCTTAAATTAAACATTGAGAAATGTCAGGTTATGACCTTCTCGAGGTCCCGCAACTACTGTACTTTTGAGTACAAGTTTGATGGTACTTGTATTCAACGGGTGGAAGGGGTGAAGGACTTGGGCGTGTACCTTGATAGACAACTTAACTTCATCCCCCACATTAATAATATCGCTTCCAGGGCCAATTCTATGCTGGGATTTATCCTTCGTTGGTCCAGGGAGTTTCATGGGCCTCACATAAGATTTCATCTGTATACATCCCTTGTTAGACCATTGCTGGAGTATGCTAGTCCGGTTTGGTCTTCATTTTACAGATTTCACATTAAACGTATTGAATCCGTTCAACGTAGATTTGTGAGAGCGGCTCTTCGTGCTTTGCCCTGGAGTGACCCTCTTATTCTACCTCCATATGAAGAGCGATTAGGTCTGCTACAACTTACTACTCTCGAGAAGCGCCGTTTGGTTGCTGATATAATTTTTCTACACCAGCTTCTTCAGGGGAAGATTGACAGTGAGGAACTTTCGTCCAAAATTATACCTGGAGAACTGTCCTATTCCCTTTGAAACCGTTCTAGCTTGCGGATAGCTTATTCGCGCACTAGGTACGGTATGTTTGAGCCGATTAACCGCATGTGTGGGTTTGCTAATGATGTTGGTGATGTTTTCAGTACTAATGTGGACAAGGTTACATTAAAGAGTAGCCTCTACAACTTTTAGTCATCCTGTTGCACTCACTCGTGTTTATACGGCTTTTTTAATTTTGTTTTTTTATATTAGTTTGTGTAAGTATTGCATTGGCTTGGCTCAAGGATCTCTATGCCTGTTACACTCCTAATATTGTGCTTCTGGATACTAATATTAGTTTTTGCATGCTGGTGTGGGAGCCTCATTCACCTCAATATTTTGTTATATTCGGGTGGATAGGTTAATTTTCCGGGCTTCTGCCCGTGAAGTGCGCCTTCTGGGTTAGAAGGGTTAATTCTAGGATCTTTCTGGGAGAGTTGAGGTTGACTCTAACTCTAATAATTCTAAGTCTTTAGGAGATATCTCTTTCTGAATATTATTCTCTCGTACATGTTGAGAGAGTTCTTTCCTATTGCCATTTTCCTTTTCTGAATCTGCTCTAGAACTATTCCCTTTAATAGCCGTAGACACACCTTTTGGCAATTCTTTCTGTCTGCGAGATGCAGCTCTTGTTATCGGTAAACATATTTATTCCGTTCGAAATGTTTTAATTTATTTGTAGTATGGACTAATGCTTTTGTAGTGATAATTTGTGGTTCATTTTCCTCCTCACTGTTATCTTCTTGTGGTATTCTGCTAAGTGCGTTTTGCATTTTGATTATATTAACCTAGTTTATACTCAATTTAGTAGTCAAAATCGGACAACTTATGATGGAATCTAACAAGGCGGGACGTGGGATCCTTTACATAAATACACCTTTAAGCAGTTTGTGATCTCTGTAAATTGTGAATTTCCTTCCATATAGGTAACAACGGAAGTTTCTGGCTGCCTATACCACTGCCAGCAACTCCCTCTCGGTTGTTGAGTAATTCCTTTCCGCTTCGTTCAGCACTCTGCTAGCATAGGTAATTGGCTGGTCATTTCCGATTTCACCTTGCGCGAGAACTGCCCCAAGAGCTTCTCCACTCGCGTCAGTTATTAAAATATACTACTTAGAAAAATCTGGGTACTTCAATAAGGGAGGATTAATTTTATTTCCTTTCTTAATAATTTCTTAAAAGGCTCTGCTTTTAAAGAAAATTGTTGTATAAATTTCCGATAGTAATTAGCGAGGCCCAAAAACGATTATAGTTGTCGAATAGTTTTAGGGGTAGGGAATTTCTCTACACATTCAACTTTAGAAGCATCGGGTCTTACTCCTTCTGAAGAGCAGACATGCCCAAGGTACAAAAATGCTTTTCTAAGAAATTGGCATTTTTCGGCTTGCAATTTTAGTTTATTCTCATGTAACTTCCTGAAAACACTAAAAATTTTCTCGTTATGACCTTCCAAATTTTTTCCATATATACCTATGTCATCTAAGTATTCAAAGCATTTCAAACCTTTTAAACCTGACAATACATAGTTCATTAACCCGGCATTAGCTGATATTCATAATGTCCCAAATTTGTACTAAAAGCAATTTTAGCACAGTCTTTTGGATCCGCTGGCTAAGTGTAAAGTAGTGAAATAGCGAGCGTGACCAAGTTGGTGTGGCAGAGGGAACGCGTCCCCGTTGAGTTTGCAGAAATCTACCACTATACGCCATCGTTTTTCACCGTTAGGACCGGGCTTCTTCGGTACTATTATTAGTGGAGAATTCCATGGACTTTTACTCTCTTTATGATTTCATTCTCGAGCATCTCTTTACGTGATCCTGGATTACTGCTTTCTGTGTATCAGGTAGACGATACATCCTTTGATTTATGGAGCCTTGATTTGCTCAAGAGGAACAGTATGTTTAATAGCTTGCGTGTGAGTAAGTTTGTCTCCTAATAAATGAAATATATCATTGAATTCTCTGCAGATTTCCATAATGCTTTCACTCTCTTCGTCATTTAGATAAAATCTGCTAATTTAATTCGGGTCTCTAAAAGCCTTAATCTGTTATTTATGTGCTCTGTTATTAGTGTTTTGTTAATTTGTTTTGTGTTATTACTATCCTTGTGGATAAGTCTTAATTTCTTTCCTACTATAGTTTGGTCTCCCGGAGTTTCTCTGTAACCTTTAGTTTGTTGTGAAATTAACTCAGGGGTTGAAATTAGGATGATTGCTTGGGGAAAGTTTAAATTAAAAGGTTTTAAGGTGTTGTTCTCCTCACTAACATTTAAA
Source organism: Leptarthrus brevirostris (assembly GCA_964036015.1). Classification (NCBI taxonomy): domain Eukaryota; kingdom Metazoa; phylum Arthropoda; class Insecta; order Diptera; family Asilidae; genus Leptarthrus; species Leptarthrus brevirostris. The sequence goes on along the minus strand of OZ038371.1, from coordinate 64,653,155 downwards.
ATACCGATTGTAAATTTATTACCGAACTCTTTGACAAGACTGTTTCCTACAAATATTCCCGGGCTTACCTCTTCCGAAATACAAAGCATTTCTTCTCCTAAGCTGCCTTGTTTTTCTATCACCTTCTCAGAACGGGCTGGGATAACCACTTCTTCTTCAGTCTGGAATTCATAAAATTCCTTGTATGCAACTGTTTAACATTTTTAGACTTTTATGTAACGGTAATGTTAGGATTTTGAGGTATTTGTAAATTCATCTCGGTTTCTTTGTTTATTATCAGGGCGATACATTATGTTTGGATCATTCTTTGGAATTGTAATATCGGGCTAGACAGAGTTTAATGCATTTCTCGGTTGCCGCTTGCTGTTTGCATTGTTTTCTTTATTGATTACCTTGTTCGGTGAGGTTAATGGGACTATATATTCCGTTTTAGTTGATTTCGTGAGGAAACCTTAAAACTTGTTTTGGTCCCTCCACATTACAGTGGCGAGAGATAAAATCGTACCCCAGTGTACCATCATCCTTAACATTAGGTAATTCTTTGACTATGTGGAACTCAAATTTGTTTTTGGGGTCTAAATTAACAATTCCAGTGTACGTACCCTATGTTTCTCCTTTCCAAGAGGTGTATGTATAGATGTTATTTTATTTGTATTTATAAAAATCTTCTTATTTAAGGCGCTGTTTTTGAGAATACTTATTTCGGCTTCTGTGTCCAGGTTGTTAGAAGAAGGTGGGTGACAGCCTATATTAAGTGTCCTTGTGAATTAAAATTTTTATTCGTTTGCATTGTCTTCGCAACGCTACTTCGAACGACAGTTTTCTATAGTGTGCCCTTTTCTCTGACAAAAGTCAGACTTATTTGCTTACAGATCTAAACTCCATTACATTTGCTGAAGCATAATTATAGAATTATAATTTTTACAATTTTGTATAAGGATTGGAGAACTCTAGACCAGCGCTTCACAAACCCTAGCGCGGAGTTAGCTCTGTTAATTATGCTGTCAATGTGGGAACGGAAATTGAGTTCACTATCACAGATTATTCCCAAGTTACACAAAGAGGTAACGATAGGGACTGGTACGTCTGTTAACATATAGACTCTCGGGGTGGTGGTAAGACGCTTGCGGGAATAAGAGATGGACTGGCATTTGGAGACATTGAGCTCTAGAAAGTTTCTCATGCACCATGCAGTGAATGAATCGAGGTCTTTTTGCGGGAGAAGAGAGTTGGTTGTGGAGGAGATATGTTTGATTATTTTCATGTCATCAGCATAAATCTACAACTCTGAGTGTTTGATGACACATTCAACATCATTTATTGTAAGGATAAAAATCAATCGTTCGAGGTGGCTACCCTGAGGGACGCCGGAACGAGCGACAATAGGGTTAGAAATGGATGAGCTGAAAAGAAAATAGTACTGACGGTTGTTGAGGTAGGATCGAATCCAGGAGATGAATTTGGGGGGGGGGAGAGCCTAGGCGATCAAGCTTGAACAAGATAACGTTCTGGGAGATCTTGTCGAAGGCTTTACTAAAATCGGTGGCGATAACATCAACATGTTTACCAGGGCACATAGTGTTTTACAGAAGAAGTCAGTATTGTTAATGGTTGTAAGTCTACCTTTGAGGAAGCCATACTGGGAGAGTGAGAAGATAGACTTACAGTGGAAGAACATGGAATCATAGACCAATTTTTCGAATAGTTTAGGTATGGATGATAATTTAGCAATGTGTCTGTAGTCGGACATATCGTTCTTGCAGCCTGTTTTGAAGATGGGAATAATATACGAATTTTTCCATAATTGAGGGAAAACCCCTTGAGTGACCGAGAAACGAAAAGCAAAGTAGAGTTGAACTAGATGCATGGCACACTTTTTTAGAACGATGGCAGGAATACATCCTGAACCTGGGTGATAGTCGTCCTCAAGCCCATTAATAATGGCTGCGATTAGTTCGGCATCAGGGTCAGAAGATGTAAACGACGTTTGAGTGCATTTGTCCATGAATATAAAATAGTTAAGGTCGGGTTTTAGAGAATTGTCGCTGAAAAATTTACTGAAGAAGTGTGCAAAGAGGTTAGCGATAACCTTAGGATCAGATCAACAAGTATTCTCGAGCTTTATGGTGGAAGGGTAACCATTGGATTTCTTCTTGGAATTAATAAAGTTATAAAGACGCTTGGGGTCGGATATGAGGCTAGTATCCATCCGTTGGAGGAACTTATGGTAGAGGGCATCACAACGTTCAGGAAAAGAGGTATAAGCAGATAGATAGGAAGAATAGTCAGACTCAGTCTGGGTTAGAAGAAAAGTTTGCCAACGTTTATTTCTCCTGTTGCGAAGAGAGCGTAATTCTTTATCGACCCATACGAGAGATGAAGAGTAGTTTTTACGGGGAAGAAGAGGGATAGATTGTGTAAGACAAGCGTGTATTTCCGAATAAAACGCCTCTTAAGCAACATCAATTGGAAGATGTTGAGGGATATCTCCAATATTAGAGTTGAGGAGCAAGTGATTTAATTTGTCAAAGCCGCCTTTACGAAAATTGAAGGATAAAGAAGACTCGGAGCTTGAAACGGCATGAGGGTGCTCGTAGGAGAAGACGAGGAACAAGGGAGGATGGTGACGGCCGAGGGAGGAGAGAAGATGATTGCTTTCTGCTACAGCCGAGTTAACTGGATCTGAAGAAGAGATTAAGTCTAATTGTCTGTCCAGGAAGCTTCTGGCTCCGCTTACTTGAAAGAGACCTGAAACGGAGCGTTGATCCGTAAAGAAGGCTTCTTTGGCCGAAGATGCGTTAAGGGGGACAAAGTGAGAACAGACCTCGGACAGTGACCATTGAATGCGGGGGAGGTTAAAGTCACTCAATAAAATAAATTCATCGGAGGCGTTAGCGTTCTCAAGCAATTCACTTCAATTATGGGCAATTTGCTTCAATTAAAAGCTCGTAGGCGTCTAGAGGTTAAGAGGGGCGAATGTAACAACAGAAGATGTGCAGAAGACACTTATTTAGTGCTATTTTTATACATACAAATTCTGATATTGTAGAGTAGGAGGTCTTTAGCAGGGTGGCATCATAACAGTTGTGAGCAGCTATAAGAACCCCGCGACCTGGTGGCTCATTGGTGCCTATATAACCGTCAACACGGAAAATGGTATAGTTTGGAGGGAATCGTTCGTTGTCGAGAATTTCTGGTGTTAGATTGGTTTCAGTTAAGGCAAAGATATCGTGCGGGAATTTGTGAGAGTTAAGGAAAATGTTTGATGTTTTTGTGCGAAGTCCTCTTACGTTCTGGTAACAGACTGACAAGGTGTCGGGGAGAGGTTCTTGATCGGAAACCGCGGGTGCAATAGAAGGGAAGTCAGAAATAGAGAGAGCAGGGGGGTTAGGAACAAAAGTAGTTTAAGTAATCGTTACGACTTTTGTGAAGATGGGAAATACAGCGAGAACTGACGTACGCAGCATAGGTGGATAGATCTTTTGAAAACTTATGGGAAGGTACTTAGTCAAAAGTTGGAGTAAGACCGTTGGATCTGTGGGCAGGCCTTCTTGTTGTATACTTAACATGACGTTGGTGCTGGTTTTACCTTCAACACAGACGGAGTTCGGTTTGTCGTGGAGATAGGCTAGAAATAGACGTACGTTGTCATAAATGCGACGGTCCCGTAAACGGGACAAGAGGTATCGTCCATCGCTAGAATCAGCAGAGCACAAAGTCAATTTAACTGTAGGTGGGACAAGGGGATCGATAAATGAATGATGTACGAATAAAGGTGTTATGGTTAGCGGAATGGGCGGGTTAACGGAGGTAGAAGTTGTTTGAAACGGGGCGACAGTGTAGGAAGATGACGGCATGGAATTAGGTGGGCATGAGGAGGAAGTAGCGGGTGCAAGGTTTGTTGTATACAGAGGAGAGGTGGGACAGACGGAAATCGGAGCAGAGGTGGTGGAGTGGTCGAAAGAAGATGCCTTGTGGTTAGGTCGGCATACGAAAGAAGTTGGGAGTGCATGGTTAGGTGGGTGCGCTGGATATACGGAACTCAAAACAGTAGTGGTTGGGTTGTCGGCTGGAATGGACGTGTTCGAGGACTTCGGTGTAAATGGAACAGGGGGGTTAAGGGTGTGAGAATATATAAAGTTAGGATACTTGACTGGAGTACTTCGATTAAAACTTGGAAATACTCCCATTTTGAGCTGCCAATTGGAGTTTGGAAGTGCGGAAGAGTGAGGAGTGATTATGCTGTTACTAGTTCTAAGATTCTTATGATTAGGGTGAATATTAAATTTAGGTATAAGAGAAGGTCGTTTGGGGTAGTTAGTGGGGTTAGGTTTGTAGCGGCGATATTAAAAGTTTCATCAAAAAAAAAATGGATTACAACAATATTTTTGCTGCCACAGTTTACATCGTAACATCGTCAGTATAACCAACCTAAAAATTCACGTCAAAAGGAAGTTGACAAAATCATGCCGGTATTACGTCAAGTCCGCTCACAAATAAGCAGTCGCACTCCACCTCCGCCATTGACAAGTTGAGTTACATATATATTGTCAATAAAAGTTTTTATTATAATTTCTGGAATGTTTTAATTAATAAGTATATAAATAAAAGATACTACAAATGGTGACCCCGAGAACTTAAAGTGAAATTTTGTATACAAAATATTGCGTGAAAGAACTCGCGGAGTGTGGTAACCGAAGTACAAAGCCCACGTGCAACTCAAAATTAATTCTTAAAAATCATCGAATAAATTACGGGCAATTAAGTTGTCAAGTTAAAGTGAAAACAGAACTCAATGGATCGTAAAAGTGCATCATAATCATTTCATACATCAATAAAAAAAAGCAATGACGAATGACGGCTTAAAATCATGTTCTCATCAACAACAAAAATATTTAATAAAACCAGCAATAAAATATGAAGAAATCAGCAAACTAAACTAGCAACATAATATAATGAATGAGGATTTTTCTTCCGATGCTGATATAAAACAATATATTTAAGAGATTATTATCAGCACGTGTAATTTTCGAAGCCGATATAAAAAATACTACAAACAACAAATATCAAGAAATCATCCAAACAAACAAGTAAAATGATATACTGGATGGGGATTTTCTTCTGATGCCGATATTTATCAGTATTTCCGAGAAATTGCTGTCAACACGTGTTCACATTCACAGTCGATTTGGGTTTAAAACTACAGGGATCTACAAATATCTGCTCTCACACCAATAGTAGCCATAAACAATAAGCTAAGTTAATTACAATTGTAAAATTTCATATAATCTCTTAGAATATTTTATTTTAGGTTTGAATATAATATAAAAATAGACAGTAAGCACTAAACGTAGGAATTTCACAAAAAAATTCGATGAGGAGATATAAATTTGCTATGAATTTCAACAAAAAAGAAACTTATTTTCCATTCATGAGCCTGAGTGAGTAATTTATTTTAAGTCTAAAAATTAATTTAAACAATATATGTGATTTAATAGTGTTAAAATACATTGCAATTAACAACAACTTTTGCGAAATAAAAAAAGCGATCAAATCTTATAATATAAACTGTAAAATCGCGAACTTACAACCATTGTTAAATAATTATATAAATTAGAGATTACCTAAAGATGACGACGGAAACAAAAACAAACCCAATAAGTGCAAATACGAGTGAACATAGTGTGAATCAAAAACTAGCAGAAAGAGACGGTAATATAGCAAACAGTGATAATTCACAGGCCACAGAAAATGCAGCACTTACTCCTTATGTCGCGACATTAAAAATTCCGCCATTTTGGAGCTCTAGACCTGACCTTTGGTTTATTCAGGTAGAAACACAGTTTAGGGTCAAGGGTATTACTACCTCAAACACCAAGTATGATCACTTGGTAGCAGCATTGCCTGTGGAAACGATGGAAATTGTGGGCGATGTTTTATTAAATCCACCAAATCAAAACAAATACGAAAACCTAAAATCTATTCTTTTAATGCGGAGCAGAGATTCCGAGGAACGAAGATTGGATTCACTACTTCACAAGGTAGAACTAGGTGATTATAAGCCCTCGGAGTTATTCCGGCGTATGGAGTCCCTAGCTGGTGGTAATAGTCTCGTCAATCCATCACTATTAAAAAAGTTATGGATAAACAAGCTTCCTTCTTCCATCCAAGCTTGTATAATAACCATAGAAGATAGTCACAGTCAGAACGAAATATTCACAATCGCGGACAGAATATATGACTCAACGTCATCAGCAAAAATTTCGGCAATATCTAAGAGTCATACAAATACCTCGTATATACCGCCTCAAGATTCCTCCACCGATATGGCACAAATGATTCAAAATTTACAAGCACGAATAAAACGACTAGAAGTTCGGCAATCACGACAAAGAGATAGATCCAATTATCGATTCAGTTCTAGAAACCGTTCTCAATCAAATACAAATCAGAAAACTTGTTGATATCATAGAAAATATGGTGATAAAGCGCAAAAATGTTTACCTCCTTGCAATAAACATAATAAACAGGACATAAAAAACTAAATATCGATACTTCGTGCGCGGCAACGAAGTGCGATTCAATTTCCCGCCGCCTATTTGTCTATGACAAAATCTCAAACATTCAATTCCTTATAGATACAGGTGCCGAGATATCCGTCATTCCAAAAAAGGAGTGTACGTTTTTCCATAAATCAGATTTTAGCTTAGTATCAGCAAACGGAACCCCAATTTCAACTTACGGTGTAAAATTTCTTAACATAGATCTTGGCTTACGACGCCAATTTAGTCATCCTTTTATAATCGCAGCCGTGGATTACGCTATTATCGGAGCAGATCTCCTATATAAATTTAATTTAATCGTTGATTTACGAAACAGAAAACTTGTTAATCGCACAACAAAACTTTCATTTAACTGCATCTCTCGCTTTTTCGATTCATGCTCTCCGAAACTACTTTCGCTAGAGGGCAAGTTCGGAGCAATCCTTAATGATTTTCCAGAACTGAAGAAACCTCAAAATTTTAACACTAAAAGTTTCTACGATATCGTGCACCATATACACACTGAAGGAACGCTTCCATCAGCAAGAGCCAGGCGATTACATCCGGACAAATACAAGATTGCAAAGAAAGAACTGGATCTAATGACTAAAATGGGAATATGCCGTCCCTCTAATTCACCTGTAGCCTCTCCATTACATATGGTCCCAAAGAAAGGAGCCGAGGAATAGAGACCATGTGGAGATTATCGACAACTAAATACTGCCACAATTTTCGATAAATATCCGCTACCAAATTTACAGGATTTCACTATAAATCTGCATAACTGCAATATATTCTCAAAAATCGATTTAGTAAGAGCATACAATCAGATACCGGTAGCCCCGGAAGATGTATACAAAACAGCAGTTATTACTCCATTTGGACTCTACGAATTTTTGAGGATGCCTTTCGGACTTAAAAATGGAGCTCAAACGTTTCAACGTTTTATTAATGAAATACTGTCCGGTCTAAATTTTACCTTTGCATATATCGACGACATTTTAATTGGCAGTAAGTCAGCAAATGATAACAAAGAGCATCTTCGCATTTTGTTTGAACGATTAGAAAAATATGGCATCACTATAAACCCGTCCAAATGTATTTTTGGTGTCAAAGAACTTGATTTTCTTGGACACAAGATCACGGATAAAGGAATCTCTCCTTCTACTAGTAGAATAGAAGCAATAAATATATATCCTTTACCTGATACACATAAAAAGCTCCAGCGTTTCCTGAGAATGGTAAATTTTTATCATCGGTTTTTACCCAATATAGCCAAAACAGCTGCACCTCTATACGATTTGCTTAGACACACTGGGTCAAAGAAACAAATAAAAACCCCTTTTAATTGGAATGATAGGCATGAAACAGCCTTTAACAATACTAAATTAAGCTTACAAAATTGCGCGTTACTTGCACATCCCAATCCCTCCACCAAACTAAGCATATGGGTAGATGCATCCGCTGATGCAATAGGCGCTGTTCTTCAACAGCTCACTTCAGATCAATGGGAACCACTCAGTTTTTACTCAAAAAGATTACAACCCTCTGAACGGAAATACTCCACGTTCGACAGAGAACTTTTAGCGATTTTTCTCTCAATTAAACATTTTAGATATTTCATAGAAGGAAAATACTTTACAGTATACACAGACCATAAGCCTTTAATAAATGCTGTAAACTCGAAAACAGAGAAGTCCCCACGTCAAACCAACCATTTATCCTTTATCTCACAGTTCACGAATGATATTAGATACGTAAAAGGAATAAATAACGTAGTATCCGATGCTTTATCTAGAGCGCACATAGACACCATTGGACAGTCTCCTAAGTTAGATTTTTTAACCGTAGTTAAAGAACAGACAGAGGATCCCGAATTAAAAGAAATTATTGAAAATAAGAAATTAAAACAAGGCAATTCTTCATTTAAGCTTAAAAAAATACCGATCCCGCTCGATGACGTGGAAATCTGGTGCGAAGTTTCTACGGAAATAAATAGACCATACATCCCACAGAGCCTGAGACGCGTTGTTTTTGATACAATACATGGATTATCCCATCCGGGGATCAGACAAACCAGAAAACTGATTACCGTAAAATACTTTTGGCCTGCGATGAATAAAGAAATTAATCGTTGGGGTAAAACTTGTATCGCCTGTCAAAAAGCAAAAATCTCACGACATATGATCTCTCCTCATGGTATTTTCAATGCTCCCGTCAGAAGATTTGAGCATATCCATCTGGATATAGTGGGACCACTCCCACCTTCACAAGGATATACCTACATATTAACCATGAAAGATAGATTTTCGCACTGGCAGCCATTCCTCTAAGAAACATACAAACAGATAATATCTGTAAAGCGTTTGTTCAGAACTGGATTTCACGCTATGGAGTACCTAGAACTCTAACGACCGACCAAGGTCCGCAATTCGAGTCAACGTTATTTAAAGAACTGTCCACAATTTTAGGAAATCATCGCATTAGAACGAAAACTTATCACCCACAAGCAAACGGTTCAGTCGAGCGTTTTCATAGACAACTGAAATCCGCGATTCGAGCATCAAATAGTCCTAAAGATTGGTACAAAAGTCTACCTTGGATTCTCTTAGGCATACGTTCAGCTTTGGTAGAAGACTTAGATTTATCGCCAGCCCACTTAATGTACGCGCAACCACTTAGGCTTCTAGGAGAGTTAGTGGCTCCGGAATCTCCGCTGGAATTTAGACTTACTACAGCTTTGGCAAAAGAAATGCATGAAAGTATAAACAAAATCCGTCCAGAATATAAAAGAGTAAGAAAACAAAATAAAATTTTTGTACCACAAGAAATTCACACATGTTCGCACGTATTTGTGAAAGAACCTATATATAAAGGCAGCTTAAACCCTCCATACACAGGCCCACATAAAGTACTTTTTAAAACTGATAAAACTTTCAAAGTGCTCATGAATGGAAAAGAAGAAATTATTAATATCGACAGAATAAAGCCAGCTTTCCTTTTACAACCAGATATTTTTGCCAATGTTAGAATAAATAGATCAGACACTAAGCCCAAAGTTCTTTTTAAATTATGAATTAAACATAACATACTAAATTGAAATTTAGAATTGAACATAAGAAATAGATAAAAAGAAACATATAAATATATATAAAAATCAGTTTTAAGTAGTCATAATATACTTACTGTAACGTACGAGTAGTTCACATCTTAAATACATATGCTATAGAATAATAACAAAAGAAGATAGAATTGTATTTAGAATCCAGTTGTATTTAGAAGCTACAAAATTACATGTATTTGGAAAATAGAATTGAATTAAACTTAAACATTAAGATTAACTTTTGTAGAAATTTTATTATACATATCATCAAATTGTTATATAAATTAAGAAAATATATGAATACAAATTTCACTGAGGGGGAGTATTGTAGCGGCGATATTAAACGTTTCATCAAAAAAAAAATGGAATACAACAATATTTTTGCTGCCACAGTTTACATCGTAACATCGTCAGTATAACCAACCTAAAAATTCACGTCAAAAGGAAGTTGACAAAATCATGCCGGTATTACGTCAAGTCCGCTCACAAATAAGCAGTCGCACTCCACCTCCGCTATTGACAAGTTGAGTTACATATATATTGTCAATAAAAGTTTTTATTATAATTTCTTGAATGTTTTAATTAATAAGTATATAAAAGAGATGTTACAAGGTTTATTAGTATTTAATTTAGGGTTAGGTGCAGGGGGCTTAGGGTTAAACTTAACGTACTTCCTAGTCCACTTAGAAATTGTGATGGTCCCGAGATTGAAGATTTTGCTGGAGAGGTTACTGATGAGCCAGATATAGTTGTTTGGGATGGAGATCTTGAAGTTGCTGGATTTCCCTGCATCTGCCGAGTAACTTCAGGCAGCTTTTGCTAATCGTGACGATACATTGCCAACTTTGCAAATTCCGACTCTTCTAATTGTTTTGCTTTATGAATTACGATTTTGGTACGATTTTGTAATTGCTAGTTTTGTTATAACAAAGCTTTTTAATTCTTCTAGCATTTTATTTATTTATTTAAGATTCATCAAAAGGCTGATTACTTAACATGTAAATAGTTATAACATAAAATATAAAATTAAAATAATTAATACAAATAACTAGAAAAATAATTAATAACACATAATTAAGTAACAATAATAGAGTAGTTTGGAAAGTTTGGCCTTCATAGAATTTTTCGACAGATTAAAATCAAGGTTGTTAAAATGCGAATGAACAAATAGAGACATTGACGTGACGGTCTCGTGAAAACAATAATTTGTGCGATGCTGTGGAATTTTAAGAAAATCTCGATTTCTCAAGGAGCTACTCGGAATCGATATATTGTACTCAGTACCCTCTAGTATCAGTGCAGCTCTTCCCCTAAACTTTGTGGAGAGAAGTTGCAAGAAGAATTTCTTATCTTCCTGCTCAGTAATAGAATTGTCAATGTGCTCACATCACTTGATGAACACTTCGACCTCATTACCTAAATTAAGACCTATTTCATCCTCCAGTAATGGTATATTATTATTTACTGATTGGCTAACAAAGTTCATATAATTTATATTTGACATGATTGTATTTTTAAGGTTTTTACTACTTTTATCTAAATTCTTATGAACTAAAACTTTATTCTGCTCACCTTGGACTTCTGCTTCACTTAATGATGTTGACCTTCTCTTATAATTTTTGCCTGAACGTTATCTCGACGTTGTTATTAGTTCTTTCTCCTCCGGTTTTGATTCGTCGATGCAAGTTTTGATTCGTTGATGCAAGTTGAATTGCCTTCTTGAGTATCGCTGCTGCTCCAGGTAGGACTTGTACTTTGATAAGAGAAAGAGTCAATCCTCCTCTCCAATCGGCTGCAGTTCTCTGTGGCCTCCTTTAGAGGAGTTGAACTTTTTATGGGCATGTTTGACATTCACTTGCAAATTTGTAACCTTTATGCAAACTTTTCTCTCTTTTTAATAAATTCACTTATTTATTTTTCTAGTTCATTTTTTGGCTATATTTAATACATTTAGTTCTTACATTTTGGTTATTTATGAAACTCACTTAGTCACACATAACTTTCAACTTTTACCGGCTGCGCCAAAAAATGTTTGGAAAGGTAATTGTTCTTAATCAAAACTTCTTCCTAACGAGTACTCACTTTAATTTATTTTTAAAACTCACGTGTTAACAAATGTTATTGGTTGTAACGTTTTAAAACCTCCTTAGTTTTTACAAACTTTCTACCTAGTTACAAACTTTCACGTTTTTCCGAGTTACCACAAAACTTTAACTTTTCTTAGCGAACCTCTTTTAACGTTTTTTTATCGACTGCTTGCGCCCAGGTTACCACTTTCTTTTTTATTACATTACTCTACATTTTTCAATCCGTCAATTGCACCACCCAAAAAAGCAACTTGAGCAATTTGTTTGTTTATCTGGTCAGGCACGCAAGCTCAGCTGACTAAAGCTTTCTGGTGAGATTCTTCTGTAAACAGTCAACGTGCTTAAGAAATATTCTCACACCAAGCATGTGTCAGTCAGAAGCAGCGACCTAATTAGCTTTGTGTGATTAGGTGAACGTTGTGAAATTCGAACTTTAATTTTTATATTTCATAACGCTACAGTACTGAGGCCAACTCGGTGGCTCACCCAATGGAGTCCTGTGAACTCCCTTCTTCGAGGAAAGAACACGCTGCTGCCAAGGTTTCCAAACCATAAGGCTAATACACCCGGACATACATCCGCCAGCGCGCCACTCAAGACATATCAGTCCAACCCAGCGACCAACAAGCAGTAGGGAAATTAACGGTAGCCTACATAGAGAGACGAACTGCGCTCAGATTTCTCCGCAGACTGAGTTCCGTCTCTCAGGAGAACCTCGCTGAGACGGACAAAGCCTTCTTCAGTGGGCAAATAAGATCATTGCAGTAAACAACACTTCGGCCTCTACAGGCCCTCTCTAATCTACTCCGATCTACTCCGAAGAGGTTGCGCTCGTCTAACGAGCCGCAGCCATCCTCTACCTAAATCTAGTTTCCTCTACCGCTAAATCTTTCAGCGAGATAGCGATTATAGATCGCAGCAACGCGCACAGATATATGGAAGATGTTGGAGGTCGCGTTTTGCAGGTTCTTTCACCGAACCCTGGCCCTCCTGCATGTTTTCTAGATGCTGGCTGGCGTCAAGGCCACATTAAACTACTCGCCTGCTCCGACCAAAGGTCGGCAGAGCTTCTCAACCAGGCGATTTCCCGTCTCGGTGAAATCTGGCTTGGTGCAAGAATCGAGACGGTTCCCAGGGATAAAATCCAATGCAGGGCCTGGATCCCAATCGAACCTTGGGATGCTTTAGAAATTCGAAGATTCATTTTTGGGTTACCTACCAATGACTGGAAAGTAGCCCAGATAGGCAAAGTCGGCAAAGTCAAGGGAAACTCAAGACAGGCCATTGTGATCCTAAATGATCAATACCATGCCCTACCTGACAAACACAATAACATTATTTGCTATGGCTTCATCTCTATTAGCCTGAAGGTCTATGAAAAAGACGTGTAGGCGCTTAACAATATAAGTACAAAAAAGGAGGAATCAAGAACAACAGCCTTCACAAGCACTAACTAGTAGAAGGAAGAAGAACAGGGTGCAACGACAGTTTCTGCCGTTGTCACCCCCTCACCAGAAGATGCTGATGCGCAACTCAACTCCATCATGGAAGTTGACTCACTTCCTGATCCCAGAGTTGAAGGACCTAATTCTGGATTACACCGCCGACGGAGATGCCATCATCATAAAGGTATCCTCACATAAACACAGTGATGATAAGAGCTGTCCAAGTTAACCTTTACCACTCAAAGACAGCGTTTGCGGCTCTTCTCCTTCGTCTAGCACAGAAAGGAGAAGAGCTTATCCCTGTCCAAGAACTTTGAGTCGTAAGAGACAAGGTTTGCGGACTCAAAATGAAGAGGTATAAGCTCCTCTACATAAAAGGTATAGGTAAACCAAGGTCATGTATCCTCACTAAGTATAATATTAATCCCCTTATCCTTCCTCAGTTCAGTGATAAGGTCTCCGTAACAGCCACACTGGAGCTAAAGCCCACCATATCTAGGTTACATCCAGTTACATGGCGCACGATGTTCGGATATTCCTGGTTCAGCTCTTAGAAATGTGGTCATGGAAGCCTTTAGACAAAAGAGGACGCTTGTAATCGGAGCGGACGCCAACGCAAACCACACAGTCTGAAGCAGCTCGGACATCAACGAAAGAGGTTGTAACATGTGTGGAACAGGGAATGGGATTCCTCACACCATGCTCATAAATTCGGAGGTGGAAGGCAGTACATAGTATGCTTCTGGGCGCCAGGCCCCTTGGACAACGTGAAATGTTGCTTCAGATGTTGATTATTACAAAACGAACTCGAATTTACGTCAAGGTAATTTCCTTCGCTTACACGGGTGCCAATTAGAGGAAAAGGAAGCATACTATGCCACTGAAATCGGAAGCGATCTCTCTGATACCTCCACAGTCCGGAAAGGTCAGTGCAAGCATCATAAGACGGCATGTATAATACATGGGAAGCAAATCAAATTAATTCCTTGGTAATACGGAACAGAGGTAACAAAAAAATCAAAAGAGAAGAAAAAAAAAACGTTTCAAGACCTCGGCGAGTAGATCTCGAACCCCGGATCTATGGATGCCATCCTACAACGACTCTTCCTCGAGACCATATCTGAAACAAGTGCTACAGGTTTATTTGTGAAGTTAAACACCGGCTATCACGACTCTAGTGGTTTCGCACGACGTCACAGAACTTCGGAGCACAACAAACGCACTAATTATTCAGTCATAACTACTTCTCCATATATTTCGCATATATTTCCATATATTTACAAATTCCAACTACAATACTAGGTTTATCAACAATTAATTCAATTCATTGCAAATATGACCTTGTCAAACAAATTACGAATTTCATTTAAAAACAATAATATTCTATTGCCAAAAATTTCAAATTCATTAACTTTGAGCAGATTACTTAAAAACAACATCTGTTCAATGACATTGCAATCGACCATCAAAAATTTCCGACCAAGGTTCTTTTTGTTTATAAACAAATGCCATATACTCAAGGCAAATTCATTTCTAATAGGAATTCTCTAATTACAGAACCGCATTATGCACTGAACTACTAGATTTCAAAAATTTGTTTAAAAAAAAATATATATAGATAAATATACGAATACTTTTAGAATTTCACCACGCGATCGACTCAATTCGCTTTAGGATTTGAAAACATATTTTAAAATATATATAATATAAGGATATAAACTCAGTTTTAGAATTATATAATAAATGTAAAGAAATAATAAAATTAATGTACTTACCCGGCAGGATCCAAAAGCTTTTGGGTGTGCCGGTAGCTCATAGTTGACCTGCAAGTCTAAATTATGGAAATAACAATTCGATCTTATTTTAATTAATCTAGCTTCTTAAATTTTGATGGGTAGCCCAATAACTGGAGGCGACAATTCGAATCGGCTCCGATGTACGTCTGCTAATTGATTTTTTTCTTGTCCTTCGTTGGATTACATTTTTTTTTTCATAAACTATAGAGCAATTTGGAAATTTTCGGCAATTTACGATTCTTCCTTCTACCTCTTATAAATTTTCTTAATTTGTTGTTAGTTGAATCACAAAGTATGTATGCTATTAAGTCTTAAATTAAAATTTGGAACTCTTACTCGAAGTTGTACGAACCCTTACTCGATATTGTACGAACCCTTACTCGATATTTAGCGGTTGCAACTAATCGTGGGATCTGGGTTAGCCTACCTCTGATATACGATAAAAAACGTGGTTACCTCACAGTGGAAGAATTTAATTGCTGCACTTACCCCATTCATAATTTAGGGAATTGCTTGGGATTGTCCTCTTGATAATGCGGGTGCTGCGACTTTCGCTTGGGTTAGGTGATAATTTTATTTTTGGAGGGATCACCAGTCCCCCCGGTACTGAAGGTTCCCGTAAGTAACGTGCCTTCGAAACCTTTTGGTAGGAATTTTGCCGCACTAATCCAGGTGATTCCGGACACAAATCACAGAATACTTTAGAATTCACTTCACCACTAAATTTCTTTAGCTTAATTTAAGCGATAAATTCACTAGATCAGTGTGATCTCTTAACTTTTTAAAGATTACCGGACTTCAAGCGTGTCACACAGCACAAGTGTCGAGAACAAACTGACGCCGGATGGCTTACGGTGATCCAGATCAAATCATTGATCTTGACAATGCACCGTTGTTACCAAGTAATCTTAAAATACTTAATGATACGTTAGCGCCGCCCTTCCGTACTACCGGAATCATATTGTGTTTAGACTCAATCTAATTAACCTTCCCCGATTTACTGCTGTCGTAAATAATTAAGATCGCTTCACCATTGATGAATATAATTATAAATTGGGCGATTTAGACAATTTATATGAATTTAATTTTTATTGTATAACAATTGGGGATTGTTTACACTAATACTTAACTCAGACTCGAACCTACTAAATGAGTTAGATTAATATTCTAGACGAATACTAGGAAGTTAGTAACGACATCTATCGGAATTAATTATACTTATGTAATTGCGTTCTGATAGTGTTTTGATGATTTGTTTAATCATCCTGCTTTCACGATTTGGCTTATTTATGGTCATGCGTAGCGGAATAAATTGGCTTGAGATCAATTGGCTTCCCTAACCTTGGATTAGAGACTTTTTCCGTGGAAGACACTAAATTTAAAGGTTTCTTCCATCCTTTCTTCTCAACCAGATTTAGCGCCTGTTACAAGGTGAGTTACTTTTTGATTTTATTCTTAGAACTATCCTCCAGATAAGTAACGTGCAAACCTTTACTATCTCAATTAGATGAGAAGTTCTGGACATTACGATAGTCTCGGAATACGATCACTTTATAACAGAGTGGAAGGTAGCTTAGGAACCATCGTTTTCCGACCCCGCCTACATTGAATTTCGAAAAACACTCCACAAGCAGAGAAGTTCTCCCTATAGAAACAGGTTAAGAACAAACTGCGACCTCAACGACGGTCCTCAGGAATAGTCTGCGTGCCACAGGTTGACTTGTAGTTAAATAGACCAACCCTTGACAAGGCGTTGGACACAATGACGCCTGCTTGCAATGCGGCGACGCAAATTTCTTGCCCTGACAGGGTCCCCACAGATAAGCCGAAACCTCCGTGGTGGTCGAGTGAGATCATGACTCTAAGGAAGAAGTGTCGTAAGCTTTTTAACCAAGCGAAAAGAACTAATGTCTGGACTTTTTATAATGAATGCCTCAAAAAATATAAGAAACTGATTAGAAAAGCAAAACGATCATCGTGGAAGGGCTTCTGTAATAAAATTGAAAGCACCTCTGGAGCTTGTCGCTTGCGGAAGATGCTCTTAATAACGCCCATCACCCCAAGCCTCTTAACCAAAAGCAGCGGTGGTTAAACTTCATCCCGTTTTGAGTCTCTGAACTTTGAGTCTGGCACTTTCTGGGGTGCTCAGCAACGGGTGTTGCAGGGTTTGTGGATACTTCGAGCGGTCACGAACTGGCCCACAAGATCCTCGATAAGAGAAAACTGAAACGGGTGATACGAAGTTTCAAGTCCCATAAACCACCGAGATTAGATGGCAGCATCCCAGCCGAACTACAATTTGCTTCCGAAATACTGATTCCGTGGCTAATGGTCAATCTCACCTAAATTTCATCCTCATGGACGAAAGTGAAGGTAGTCTTTATCCCTTTCTGCTGAAAACCCTGGAGAGACCCTTAGATATCTATACTAAAGAGACAATCAATCCATCCAAGCTGTCTCTTTCGCAACATGCTTACACTAAAGGTAAGTCCGCAGAGACAGCCCTGCACGAACTTACCACAATCATAGAGCATTCGCTACTACAGAAAGAATATTCACTTGCAGCCTTCCTCATCCACATCCTTGAGGAGGCTTGAACTTGACGATCCTTTCATCAAACTGATTAACCTCATGCTAAAAACCAGGGTAGCCCTCTCCAGTTTGGGAGGATCTAATATTCAAATAGTGATCACTAGATGTACCCCTCAGGGAGGATTCCTTTCACTACTCTTATGAAACATAACTCTGGATGAGTTAATCATATACCTGGAGCAGTTTTTTCACAAGGTGATCGCCTACGCCGATGATATTGCCCTAATATGTTAATGAAAGAACCCTAACACATTGGCAGTGTTACAATACGCCCCCTCTCCATGATATCATCATGGATTTATGAGTGTGTTCTGGGCATCAACCTGAACAAAACAGAGTTAATACTCTTCACTCGGAGACATAAAACACCTCCTATTAATTGCCCTACACTAGACGGGTTTAGGTTAAATATCTAGGTCTCTTCCTAGATAGAAAACTTACTTGGAAACCTAACATCCAGGAAAGAGTACGGAAGGCTACAGTTGCGCTGTACTCATGTAAGAAGCTAATTTGAAAAAAAATGGAGTATAGAGCCACGCATTGTGCATTGGCTCTATACAAGTGTCATTCTACCTATATTTACGTATGGGGTGATTGTCTGTTGGCCGGCACTAAATATATAAACCCATCACAAAGTAATGGATAAAGTTCAGAGGATGACAACACTGCTGATAACAGGTGCCCTTAAAACCACACCTTATAAAGTCCTGAACACTATTCTCCACCATATCAGCAAATCGCATCCTCAGCCGCCATTAGGCTTAACTTAATGCAGACCTGAAAACGAACCGACTTCGGTCACTCCAAAATCCTGCACGGAAGAACTGCCACCAATATCGACTATACCTCGCCAAAAAATTTTTGTGGAACTAAATTTTACTCATTCTTTCCCACCAGATCGGAATGGGAGAAAGGTCCCCCCAATGGGGAGAGTCAGTGCGTCTCTATACTGACGGCTCCAAACTAGAAGGCAAATTATGTGGAGGTATCGTCTCGGAACATTTGGACCTCGATATCTCAATCCGCTTACCTAAGTACTGTAGCGTATTTCAGGTGAAAATCATGGGTATAAAAGTAGCCACGGACCTTCTGAACCATTTAGCGCTACCTATAGATAACTTATGTATTTTCACAGATAGCCAGGCCGCTATCAAATCCCTCACGGGAGTATATACTACTCCAAAACGGTTGTAACATGTCTCTCAGCTCTGAATAAGCTGAGCACCTAAAAGTACGGGTCATCTGGGTACCTGGACATATTTATATTCCGGGTAACTGTAGAGCCGACGAATTTGCGAGAATCGGTACCACTCGTCCCGATTCGAACATTAACCACCAGCTGGATAAACCGCCGACCACTTGCAAACTGGAACTCTCACAAGAATCTTTCAGGATTGTAAATATTAATTGGCAAAAGGAACACACCTGCCTGATTACCCAACAGATATGGGCAAAACTTGACCATAAACGGTCAAGAGAGCTTATCCTACTCGGACACAAAGAAATTAGCAGTACCGTAGCCGTTAATATGGGCCACTGCCTACGTAGACACGCCGCTATACTAGGCACACCTTCAAATGACTTCTGCCGGATTAGCGATGATGAAGAGGAAAAGGAAACCATACTCCACCCCCTCTGTAACTTACCAGAACCGGTTTTTATGCTCCCCCTTCTTTGAAGAGCTAACCGAGTTAGGATCCGCTGACGTCAGAGACCTAGCTCGATTTCCAACTGGTTCCCGACGACGGGTTAACGCTGAACATCCTTCCAATCCCAGCCACATTTATTTTGACTCCCCGTGATATGGTTCCACTGGAGGCAGGGAACTGGCTCGGTGCACAGGTTCACTTCTTCTTCTCTAGGTATTTTAATTGCATCCTAAATTTGCGGTATCACAGTGGTCCTCCATTTCCTAAGTGTGCCTTCTTAGGCAGCCACTCTAACCTAACCTAACCTATCATCCAAATCGGTCCACACGTAACGAAGTTAGCCACGCCTCCCTCCAACCTAGCCCAAAATGTATCCTTATATTAGCAATGGGGGATTATACTCTATATAACATAAAAAGAATCGTCCTAATCGGTCTACGCGTTAACAAGCTTACACCCTTCCCCTACTACAACCCCACCGAATAAAATTGTGTCGTGGTACCAATGAGAAACATACTCTATACATCAGAAAAAGAATCATCCATTTTTGTCCACGTGTTACGAAGTTAGACTACTTCTCACCCTCCCCATCCCACCACAGTACCAAATTTTTTGTATTATTAGCAGTGGGGTATCATACTCAATACAATTAAAAAGGAATTATCCAAATCGGAACATGCATTACGAATTTAGGTTTCACCCCCGCGCCCACCCTACGACATTTTTTTACATGATACCAATAGGGGGACATACTCTACCCAACAAAAAAAGAATCATCCAAGTTGGTGCATGCGTCACGAAGTTAAAAGACTGCAGAGTTCTGTGATGTATGCGTTCAACTTAACAACAAAAGTACGGAATGGGCCCCCTTGAATATGAGAATATGTATTAACCCAGTTGCAGTCATAACTAGACGCAGATATTTATATCTCAGAAGCTCTTATTGGATCCTAGAGAGTTGGAGAGCAGTTCACTCCTCTCCCTTACTAACGTATTATTCTTTGATGTTAGTGTAGATATTGAGATATTGTACATTAACGTATTAGCGAATAGACAGACGAGGCAGTCTTTAAAATAGTAATCACTAAAAAGCTGCATTCACCACAACTTATTATGTTATTATTCTAATTATAATATTCTGATCTAATGAATTTCCAAAGTTTTAAATGACAGAATTTTCCACTCAATTTTTTCAACGGAAGCAAACGCCGACGAAATATTTATTATTCATGACTTTGCACCGAGTAAATTGATACCTAATTAAGCTTTCTATAAATGGATAATTTAGAACTCTCCCCTAAAAGGTTATGTCCCTGAAGTAGAAAATTTTAAAGAAAAAATGTACTAACGTAAATATTATCCTCCTCAGCTTTACAGTTAGTTAGCTTCTTGGTATAAAAATGTCGGGACGCATAATAAAAGAATGGAAGATGTTCAACAACGCTTGGAAAAAATGAGAAATCCACGACCCTTCGCAACCCCAAGCAATTTAAGGGATGCCTTGAATATTTGAGGTAATTTGTCTTAATTTGAAAATAATTAAACTGAATTGTTATCTGATGAGAAAGGTGCGACTTTAGTTATATGGGAGTGTAGCTTTGATTTTTTCTTATTTTGATAAAATTTTAAACGTTGAAGCTCGAGCTTGGCTTCTTTTAAATTATTGTGCTAAATATTTTGAAGCCGGTAAATATAATATTTTTTATTATATGATAATGCCACAGATCAGAGATGCCCTATGATATTAAAGCACAGCCTTGGCAAGAATTAAGGGCAAGGGAAATGGGTTAAGGAGTTGCGTGAAGGAAATGTCAATGTACGCCTCGCTTAGAAGTTTCGGGCTCATAAGATAGTGAAATGCTCTACGTTCGTGTTCTTCTGCTTAAAAAGATTCCCAAATTTTTACGGTGCGACCAAATTTGACCCGGACAGTATAGCGAGGGGAGCGACTTGAAACTCTTTTACTGCGCGTTGTGTTACTTCTACAAGGTATCAGTCTACCAATTTCGGTAGAACAAAGGTCTTTGAAACAGCGATCGAAGAGTAAGCGATATCCGACAATCCGTCGATGCTCCAGACAATTTTAGGGATGGGAAATAAGCTTAATTGCCTTACGTTGCACTTTATCGGTGTCCGGCCCCTGCCCAAATATTGAAATTACATTCGAGTCTAGGCCTTATGTGAGACTTGTAGATCAGAGCCAACTCAGATGGGGTAAAACATTCCTTACATTTCTGTAAAAAACTCAAGCATTTCATTGATTTTGTGGCCATAGAAAATATGTGGTCTGTCCAGCTAGGGTTACTGGATATCTCAATACCCAAGATGTTTAAGAAGGGCGAATTGCAAAAATTTACTCCGTCAACAGAGACGGGTTGAATGTGGGCTGGTTGTTTTTTAAGGGACATTAAACAGCATTGATTTTTAAATGTATTGAACATACCACGCATTGCTCTGCCCCAAGCGAGAATCGTAGAAATGGAGTTGTGTAGAGTATCCACGAGAATTCATTACAGAATCAAAAGAGTACGCGAAATCAAGGGTGATGTTGTCGATGAAACTATGAATGGAATTACAAGTGAGAGGCAAAAGATCATTGACGAAAAGAATAAATAAGGTTGGTGAAAGAACTGAATCCTGAGGAACACCGGCATTTATTTATTAGGGATTATATGCAACTCTGTCTATTATTACAAGGATTAAACAGCCTGACAAAAAAATTTCTATCCATTTTAAAAGGTGAAGATCCAGACCAAATGGTTGAAGTTTGGCTAAAGAGGCAGCAGGCTAGACTCTATCAAAAGCTTTTGAAATATCAAAAGCGACGATTTCGAACTCACTTAAAATATGGGGACAATGATTCGAACGCTCTATTAGAGCCGTTAGTAAGTCTCCGTTTGACCGGCCAGCATAGAAAAAATTCTGAAAACCGTTGACAAGATGGTTGTTTTCTAGATATTTCAGCAACTGAGAATTGATGAGTGATTCAAAAACCTTAGATAAAACCAAAGTGAGTGCAATTGGTCTGTAGTTAAAGGGGTCGCCTGCCTCTCTTTTCGTTGGTTTGAACTGCACATGAGCAAGTTTGCGTACAAACGAAAACACTCCTGTTGAGTACGACAGGTGAGAGAGTTTGCGAAAAACGATAGGTCCAGTAGCTTTGGAAATGTACCCTACAAACTTCCCGACTGCGAAAGTGTAGCGGATGTTGCCTGCTAGTGCACTGTGAGAAAGATGGAAGTGGCTAGAAATATCGTGGCAAGCACTCTAACACTGATAGAAAAAAAATCTTGAATAAAGACAATTTGCCTTTAGTCAAGAATATTTTAGTCTTTTTTATAACGAAGGCAGTCCAAGGGAAACTTGATTTGAATTAAAAATATGAATTTTTCGTTCAAATTAGTAACTTTTATGAATTTACTGGATCGAATCAAATTTATGTTGCATTAGAGTGAAAAATTTGTTTTGGATAAATTTTTTCTACGCACACGGCGGTATTATATGTAAGTTCAAAAAATCAGATACTTACACTTTTTCTTTACAAAATACGGACGGAGGCAATCCTATCACAAAGAGGAGGGTGATCGAAGCCTTCGAACCACCCAAGCAAGCGGGCAATACCCTAGCACTAAAGACCCACACTAGGTATCTAGGGGTCATACTCGACTCCAAACTAAGCTGGGGCATGAACTTAGATTAGCGCGTGAAGAAAGCGTCGATAGCGTTCTACGCCTGCAAGAGGATGTCGCCTGTTCGGGCATCTCTGGAGCTACAAGCGCAACGCCAACGGCTGCAATGGAGACTATACTCCATCTCCTACCGCTCGACATCCACGGCAAAAGTATAGCTGCACGCAGTGCCGTAAGACTGAAAGAGTCCAATTGCTGGAATAGCTATGACAACGACCATATCAGTATACTAAGGACCTATCCGGAAGGCTATCTGCAGGTGAACACCGACTACACCACCCCACTACTTAGTTTTGGGAAGGCCTTCTCCACAAGAATCCCAACTAGCGAAGAGTGGGAAGAGTGGGGGGATTCCACCGGTGCAGAAATATCGGTCTTCACGGATGGGTCTAAAGCGGAGGACGGAGTGGGAGCGGGGGTCTGCTCAGATTGCCTAAGCACACGCAGTATGTACCGCCTACCGGACCATTGCAGTATATTCCATGCGGAGGCCTTGGCCATAGAAAGGGCGGTAGCACTAATACACGGACGCCCAAACCCACCAATGGGTAGCGAGATATGTTTGTACATCGACAGCCACGCAGCTATCAAGGCACTGGACTGAAATTTAGTCAGGTCGCAGCTGGTCGGCAGTTGTCTGGCTGGTCTCCGGACGTTAGGGGCGAGACACAAGGGTCTCTGGTCACCAGTGATGTACAAGATACCTTAAATAAAGGATCTGGAATACAAAATGCAAAATACATTTAAATTAAGTATTTCAGATACCAGATGCAAATAACTTTCTGTAATGGTATCTGAAATATTAGATATAAAATACGTATCTTTTGAATACTTTTTATAGATAAAATACTTTTGTAAAAAAAACATTTTTTTTTAAGAAAGTTATTTTTTTACATGTAAATCGCGTTGATTGCGCAAACGTGACACAACATAATATTATATTTTTAAGGTTTTAATTGAGACGTAAATAAAACTAGTTCTTCAAACAGTTTATCACTCATTTTTCTTCGATTAGGCCTCATGATCATGCCCCCAAATGAGAATAGTTGCTCCACAGCGGCAGAACTTGGCAAACAGGTGTTGTATTTGAAAAATATTTTTTTTATTGTAGGATAAGCATTTAAGCTCTTTATGTTGGTATCTTTATTATTTAAGTATTGCAATGTTTCTAAGTCAGCGGTGCTGCCAGTAGATCCTGTGTTTTCGGCACTTGCAACGGAGGAATCAGAATCCTCTAAAAACATGTAATAAGATTCATCTTTTGACTTTTTTTGTATGTCACCTTCAATATTGTTTACAGCCTCCGATTTTTGTTTTTCAGTGCGAATAATTTTTCGTGTTTACTTCTTTTAGAGGAAGACCAAATATCAGCCGTACTGCACACAAATACGACAGTGTTCAACTCTATTTTAATTTTTTTCTGAAATTCATTGTACTCATCACAAATTTTATTTTTAGCTGTACGACGACACACCTTCAATCAAAGCTTTAAAAGACTTTTACTCCACTATGGATACTGGTGACATGGTTTCAACAATAAATTGTACAATCAACTTGTCTAAATTAACAGATTTTGAACCACTTGCAACATCAGTAAGAGTAGACTGCTTAAATTTTTTATGTTTTACTGCTAATTTTGAACCGCTGCTACTTATCTCAGTATGTTTTCTTTTCTTCAGGTTTGAATTTTTAAGTTTTTCATAAGCTTGCAACAGATCTGAGTGACCTTTCCTCTGTAATAAAATGGAAAAGGAAATTAGAACATTTTAAAAAAAATCAAGAATTCATTAATTCTCATAACAAATTCCTCATAAAATAAGTTTTTGGAATAAGTAAACCGTAATTGAAATATTTATCTTATCTTTTACTTATACAAATGATTGCATCTTTATAAAAAACCTACCTTTAAATGCTTCAGGAAATTTGTAGTAGAAATAACACTACCCCTTATAACTTTTGAACATATATTGCATATTGCAGATACATTCACATCACTTCCATCAACTTGTTTAATATCTTTAAAGCAATGCTTTAAAATTAGTGGTATATTCAAATTATTCTCTTTATCTCTGAAAACAATAAAACAAACTTTGTTAGGGAAAGAAATATGAAATTTTAAGACGACAGTGACGCAGTAATGGGCAAAGTAACACATACCTTACATTCCTTCCGATTTGTTCGACTTAAACTTATAAATATCTCTCATTTACTAGTGATTCCGCCCGGCCTTGTCGGGGTGCAAGTTTGAAAAAAAACTTTTTAAACCTGCTCTAGACAACTACAAATATAGCAAAAAAAGAACGATTCATTTTTATTGTGTAGAAGATTCATAAAGTGGATATCACTAATTACCTACAACTGAATTACACACAAATGCGTAAAAATATCATTAATGATTTGTTTGTTGTTATTCTAACCTCTTCCCGGTCTGTTCGCGAGTTGCATACACATTTCTGTCGTCCCTGTCGTCGACTCTTGAAGTGTATAAAATCTAATCAAATATTATACTTAGCAAAATCAAGTAAAACTTACGTTTCCATGGTCGCAATCTCGAATTTTACAAAAGCAATATTGTTGATCCACACATAAAAAACGGGGTAACACAGACTATTTTTTTTATTGTTTCGATCCCGCTCTTAGTCATGCAGTGATTCTGCCAATGTCAAGTATGAAACTATTACTGTGTTCTTTTCAATCAAAATATTGTGTTGTTTTTTTTAGATGAAGTTATGAAAAAGTCAAGGCTCAAGAAAAGACTCAATCTTCTCATAGCTTCGACCAACCGACCGAACTTTTACGTGTCTGTCTCCTCAAACACAGACTATTATGCGGAATAATTACAAATGACACGATTCAAGGGCACAGCCAATAACATTTTGTAGAAAGAAAGAATTGCCACGCCACCTAACAATTCGGCCCTAAAAGACTAAAGATTCAATAGCGCGTTCAGTTTTATCTACGATAACATTAATATTTAAAATTAATGTCACCTAAGATGTCACAATAGAATCACCAATTACTAATTATATATTATATAATTATATAATTAGTATTTTAGCAAACATAGTATCTACAAAATACTAACATACCAAACAACAGGTATTTAAATACAAGATACAAAATGAATTTCAAAAAAGTATCTGAAATACAGATACAAGATACGTATTTTGTATCTGTATTTCAGATACTTGTATCTTAGATAAGTTACATCTCTGCTGGTCACAGTGGTGTTCACGGGAATAAGGCAGCTGATGAGCTGACAAAGGAGGGATCACAATTGGATGATTCCTCTATTGACAGATCGATCGGCTGACTGGTAGAATAATTGCAGAGATAAATTGGCTTTTTTGGAAGCCGGATAAACCTCCGAAACATTGTGGCAGTTATTACTGGCCACTGTCTTTTCGGTAGACACGCAGAACGTCGGCGCGTCCCACGAATGACTTCTGTCGGAGTTGTATGGACGGGGAAGAGGTGGAAGGCATTCAACACTTACTTTGCGAATGCCCGGGCCTAGCAAAAAGAAGGTACAATGCAATGGGCGTGTACTTCTTAGGTGGCATGGGTGATATAGCCGGCATCGGGCTGAAGCAGCTCCTAAGGTTTATTAACAGCTGCGGCTGGTTTTAGATAAACCCGGCAATCAGCGCTTCACCCAAGGAGGTATCATTTGCAAGAAACGTAAGCCTTAATGCATCAACAGGTTAACAGATATTGATTGTTACAGCGGTAGTCAAGGTTTTATGCAGCTCTGGATCAACAATGACGTGCAGAGTGCTTATAGACTCTCAACTGCAATCGCTATCAGGAGCAAAATTCGAAAAGACATTAACAATTCAGTGAAGAGTGATCCACTTTTCAGCAACCCTAAACGCCGTTATCTTGCCAAAAATCAGTGACTTCCAGCCCACAACATATGTGCAATCAAATAACTGGGACATACCAAAGAACATACAGCTAGCAGATCCCGCACTTCATCAAACACAGGCAATTGATATGCTACTGGGAGCAGACTTGTATTTTCAGCTTATGGAACAGGGTTAAATCAAGCTACACAACGACCTTCCTTTGCTTCAAAAGATCCAGCTATGTTGGATCATTGGGGGAAGAATACCTACTACAGCAGAGGCTATTTATCATTGTCACATTGCAATACAGCCTTCATTTATAGCCCTGGAAAAACAGCTTCAGCAATTCTGGAATTGGAGACTCCTTCCAGATACCGAACGCAACAAGAACATGAGTGTGAACAACATTATCAAAACACATTTAAACGTCTCAGCTCTGGAAAATTTGTTGTAAGACTACCATAACAAAACTCACCAGTAAGGCTGGGATCATCACTTGATATGGAACAAAACGCTGCTATGCTCTTGAACGAAAACTGGATAGAAATCCTGAACTAAAGAAAGAATACTTCAAGTTCATGCAAGAATATCAAGCACATGCAACCACTTGCAAACAATAAAATCCCAGACGTTCCTAGGATTATGAATTGCCCTCAGACTTAAAGGGAAAATGGAAACAGTTTAAAACCGATCTATCTATTCTGCATAAATTACGAATTCCCATGCATTTGATGCTCTCTAATTTAGTAAGCATACAACTCCATGTTTTTTTTGACAGCAGCGAAGCTGCCTATGGTTGCTGTAGTTACATTAGATCTGAGAATGCAGAAGGAGAGATATTCAACAATGATGCACGCCAAGATGTCCTCCAGAAGCACCGTTATGAAATTATTCGAGCAAATCCTTTATCTGGTTCCTGGGAACTAACGCCTGCATCCGGCATGATGACTCGTCGGGTGTTTCCCAATTGCATTTCAATATTCCATCTTCAACATATAGCGAATTCCATCGCGCCCAGTAGCTATTCAATGTTGCACTTCTGTCGGAAATATCTTTCCATTGGGGACTTTCGTTGTTCTCCTTCCACTTCAAAATTAGAGATATATTCTCGTCTTCTTGTTGAGCTGCTTGAAAGTCTTCCTTGTTCCATTCTGTCAATGGTACAACAGTTGTTCTTTTCACAATCACATGGTCGTATTTTCCTTCAAGACGGGAACAGTATTTACAATCAGGCTTACATGGTCATCGATAAAGTGCATCTGCATTTCCATGGGATCTACCCTTCCTATGGACAATTTCTAAATCATGTCCTTCAGGGTTTTTAAATTGCATCAACCACATTAGAGCTGCATGATCAGTTCGGAGAGTAAATCTTTGTCCATAGAGGAATTTATGGAAATGCTTCGTTGAATCAACAATAACCAGCAGTTCTTTCCTCGTAACACAGTAATTTCTTTCTTCTTTTGATAGAGCTCTGCTATAGTATGCCACCACCTTTTCGTGCCCGTTTACTTCACTAGTATGTATAATTCCATTTGAGAACTATTACGTCAATTTGAAATTTCTTACCAAAATTAATAGTTTTTTTAATTGTGTTACACTAACACAATTATACATTTATGTAATATCGTGTAAACGAAATAATATAAATAGAGCGGCCTGAGCTCACAAAATTATTGTGTCCTGAACAATCAACGCGTTCACAGCTTGCGGTCTTGAAGCAAGTGTATAACATTTGATGAATTTATTGAAACCAAAAACTATATTATTAATATAATTGTGCCTTGAACAATTCTCTCCTCATCAGCTGTTTTTACACTTATTAAGCAACTAGTCTAGCAATCATAGCTGGTGGATTTTCTGAAACCAAAAACTCCGTCTTTATGACAAATACTCCGATACGCATTGTAACATGCACTGTAGTCTGGCAAAGGCTACGTGATGTAAACGAAATAAAGTTGTGCAATGGGCATGTCCCGAATTTCGGAAACCAGGAAAACGTCAGATGCCGTATAAAGTCAAGGCCGACTCGAATCTGTGGTGACTTAGTGTGGTGAAAATGAATAACGGAAATTGCTAGAACTAAGTTGCTGAACTTTCTAGAATTAAACTAAGTAGTATAAATAGGGCTAAGTAGCAGCCTATTGAATTTAATTTAATTTATTATTTAACAGTGCATTGTGAGGTAAATATTGTAAAGAAAATTGTACAACGAACTAATTAAGTGAAGTGAATAAACTTGTGAACATTTGTGATCAAAAATAATTGTCTTAATTAATCTGCCGAGCCCGAAGAGCCCCATTTACGTTATAGTATAAATAAATGTATACGAGCCCACCTTTAGCATTACGTTCTGAGCAATCAAACGGAACACATCGGTATAAAACTTGCTGCATTGAAGCAACTAATTACTGACCACAAATTTTTCATATATAAAATATAATTTTCTTACAGCTTACAGTTGAAGAGTCTTGAATCTCAGCTTATTTGTGCAAGCGAAGTGAGCTGGAATTATAAATATTTCTTTTATTTTACCAGAAAACTAATTTATTCTTTTCTCTCCACCATTATTACAAGGGAGCCTTTCTCTTCAAGTTGGATTATTATTTATTTTTGTTTTAGTTTGAATTTTCATTTTCTTCTTATTTTATTATTTTATTTTTACATTATTATTTTGTCTTATTATTTGGATTCTGTTTCTTTTGCATTTATTTGCTTTGAAGACTTTTCAGTTTGTGATTTGTATATTTCAATAAAAATATATATCTATAAAAATCCAATTTTTATCATTTGTTACCCGGCAACTCTTTCTTTTCGCTTGAGCCAGTTAGGGCTTAAACATTGGTCCTTCGAGCGAGATAACAATTGGTAAGAGTAAATATGGATGCCCTAAAGTTAATTAAGACACAATTAGCTCTCCACAAGCAACTCTTAAGAGCAGTCATTAATTTCAAAAAGACTAGCAAGCCTAAACGTACTGAAAGCTATTTTAGAGCAAGAACAGAAACTTTCGACTCCATTTGGAACAATTTTAAAGAAATCACTAGCTTATATTTCAAGCAGAATCCCCATCAACTGAGAATTATATACAAGGTAACTTATACGAAAACACTGAAGATATATATATATATTGAGTATATTTTCGAATTTAGAGAAGAACTCAAAGCCTTCACTCCTACGGAAAGCAAACTAGAATCTAGCTCAATTCAAGCAATACATACCCGCAAGAGAAATAAATCTCCCTAAAATTAATATACCAAAGTTTGACGGATCTTACAATTCCTGGAAGATCATTTCACGATCTTTTCAAGTCAATTGTTCACAGGGATCCCAATCTCTCAAAGGTACAAAAATGTCAATACCTTAAGACTTGCTTAGTTGGAGAGGCTGAACGCATATTACGCCAGTTCGATATAACTGAGAGTAACTACCAACAGGCATGGAATTTCCTATATAAAATGTATAACAATAAGCGAGTATTAGTCAATACTCAGCTTAAACTCTTCTTGACACAACCAACCATAAAGATTGAGTCTTCTGCGGCTAATATACGCCTTATGCATCAAACAGAAGAGAGTTTACACGAACTCAGAACTCTCGAGATCCAAACACAAAACTGGAACGCAATCCTAGTGTACACTAATACAAAAACTCCCAACCGAAACACGTTGTCTTTTGGATCAAGATCACGGCAACAAAACTAGTTTCCCATCATATAATGATCTAAGCAAATTCTTAGAATCATGCTTTCACACGCTAGAACCACTTCAAGACTGCAAAAAACCGCATAACCCAGGAATGAATACACAGTCACCCAAAGCTCATATTCATTCATTCATAAACAAATTATATTCTTGTGTCCTATGTAAAGAGAATACCATAGTATATAAATGCTCCGAATTCAAAAAATTAACAATCACCAAAAGAATGGAAGTATTTCAACGAAAACAGTTATGTAAAAACTGGCTTTCCCCAAAGCACAGCACTCAAACGTGCTCAAGTAGATTATCATGCCTTAAATGTAAAAAAGGCAGAACACACTTGTACATTTTGAGACATCACAGCTGGCACCTAAAGAAAAGAGGGAAGAGCCAACAAAGTCCGAAAATAGTAAGGATTTTACAAATGAAAAGGTACAAATCTTCATGACAGAAAATGTAAGGAGAGCATTGCTGTCAGCAGCGCTCGTCGAAGTTGAAGACGAGAGAGGGCACAAGCAAATCTTGAGAGCACTGATACACTCAGGCTCTCAAGTATCATTTATTTCCGAACGTGCAAGTAATTTACTACAGCTAAAACGGCAGGCAACTCACTTGCAAATTACAGGGTTAGGTAAAACCCAAACAGCGCACATAAACGCACAAGTATCATTTAAACTAAACTCTTTGCAAACGGATTTCACAACAGATGCCGACGCATTAGTATTAAACACGATCACTGATCTCATGCCGGCTAGTTACATCTCAATACCAAATATGCAATACGTCAAAAGGATTCCTCTAGCAGACCCAAGCTTTGCAACACCAGAACCGATTGATCTGGTCCTCGGAGCTGATATATACGCACAAATCATCGGGGAAAAAATTATCCGAGGAACAAGAGGCTACACTCAATTGATCTGGATATTGATGGGAAATATTAACTCAAACCAAAATGAAGAAATTTTGGGAATAAGAGGAAGTGCCAAAACCTATATCTGCACCTGAGTATGATCAGTGTGAAGAACAGTACAAAGAAACACATCAAAGTTTAGAGAACGGCCAATACCGGGTAAAATTACCATTTTGAGATGTAACTGGTCCATAGTTAGGAGATTCACGAAATCTAGCGTTTAAGCAGTATCTCCAATTGGAAAAACGATTCGCAAAAGACGACAACTATAATTTCTAATACCACAACTGCATAAATGAATACATACAGATGAAACACATTGAGGAAAAACCAACCAAACAAAGAGAGGAAGCAAGGCCAGCCAACACCAAGGACTACTACTATCTTCCACAGCATGCAGTCATTAAGGAAAGTTCTACTACCAAGCTAAGAGTGGTCTTCAATGCATCAGCCAAATCCACAAATGGAAAATCTCTGAATGAGCAGTTGTTGGTAGGTCCGACTATACAACCCACACTGTGGGATATGATATGGATACACCCCGAACATCCATCATTGCAACGCATTTTGTGGAGACCAAGCCCTAATGAGCCAATAAAAGATTACGAGCTGAAAACGTTTGGAAACACTCCAGCTCCATTTCTGGCGATAAGGACCTTACACCAGAAGTACATCAAATTGAAGACGACATGAAATTACAAAATGAGCTGATAGCAGTATTAAAAGGTAGTGGATTTAACCTAAGGAAATGGACTGCAAATTATCCTGATCTCCAATCCAGCATACAAATCGAGCATCAAGAACTAAAATTGGCGTTAAACCTATCAGAGCAAGGAGCCTATAAAAACATTGGGCATACAGTGCTACCCAGCCAAAAATGAATTCAGTTTTAAGGTAAACCTACCAGAACCTAAAACTTACTACACCAAACGAAAAATTCTATCCGAGACTGCTTCACTATTCGATCCACTTGGATGGCTAGCTCCATGTATTATTCTAGCAAAAATAACCAATTAAAAGCTTTGGTTGGCAGAATACTCATGGGATGAACAGCTTACAGATTCCATAACAAGGATCTGGATAAAACTACGAAATTCATTAACAAATGTTAAAAATATTAAAATTCCCCGCTGGGTAAAATACTTTCCAACAGTAAAATCAATAGAACTTCACGGGTTTTGTGACCCTTCAAACGCAACGCAAACGCAACAGTTGTATACCTACGAGTAGTTGACATAAACGACCAAGTACATAACCAATCTAAAAACGTCAAAAAAGGTAGCTCCAATAAAGATTATATCATTATCAAGACTGGAATTGTGCGGAGCATTAATTTTGTCCAGATTGCTTAAGCAAACTCAAATTGACATGCGACTCACTAACCTACATACAGTTACTTGGACAGATTACGAAATAGGAGGAATTTTTAAAAAAATATGGGCAAAAGAAATAAATTAAGACGGTGCAGCACAGTGCTCGAAGAATCTGCCAGTGCAATGGAGGTAACCCATCTTACGAAGAATTAGTTCAGGAACTCAAAAGTGAGTTGGAGCAAAAGGAAGCCACACTCAACTCCTTTCGCGAAAAATTGAAGGATCAAGAAATTGAATGCTTACGTCGTCAAGTGGAAACAATCCAGAGTTCCAGTGCTAGTTGTTCTGCGTCAGAGAAATTTCATTTTACGGATATTCAAGAATCTGTTGTAAAATTTAGTGGTCGTCCAGGTACAATAACGGTAGTGGAGTGGCTTAAAGAGTTTGATAGTGATGCACAGATTTTTGAATGAAGTGATCTGAGGAAGGCAGTTTTCGCAAAACGTTTGTTGGAGGGTCCTGCTAAAATAGCCATTCGCACTAAAGAGGGCTTAAATTCTTGGGACGAGTTAAAGTTTTTTTTGTCAGATGAGTTTAAGGAAACGGAAAATAGCGCTGAACTGCACGAAATATTACGAAATAGGAAGACGGCAAACTCCGAATCCTTATATGAATATTTTCTTGCCATAAGAGAATTGGGGAGAAGAGCGAACCTCGAAGACAGCGCAATAGTCAAATATGTTTGCGATGGAATCGACGATAGCGCGAATAATAAATTAATTTTATATAGTTCGCGGAACTTAGTTGAACATAAATGAAACCTAGACGTGTATGCGTTGATATACGATAAGTTTAGAGAAAAAAAGCCATCAAATAACTTAAGGCAAATTTCTTCCTCTTAAAGTAGTTGCCGTTGTTTTGTTTTGGCAGGACATATTGCGAAGGAATGTCCCAATAAAATGATGGGAACGAAGTGCTTTTCCTGTAACAAGTTTGGACATAAAAGCAGTGAGTGTAAAATTAAAGCAAGCCAAGTTGAAATCAATAAAGTAGCGTTAATGCAAGAAAATACTCCTAGAAAACGACAGATGTGCAAAAGTGTCGCCATTAATTTCTTGTGCACAACTGCATTCATCGACACAGGCAGTGATTTAAGTTTTGTTGATGATAGCACACATGCTTTATTAGGAGCACCAACGTTGGTAGAGCCCCTCTCATTTCGAGGCGTAGGCTCGGATGAACTGCAAACCTTAGGATGTTTTCAAGCAAATATCACGATCGACGATTATAAATTCATTGAGAAATTTCAAGTCGTAGCAGATGGGCTACTACCCAAAAATGTTATATTAGGACGGACACTGCTGGATCAAGCTGAAGTCAATATATCCGACGTAGGTATTCACATCCAACCTATGCAACTTAATGAAGAGATAACGTGTTTACAAATTCAAAGGGACGACAATATCGACCTGAATCATATCAAGAACCCAGAGTATCAGAAAATAGTACTAGAGCTTGTCAACAATTACAACCCGAACAACAAAAATAAGAATCCTGGATTTGAGCTGCGAATACTATTAAAAGATGAGTTAGTCAACCTGCCAGAAGATTGTCCAAGATCGAGCTGGATTTAATAAATACCCAAATAGAGGACTGGCTCCGAGAAGACATAATCACTTCAAGCCAATCTGAGTTTGCAAGTCCCATAGTGCTGGTCAGCAAAAAGGATGGATTAAAGCGAATATGCGTCGACTATCGTCAGTTGAATAAAGTCATCGTTAGGGACCATTTCCCACTCCCTTTAATTGAAGATCAAGTTGATAGAATTGCTGCAAGAGCTCCTTTTGGGCTGTGTATCTCGCGTACATGTTTCCAATTATGGTGTACATTATACCAGCGGAAGATGAAGAAGAGGCGCTGATCATTTGAAAAGTGGTATTAACGGTGGCGGCTGATAACGGTCTGCAGATCAAATGGAGCAAATGTGAAATTCTGAAACGAAGCATTACCTATTTAGGATATGTTATAGAATCCGGAACGGTAGCTCCAGGAGCTGAGAAGATAAAAGCAGAGCCCAATTTCCTGAGCCTAAGCATATAAGAAATGTTCAAAGTTTTTTAGGCCTTTCAGAATATTTCCGAAAGTTTATAGAAGGATACTCTCTTATTACTCGCCCTCTAACTGATTTACTACGTAAAAACTCCAGTTTTGAATTTGGTCCACTTCAAAAGAAGGCCTTTCAATCTTTAAAAGCCGCATTGTGTGAGAAACCAGTTCTCAGCATCTACAACCCAGAATCATATACAGAAGTGCACACTGATGCAAGTAAACATGGCTATGGAGCAGTACTGTTACAATCTGGAGACAATGATGATAAGCTGCATCCTATTTACTATCTATCAAAAAAGACATCACTGGTCGAAGAGAAGTATAGCAGTTATGAATTAGAGTCCTCCAGATAGAAGGTATGTATCCTAGTGCAAAAGAAGCCCTGTATATTCTGCACAGCACCGGCGCGAGAATATCACAACCCTCCTGTAAGAGCACCGGGTACACACCATCCGTGCCAAGGGACTTGAATGGTTCAAAGGATGAAATAGTATCATTGATAACTTTGCATGTTAAGACCGAGCTGGCAACCCTCCAGTCCGCATTGGTCGCCCTCCCTGCTAGATGGTCTGTTAGGCTCGGTCTGTCTGCCTCGTTCAGATTTTCCAACCTCGAATCAGGAAAGTTGGACTGCAACAGAATCGCTAGTGTTCTTTCCCTGGTTTGGGTCTGTCTCCCGTCCGGTTTCTGAAGTGTGCCCAGGTCACCCGACGTAGTTTTCATAAGGGCTTTATGCAGTTTCACAGAATCGCGAGCGCCCTCCACGTTTTGACAGAACTTTTGCCAGCTGGATCTTTTAGAACGGCGGAGTTCTCGGTTGTAAGCAGTTAGATATTCTTGGTATGCTTTCGCCTGCCCGCCTTTTTTCGCCCTGTTGAACGGCCTCCTGGTAGTAGCGCTAAGTCTCGCAAGTTCCCTCGTCCACCAAGGAACGTTCCTGTTGTGGGACCTTAATGACACGGCACAGTTTCCCCTGAAGGCCGTCTATATGGCATCGTTTACGAGGTCTGCCGCAAGTTCGACATCTTCCGTAGACTTGATCGAACCCATGAACCCATAGAGTCTACCACCCAGTTTCCCTTTATAGGTAACCCAGCTGGTGTTCCTAGGGTTCAAGTATTCCTTTACTTCATTGACACATTCTTGAGCTCTGAAGAGAATGTTCTTTTGGCCGGAGCACGATGGCTCGTCAGACACTCTCCAGTCATTTACCAGTTCTGATATGTAGCTACTGGCGAGAGTGATGTCGATTACCTCCCTCCGACGGCTATTATCAAAGGTAGGGTCAAATCCACGGTTTAGTTCGACAAGGTTAGTATTTAGAAAATAATCGATAAGGTACTCACCTCTTCTATTACTGCCGCTGCTCCCTCAGTTCGAGTCGCATCCAATCAGCATGTGCGCCGCGTTTGTAGACTCGATGAGATCCCTGAGTTCTCTCATCGGTGGTGGTTCAGTGGAATCGTATGGCAAGTACGCAGAGCAGATTAACACCCAGTATCTGCATCCCCCCGCACGTACCACCACTCTGGCAGCTGTAAGGTCCCTTGTACTCAAGTATGTGCACAGTAAACAGTTAATTTTCGTTTTGTTATATACAATACAGGTCCGCGCCCTGCTGTCCTTGGTATCATAAAGATTCCAAATCCAGCTTGTCGCAGTCCCGGAATCTGACCGAAACTTACCAAAGATTCCTGGATGAGGGCCAGATCTGCAGCTTGAGTAGCCAGCAGCCTACAGAGAA
This sequence comes from Leptarthrus brevirostris, assembly GCA_964036015.1. Lineage (NCBI taxonomy): Eukaryota > Metazoa > Arthropoda > Insecta > Diptera > Asilidae > Leptarthrus > Leptarthrus brevirostris. The sequence goes on along the minus strand of OZ038371.1, from coordinate 64,616,627 downwards.
CTGTCGAGGCAGCCCTACTGTGTTGTAGGTTTGCTTGGACCACCTTCATCTGGATTTTTTGAAGCGACGGTGTCCTCCTCTTTCGCTCCCCCACCGGCTGCCTTCAACAGCACAGAGGTGATGCTAAGGAAGAGTATCATCAGCCGCTCTTTCAGTGCTCGCATTGACCCTTAATCCATGGAGACTGCCAGCGTCTGTCCGCCTTGTTCCACTTTACGACCCAATATTCTCCAATAGGATGCTGGAATCGGCCGGTTCTGCTTCTCAAGCTTCCCCAGGACCGCTGCCGGATTCCTGTTGTTTTTGGGGATTCACACTACTATCCTGTACAGCTTGGGTAGGTATTTTTCCTCAATAGCCTTAAGGGAGGCCCCTTCCCAAAGTGTAAGTATGGGTATCACCCGCTCCAACCAGCCTCTGGTGTTCGTCGTAGCACGGTCAAGTGCTTTCCTCAGAGCCTCGATCTGCTCATCGGTCAGCCTGTTTTTTGGATATTCAGCAAGGTAAGGTATCCCTGCAAGCAAGTCCCTGTAGAGTGTCTGTGTCTCTGCTCTACCCATCTTCTTTTTCTTGGGGGTTTGTCCCCCCGGAGAGTCCCTGTCAGATCGGTTGCGCTTTGCCACCGTCGTCTCGTATGGTCCAGTCCCAGCGTTGCAGGTCCCCTGTACCTTAGCAGGGAGCCTAGTGCCCAAGCTAAAGCCGGATGGTTTCGCCAGATTAGGGCGGAAGCGTGCATTGCTGCCACTCCCACCATCCACTGACTTCTTCCCCGCCTGCCCGCCGGCGGATTCAGGCTGCTGAGGAGGGGCAGGTGTACCGCCCACTGCCTCTGCTGCCCTCCTTTCACGCGCTTGTTTCCTCCACATCGCACCTGAAGATCGCACGCCTCTGACGTTGAGCTTAGCAACGCCCTCCGCGAAAGCCTTCATCGCTTCTTCGTCGCCAGATTTGACTGGCTCTTCTGTTGTTGTTGTTTGATGTTGTTATTTTTGTTGTTTGTGGCCATATGTTGGTCCCACGAGTACGGTGGAAAGGGGAAGTCCACCTCTGACAGAGCCCCCACGTCAAAGGCGAGGTTATATACGATGGGGTGCGCCTGGTTCCCCAAGGAGATCATTTACGCATTTTACGACCCGCTGCCATGCAGAACTCGAACCGATGACATTTCCACCTCCTTGGCTTGGTAGGTTTGAGAGGTTTTCTCCCCGAATCAGGGATGGGATAGATGGGCAAACGGGAACCGGACGGCGACTGTCTGCTATGCAAAGCACATTGTCTGGATGAGCCATGCAGAATGATAATATTTACTGCTAATTCTTTGGGCTTGAAGCGAATACTGTGCTTCTATATTTATCTCTAAGACTAGTTGTTTGATAAGGTGTGTGTGTCATTGATTACATAGTCTTAACTGCTGCTTTTTCTGCCGGTGTACCAGATGTGCCAAGTGCATTTATCTGTAATTGATTTAGCTCACTCACCAGAGTTAGTATTCTATCTTTATAACCCGAAACTGTTGATCTTTTTTGTGCTAAATTGCTAGGAGTTGTATGAATTTGTGATACCGTGTTGTTGTTCTTATATCTTGAACTAAGCTCTTTTTTTTAAATCACTGAAAGTGGTTGGCGTCTGAGCGCCTAATGCTGTTTGAACGTTTGATGATAATGTAAATTGAATACAAGATCCAATAAATATATAAATAATATTTTTAAGAATGCGTTTACTTCGCTAAATTTTCCTTTAAACACAGCGATAGCTTTCATAGCCGCAACTAAATCAAAATTGGCCATTTCGCTTTTGTCTTTCACTGTTGTCTCTTGTAACGCTGTCCCAAAGTATAAGTTCTTTCGAGATTTTTGTAAATTTAATTTTAATGTCCAGTGTTTCTGACTCATCTAGTGTTGCTGTCAGAGCCTTAAATTCTTGATTAACTTTTGTAAACCTTTTTAATTTCAATGTAACTCTTTTTTAAATTTAACAAAGGTTTTTCGATTTTACCCGTTAACTCTGTTGCTCTGTCCATTCAGAAGATACTAAGATAACTTAAAACTGCATTTATTGCTTTGTCTAATACATATATAAAATAGTTTTTTTTTAAACATTGACCGTCATGTTTAATTGTTTCCTTACTATACGTATTATAAAGAACTACGACTAACATGGTAATCAGAAAAAGAGATGCCGTTGTTATCGCCTGCTGGTACGTGGAGAAGAAACTCGCTTGTACATTTGTGGAGCAACAGTTCTCTCTACATTGATCCATCGACTTTAGTTGTGATGATGTTGGTGTCCTAGGACAGGAGCTGTAGATCACCCCAACGGGTAGAGAAGTAACTGACTTTGTCAGTAATAAGAGCCAGGTCGATGTATAAGGCATCCACTATGCTCCTTACCAACCTGAGTACATGGCATGGCTTAGCATGTCCGAGCACTGACTACAGGTGGAAGAACCGGAAGACAAAGTTCGGCGCTTCAGACACGCAGCATGGAACAAGTGGCCGCAGGCGCCGTCATAAGCTACCACGTGTAATCTCTCCCGTACAAGCCCCACAGTTAGACATGCCAGTAATGCTAAAAATGAAAAAAAGTAAATTAAAAATAAATGGGGGAAGATAAATAGGTCTTAACAGATGTTAATGGTCAGGTGGTAAAATGTGGGTCCAATCAAGAAAAGTGAAAATAAATAAATAAATGGAAACAACAACAAACGGACCGAACTAATTTGTACTTCTTAACAAAGATAAAAATAAATAAAAATAAAATCAAATAAGAGCCAAAATAAGTCAGTCGAAGAGCAATACGGTAAATTAAAAACGCGAACAAAAACGAAGGCAGAATAAACTAAAACTTAAATCAACAAAGATTAAAGTAAACAAATAAATAAAAATAAAGGGACATAGTAACCAAAACGAAGACAGTCAGAGAGGAAGATGATGAATAAAATATACAGACAGAAACGAAAAACACAAACAAAAGCGCAAAAATTAAAATGATCACTCACTCACATCATCAGCGCGCCGGATCAGGGGCAAAGGATGAATTCTCAGAACGAGTAGGATGGAAATCAGATTTAAAAACATTTATGAACATACAGTGTTGGAAAAAACAAGAGCGGCTCAACGCAAAAAGGTAGCTTTTAAGAAAAAAAAATTAACTGTATGCTTTTCTTTGGAATAAAGCTCATTTAAATTGATCTTCTTCCATCCTTCTACATAACAGAAAATATATTACAGAAAATTCAACATATTGCAGTGGTTAACAGTAAAATCCTTACGCATAATAAAAATACACTGGAAAAAACTAGAGGAACTCCATTATATCTTAACAAACTATAATAAAAAAGTAACATTCAATGCTTAGTAGCGAACCCGTTTTGCTTTATTGAAGACAAAAAGAGTGGAACAAAACAACGGGGGTCGAAGTCAAGTATTTAAACTTCAGCTAGCGCTGAAAATAACCAAGTGCAGTTGTCGAGGCATAAATGAGAACAATATAAAAGAAACAGGCATCGCTTGATTTCGTTTTCATCACTTAGCCTATGCCAGACTACAGTGCATGTTACACTGCCCTACTCTTAGAACTGTTCCTCCCAAACAGTTGTATCTCCTTGGTATGGCTTTAAGCGGTCAATGTGCACGATCTTCTTTTTGTCTCTCTGTCCCCGTTGTATCCTTTACACTGCATCGTTGATGCGCGTAAGGATCTTGTATGGTCCTCCCGCTGCTGTTGAAGCTTCGGTGATTTTCCTTTTCGCCGCCGTGGGTTAAATAGCCAGACGAGGTCTCCTTCCCTGAATCCGCTAGAATTAGCTCTGATGTCGTATCGTGTTTTCATTCTGTCACTGGATGTCTTGAGGTTCTTTCTTCCCAGTTGATGGATTTCTGCGAGACGCTTCCGAAGTATGGTTATGTATTCTTCAGTGGATTCAGCATCCTTTTCAAGTGTTCCGAACTTCAAATCACTGAGCAGTCGAATCTGTCTTCCAAAAACAATTTTAGATGGTGTCTGTCCTGTTGAGTTATGGACGGCTGTTCGATAAGCTTGTCAAAATATCGGACTGTAGCTATCCCAATCCCGTTGATGCTCATCTACTACTTTTCTGAGATGTTCGACCACTGTTCTATTAAACCTCTCAACCATCCCGGCGGACTGTGGATGAAGTGGTGTTGTCCGTGTCTTTCTTATTCCAAGAATATCGCAAACCTTTTGGAATACTTAAGATTCAAAGTTTCGTCCTTGGTCAGAATGAAGCTCATTGGGGACGCCAAATCTGCATATCCAGTTTGTTACTAACTCCTCTGCCACTATCTTTGTTTCTTGATTTGGTATTGCATATACTTCTGGCCATTTACTGAAGTAATCCATTACCACTAGAATGTATCGGTTGCCTCGATCTGACTCAGGAAATGATCCGGAAACGTCAATCGCAATTCTCTCGAACGGTGCTCCAAAGTTGTATTGCTGCATCGCTTCCCTTGTTTTGATGTGAGATACTTTGCTACAGGCACAAACGGTACATCTTCGACACCAGTCTTCCACATCCTCCCGCATATGTACCAGTAGAATTGTTCTCTTAATTTCTCCAAAGTCTTATTGTCCTCCCGAAGCACCGTTATGGAATTCCTCCAGCACCTCCCTTATTTTTTTCCTGGGCACCAATACCTGCATCCGGCATGATGACTCGTCAGGTGTTTCCCATTTGCGTTTTAATATTCCATCTTCCACGCAAAGCGAATTTCATTGCGCCCAGTATCTCTACAACGTTGTACTTCTGTCGGAAAGTCCATTGGGGCCTTTCGTTGTTATCTTTCCACGTCAAAATTGGAGAAATCGTTTTGTCTTCTCGTTGTGCTGCTCGAAATTCTTCATTGTTCCATCCTGTCAAGGGTACGACAGTTGTTCTTTGCACAGTCACATGGTCGCATTTTCCTTCCAGAAGGGAACAGTATTTACACTCCGATTTACATGGCCGTCGTGAAAGTGCATCTGCATTTCCATGGGATCTACCCTTCCTATGAATAATTTCAAAATCATAGGATTGAAGTCTTTCCATCCATCGTGCTATTTGTCCTTCAGGATTTTTAAATTGCATTAACCACTTCAGCGCTGCATGATCTGTTCTAAGGGGGAATCTTTGTCCATAGAGGAATTTATGAAAGCGCTTCGTTGAGTCAACAATAGCCAACAGTTCTTTCCTTGTGGTGCAGTAATTTCTCTGCTTTTGATAAAGCTCTGCTATAGTATGCCACCACTTTTTCTTGTCCGTTTACTTTTTGTGATAAAACAGCGCCAATACCAACATTACTTGCATTGGTATCTAATATAAATGTATCGCCTGCCTTTGGATAAGTTAGCGCAGGTGCGTTGCAAAGCTCCCGTCTCAATGCTTTAAAGCTGTCTTCTGTATTCTCTGTACAGACAAATGCTTTATCCTTTTCGGTAAGGTTATGCAGTTCCCTTGCTACATCCGCAAAATTCTTCACAAAGCGCCTGTAATACGTTGCTAGTCCTAGAAAATTTCGCAGCTCGTGTTTATCTTGTGGAGTAGGTCAGTTTTCCGCTGAAGCTATTTTGTCAGTATCGGTGATAATTCCTTCGGTTGATACCACATGCCCAAGATACTTGACCTGGTCTCTGAAGAGGGTACATTTTTTAGGGCTTAGTTTCAGGTTGACTGACTTCAGTTTCCTTAATACCTCCCGTAAATTTTCTAGGTGTTCTTCAAAACTTCTGCCAATTACAATAATGTCATCCAAATATACCACGCAGGTTTTATCTTTCTTTGTAACATCATTTAGTCGACGATAGTCTACGCAGAATCCCGTGCTTTGGGCTCTTTGACTCTTCTATTAGTCTTTCTTTGCGCATTGTTTCAACCATGATGTCTGCCTCTTCCCGCTTGGCTAGCGGTAATCTTCTTGGTGCTTGCTTAATCGGTCGGGCGTCAGCTGTGTTGATTTTATGTTGCACTATATCAGTTTTTCCATAGTCCTCATCATCTATGGGGCATTTCACGCGAAGCGGACAGCGAAAAAAATGTCAGGTTCTGGATTTTGTTTATATTTGGTTTAATTGTACTTTTATATGTCCTGAATGAATGTGCATTTTTATTTTTTTTCTATGAAGCCTAGTTGCCCTTTTCTAAGCCTTTAAAGAATTGACAAAATTTGAGGAGCAGGTTTTTTGAAAAAAAAGTTTGCTATTATTCATAGCGATAGAAGAAAAATAAATAGTGTTATCTTAGAGACAAATAAATGTGTTTCTTGGCAGTTATTACAGAGTTGAAAAAAAAAATTTTTTTCGTATAAAAAACCGGAAGTAAACATATCAAATCAGATTTTACTTAACTTCGGTATTTTTAAAAATTTTTATTTTTATCTCAAAATGTATCTTGTAGTTCATAAATAATATGTGTAAAACTTTAGAATGGGATCTGCATTCGTTTCGGAGATAGAGAATTTAAACTTAAATTTTTTAATGCTTCCATACAAAACAATCGCACTGGTCAAACGCCGACTACGCGCTGCACTGTGTTCAAATGCAGATCCCATTATGGAACTGAACAAGCAGTTACTGTACATTTGAAGTTATTTTTTGAGCTATTTAAAAAAAAAATTAAAAATGCCGAAGTTTGTCAAAATTTAATTTTAAGTATTAATTTTGGGTTTTTTACATGAAAAAAAAATCCAATTTCGAATTCGATACCACGACTGTGAAGAGCATGCAATTTCCTATAAGAATCACTATTTTAATTATTTTTATATAAGTTTCTTAATATGATTAATTGCCTTTGAAACAGGTCATACATAACTTCTTCAAAATTGTTGGTTGTCCGCTTCGCGTGAAATGCCCCCTATTGCAAAGAGATCTGCAAATTCTTCAATTAACTTCTGTGCTCTACGATATTCCCCTTGGCTAAGTTTATTATACGGAAGTATCACTTTGGATAGCTTTTAAAAGTCCTTCTCTGGCTGCTTGGTTTCATCTAAGTCTGAATATTCTGCCAATACGATCTCTTCGGCTGGTTCTCCATCACTTAGGACTTTACCTTTCTTTAATTTGATGGGTTTTCCGCGGGAATTTAGGTTTCGTACCAAAACTTCCTTCTTTTCATCGATAGTTAGTTAGTTAGTTATTTTCCAACGGCGACATTTCTTATTTGTTCTGTTCGATCTGGTTCTACTAGGTAGAATAGATAGCTCCCGGGATCACCAAGAACTTTTGCTCGTTCTAAGGTTTCTGCACAAGGAGGGAGCTCAACGTCTTCATATGCCGCGATGTTCAGCTTCGAATAATAATTTGATCCCAGAGCTATAGGAATCTCTCTGTTGTAGTATTTCATGATTTCTCTTCCAATATCCAGTTGAATGTTGTGTGCTCTTATGAAATCAAGGCCAAGTATGCACTCATTCGTTATATCTGCGAGAAGAAATCTGTGTGAAAATCAATATTGTCATTAATATTTCCCCATACACTTCAACAGATTCTCCGGTAGCTGTCCTCAAAATGTATAGATTTTTGCTGCTAAGCCAGTGGTCTTTAGCATAATCGCATCGAACAATAGACCTGGAAGCGCCTGTGTCTACTGTAATCGTACATTTTTGTTCTTGAACTCTCCCGTTGATTACTAAGCTGTTATCGTTTCGCTGCAATTTCTTAATGTTGTTTTTCCGGGGGCGTCGATTCTATTGGCCAACTCCTACCCCGCAGAGTTGGTTTTTACTCGTTTCCCTGTTGCCAGCGTAGGGTTAGTATGGGACTTACAGCTCCATTCCTTCTTGGTTCCACTCGCTCTCTTTCTCTGCATTTTGCACAGCCATACTCGGATTCCTCCTGTCATCTTGTGGGGAGTTTGATCTTCGTCTCTTTCTGCAATCTCTTTGGAGGTGGCCTTCTTTGTTGCAGTTCCAGCATTTAAATCGACTCCGTCTTTCCGATATATTGACCCGACAGCAGGTATCTTCTATTTTGTTTACTTCTCTTAGGCGGACAGTACTCTTTGAGGCTTCTTTTGCTGCCTCATATGCCAGAGTGTAAGCCAAATCCTCAGCGTTTGTGTTCTTTCCAGCCAGTCGTACTGCTTGCTGCAGGTCCCGATCTGCAAGTGAATAAATAAATGCTTCTCTGGCTACCTCATTAACATGATCTTGGCTAAACGTGGCATAAGCCAAATGTGTCAGCCTTTCTATGTTCGCACATAACTGCTGTAACGTTTCTCCATGCTTCTGTGTTCGACTCCGTAGCTGTAGACGATAGAGCTCTTGCATGCGCTGGTTGCCGTATCGTAATTCTAAGGCTTGTAGTAAAGATGAATAATCGTACCTTAGCTGCGTCGGTATAGTCTGTAACAGTTCAGCGGCTGCTTTTCTGAGTGCCAAAATTAAAGCTGTAGCTTTTTCCTCATCAGTCCAAAAGTTCATTACCGCCGCTGTCTCGAACTCAAGTATGTATGTTTGCCAGGGCGTTTGGCCGTCAAATGTTGGAGGATGAAGTCTTTTACTTACGGTTACGTCTGTAGATAAAACTCCTGATTGCTTTTTCATGACGCCCTCCAGCTAATTCTTTATGGCTTCGATATCGATTTTAACTTTTTTAATAGCCATTTGTCCAGAAATTTCTACTTCTTCCAATCTCTTTTCTATATCTGACTTTAGCTCTCCCAATTTGTTTTCCACTTGAGCTTTCACTTCTTCAAGGGAAACCTTAAGCTCAACTACTATTGACGATTTCAACCCTTCCATTGAAAATTTCTGTTCTTCTATTGATGCTTTCAACTCATTAACCGAACCTTCCATCGATGTTTTCTGTTCTTCCAATGCTGACTTTAGCTCATTTACGGAACCTGCTATCGTTGATTTCAATTCATCTGATGAAATTTTCTGTTCTTCCATTGCTGACTTTAACTCGGCTGATGACGTTTTCTGTTCTTCCATTGCCGCTTTCAATTCGCTTACGGACCCTTCCATCGTGGATTTCAATTCGGCCGTCGATGATTTCTGTTCAGACATTGATGCTTCTATTGATGATTTCTGTTCAGCTATTGATGCTTCAATTGATAATTTCTGTTCGTCCATTGCTGTCTTTAACTGCTCCTTGGAAGATTCCATTTCAGACATCAGAGCATTGAGAAGATCTGTCATGTTTGGAGTACTTGTTTCTTCTTCTTCTATTTCGTCTTCAAAAACAAAAGCCTCTGGATCCTTTCCTTCTTTTTCCATAGCTGCTTGTAGTAACGCTACCAGGGCACATTTATTTCCAATTGTAGGTAGGGAACGTTTACTCTCCCTTTAAGTCTTGGACACGTAATTCCTTCAGTTTGCGGCCCATATTCAGACTGGCTGCACTATTTCACCTCAATTTCACAGTCACTGTTTTTTTTCAAGTTCGAGTTCAAGTTTCATTTAGTCTTTCTTAATTAATCCCACTTCTGACACCAATTGTTACGTAAATGGGACTCTTCGGGCTCGAAGGATTAATTAAGACAATTATTTTTAATCACAAATGTTCACAATTTTATTCGCAGCACTTAATTAGTTCGTTTGACAATTTCTTTTACACGTTTTCTTTACAATATAACGTTTCACTTTTCTAATTAACACTTATCACTTCGCTGGATAAAGTACAACTGCCTCAATAGGCTGCTACTCAGCCCTATTTATACTAGTTAGCTCAATTCTAGAAAGTTCAGCAACTTAGTTCTAGCAATTTCCGTTATTCATTTCCACCACACTAAGTCACCACAGGTTCTAGTCGGCCTTGACTTTATACGGCATCTGACGTTTTTCTGGTTTCCGAAATTCGAGACATGCGTATTGTACAACTTGATTTCGTTTTCATCACTAAGCCTACACTACAGTGCATGTTACAATATTTTGGTCAACCTGCACACTTCGATAAACACTTTAAAATTTATAATAACCATTCAATCATTGACAATAAAATACTGTACGTACTCTATACAGAGAAAAAATTCCAAACTACATGTCTATGGAATTGTTTTAAAGTAGGATACCGAAAAGTGTATTATAAAAATCAGTCTAACGACAGCAGCTGAAATTTAAATATATGATGTACCTAAAATCATTCCAAGAAGAACTAAGTACTGTGACTCTATAAATTCCTTTTATGCAGCCTTATTACTAAGTTCTTCTTTATACCTGGAATGCTTTTAGATACATAACATTATGAAATTAAAGGTTTTTTATTTTCAACTTTTTATTTTTATCTGAAATTATTTTTCTTTACTTTAACCAACTCGGCTGTTAAGTTCTTCATCACTATTTTGGTACTCAGGTACAGGTTATAAATCAAATTTGGTATTGTTATGCTTTGAATTTACGAAATTCTAGATTAAGTATCTGTTACTGTATTTCATTTTTCTTTGATAATTCTGATATCATAGGTAAATTAGGTTATTATAATACTTATAATAATGTTTATTCAGAAAAAATAATTATAAAATGAGAATAATAGAAATTCTAAGCATCTGACGTGCCAAAATGAGTAGGGTGATATATCTCAACTAGACAAACAAAAAATTGTACGACATGGGGGGGGGGAGGACAATCTCAACCGTTTGGCAGTTACAGCGTGATTCATAAATTTCAGTTTTTCATGGTATGCACATTACTCTTTTATTTTTACATTTTGATCTACCCAACATAGCGACATCACATAAACCCTATTACAGGTGCAGTCACATCCAAAAGTGAAACAAAATGGATTTCGATTACATAACGTTCAGCATTTTCCCAAATTGTCTCCGAAATTCATGTAATTAACAGACCACTTTTTTAATTTTATTAGATTGACCATCTTATTACCTTTCCAAAAAGGTGCAACATGTCCACGTAGAAAAAATATGTAGAAATTTATGCGTAGGAACGCTATCGGAGAATATTATAAAAATCAACAAATTAAATAAATTAAACTAAAATTAATTCTAAAACGTTTTTTAATGAATTTAAAAATAATTGCATTTAATCTTGATAAATAACACTTTGGATGCATGCCAACAATCTACTTCTAACTCACTGTTTAAGGCATATTTCAGCCAGCCTCTCCCGTATTTTGGTCCCTGCATTCCCAATTCGTCTAATTAAATCCTCCCTATTGCTAACTGAGCTTGAATAAGCTTCATCCTTCATTGTTCCCCATGAGAAAAAGTCCAATGGGATAAGGTCTGGAGATCTATGTAGCAGGCCAAGGAATCGGTGCACCTCACCCATTCCAACGGTTAGGAAATTTTTCACTTACTATTACCTTCACAACGTTCGCCATATGCGCGGGTACTCCATCCCGTTGCTGAAATATTCCCCAAAGATTATCCATAGGGTTCTCCTCTATTAGATCTAGCAGAATGAATAGTCCTACCAAATGGTTGCCGATGATACCAGCCCAAACATTGATAGTGAAACTCAGCTGGAATGACGTCACCTTTGCCCTGTGTGGGGAAGTGTTCGACCAGGTATGGAGGTTATGGTAGTTCGTCATTTCATTCTTGGTGCATTGACATTCATCTGTCCACATAATTCGTGCCAGAATCCCTCTGTCGTCAATGTCGCGTTCCAGAAGCCTAGTGCTAAATTTCAGTTTTCTCTCGGAATCTCTTTCTAGTAGGCCTTGGACTGAGTGATGACGATATGGACGTAATCTCCCTCGATGAATAACCTTCCAAACCTTAGATGACCACACTCCTAATCGCCTTGTGACTCGTTTCGTGCTCGTCTCAGGGTCCTGCCTAACGATGGCGGTTATTTGCTGCTCGACGTCGGCAGAAGTAACCAAAGTTTAGGGTCGTGTCTCCATGTCGAGTGAAGTTACACTTCCTGTTTCTCTAAACTTTTGGAAACTCCGTGTGGGAATCTCCTTTGATATTCCAGTACAGCCGCTCTCTCTTTTCCATCTACTACGCCAGAAATACAAATAATATCCGCGTATTCTTCAAATGTTAATTCTATCTTTTTTCAAAAATTTTTGCTCAAAAACACTAGTACTTATTGATTTGTTTTTCAACTATGATAGGTATTCTTGCTGACGGACCCTTTTTTATAGCAAAATTTTCATCAGGTACGGCAATATAACAAAATTACACTAACATTTTTATAACTTTTATGCATCAATAATTAAAACTAATTACCTGTTAACCCAAAACAGACAGTTTCGACCTTTTATCTTAAAAATTTTGTTTCTTTAAAGAATTTCCTACCTAAAGTGCAATAAAATAATTAGGTACTTAGGGAGTTCTAATGATGCGGTTTTTCTAATCCTGCGTCTACCTTGTTGCACCTTTTCGGAAAGGCAATAAGATGGGCAATCCAATAAAAATAAAAAAGAGGTGTATTAATTATATGAATTGCGGATAAAATGTGGGAAAATGCTGAATTTTAGGTAATCGCAAACAATTTTTTTCACTTTTGGAAGTGACTGTACGTGTAATGGTAGGAGTTAGATCAGTAGTGTTGACATTTTTGGAAAAGTCAGTAGGATAGTTGTTTTTCAGCGTTTGTTTGGTGTGCCTGTGTTGGGTATGTCAAAAAATAAGTAAAAGAGTAATGTGAAAAACTGAAATTTATGAATCACCCTGTAACTCCAAAACGGTTGAATTTGCCACCCCCCCCCCCCCCCACCCCTGCCATACAATTTTTGTTTGTCTAGTTGACATCTATCATTCCACTCATTTTGGCACGTGAAATCTGAAACACCCTGTATAGCTAGGAAGTGTAGTAGATTTTCATCCTCAGACATGTTACATAATGAGCATAACGAGCTAACTGTCCTACTCCACGGAGAAGCATTAAGTGAGATTAGGCCACCTCTGCATTTCATAATATATCTTATTTTTTCCAAGGAGTAACTGTCCTTAAATAATGTCTCTCCGCAAGTTCATAGTTAAACACACTGTATAATTCGTGCCGTTTACTCTGTCTGCCCCTTTCAATTTTATCTTTTACAAGAGATTCTGCCTCTTTCTTCAAAATTTCATGTAACATAATGTTGCTTTTATATTATTCAGATCTATGCGGACATTAAACTGAGTGCCGAAGTAACCCCACATTTCATACCATAAAATGTCTCAAGCTATGATCTTAAATTGGGCTATGTAGGCCAGATGTCTAGTTCGTCTTGAACTTCTTTCAAAAACTATAAATTCTCAACCTTCTCGAAAATGTTTAATGTCTAGATATAATGCTATAAGTTCTCGGGCCAATACTGAATATTTGATTTCTGCGTCATCTAATTTCTTAGAGAAAAGTACAATGAGTTCCCAATGATTTGACAGCACTAGCAGAAGCGTCCACGGTTAAATTAAATTCTGAATTTTCAATAGGATGGACTATTAAAGTTGCTTTTGAAAATGATTGTTTAATTTTGTTAACTTGGTCTTCACATTGTACTGGCAAAAAAACAGTTTTTGCGTTCTGTGCTTTCTTTTTAAAGGGCAAGAGCTAGCCGCAAAAAAGCTGACCAATCGACCAACAGGATGAAATGTTTTTTAAATGTTAGTAGTCACAGTTAACATAAGAAAAATCCTTGTGTGCCCAAGCAAAACTTTTTGCACAAGTTTGGTATGTACTCTCTGAAACATTTTGCGGACTGCAACTGTACCGATGGCGTAACAGCTTAGAATTACTCTTTAAATTTAGTATTTACTGAGTAAAAAACGAAAAATCTGTGTGCCTTGTTAAATTTTTTGCAGGCCTAGACACACAACTTTTTTTGAATTTTTTTTGGTGCATTGCTGTACCTACCTATCGGGTAAAAGCTTCAAAGTTACATCAAATTAAAGTTTTAAAATTGTACTATTAGAAAAAGAAAGTGTGCCACGTCTATGCCTTTTACAAATACCTGGCACACCACTTTCTATTTCTCAAAGTCTTATGCTATTACTAATAGAACCAATTACAGAAGTATTGAGGGATAAACGAATCCAATAAACAATTATAATGATTTAAAAACAATATTTTTCATTTATTTGGATATTTTACTAAACTAAATAAAATAATAAAAACTTAAAAATCTATAAACATACAATATATACTCTTCGTAGGAGTAAATCCTACGGATACCTTATGGGTTAATAGATGGCGCGCACATCTTGGGGTAGACTTGGGAGTAATGGGAACCATAACTAGCAGAGTGATCTATAGTTATCCGTCCAATTACAAAGACTCTGATGTGGCATTCAAACTGCTCCATCATAGCCTCGTGCTTCCAAACCAGCTGTCACATATCGATCGACGAATTGAAGGAGCCTGCACTGTTTGTGGTGGTGAAGGAACCCTGTCCCACAGACCCCCCCCCCCCCCCCCCCCCCCGACCTTGTGCAACATTAATTATCTTGTTCGCGATATGTGCTAGCATATCTGCTCGACATTCAGCATTACAAGAACGTCGTTTTTACCGGGGCCAAGGAAATGTAACCAGGCGAATTTCTTGATAAGCTTTATTCTAACACTTGATAAATCGACAATTCATCTGTACTGCATGCGGATCGAGCCTGGGCAACAGCCCACTAACCCACAGTTTCACACACATGCACTTAAGAACCACTTCATTGCCAGATTGAAGAGGCGATTACGTCTAGAGTTCACGGCAACGAAGGCCGACCCATTCACCTGCACCTGGAAACCTTTATCGTCGGTGCCAAATGGATGCCTCGTATTTCACTGAGAATAACAGGCCGGAGACTTGCAGCAGCTTGTCCACGAAGCTTCTCTTCGCTTTGGTATTGCTGCAAGTGCTGCGGGAAGGACAAGTCTCAGGTTGGAATCGTAGAACTGGGAGGGTGATGGGAGCAGTTTGCAGACGTCAATGACTCTGCAGACTGGTCCCGCGGGACTCTAATCAGTCAGAAATTTTTGTGCGTTCGCTTAGAACATGTTTGAATGAGTGCTCCCGGAGGACTAAAAAAGTGGCGAACGGCTCTACGGAGAGGGCATTTGTTTGGGACCAGTGGTTCTCTAAGTAGAAACTTCGGCCGGTGCTGCATCTACCTTCTGGGAATACTCAGACAATCATGTTCTAGTTTGATTTTTCTGTTTCGGTTGTTTTAGATTAAGCTCTAGGTTTAGTTTCAGGATTTCTTCAAAAATTTTTAAGGAATTGTTCTTAGAGCTGGCACTCACTTGGAGGCATTTTTAAATTTGTTTATGTTCTTTTTTACAGGTTTTTTACATTTTTTTTTGCCTTCAAGTTTTAGAGTCGTTTTTACAAAACATCTTTATAGTAACGTACCGTCAAATTTCCTATGTTCTTTTTGATCGTTAACTATTGTGTCTTTTTGTTTTGAATAATGTACATTTTTTAGTGTAGCTAGATTTTTGCAGGATTTTTTGTTTACAACGATTGTGCCAAATAAAGTGCCATTATACGTAAAAAAAGCAATTATTATTAAAACGTACAAATCTTTTTATTTAAACATTACCGTCATGATCATCATCATTATTATTGTTAAGATCATCGTCATCATTATCGTAATTATGATCATTATCATTATTTATTTCATTCAATTCTATTTCAGCTAGTTCTACAAGTACAATATCCTCAACTAGAAGAGGTGTTGGTTCACTTTCGAATCAAAGCGGTGCTATTTTACTTTCATCAACAGTCCATCCGCATTTTTCTGGTAACAAGTTAATGCAGTTTCTTTAGGTAGCATTTTGCCACATTGACGTAAAATAAATTGCTCTCAAAATTTTTTGATTCAGTGATTTCCAACACGGTGGAATTTGAGTCGAATCAAATTTTTTCACATACATTCCGCGACCGACGTTGATATGAATTTGTTTTCAAAAATTATCATTATTTACATTCATTCTATAAAGTCTTCTTGAAAGATTTCCATACTCTTAAGATTATTAATTTCTTCAACATTATTCAAGTTAGCATATACCTGTTGAACTTGTGTATTTTTTGACTTCTTTAAAAGGCTTAACTTTTCCTTTTTTATAAAAGCTAGATGTATAATCGCATCCCGTATATGCATGAAAACTGGGCAAAGCACGACACACAAGACACCAAGCGTTTTAGATAGTTGAGAGCAATTGATGAAATTAATGACATTAGGCTTTGACTTTATTATATTAAATATATTTCCAATGTCATTAACCTTTGTATTGTAATAAAATTGGCCCTCTATTTTGATATTTTGTTGGCCGAGCGAAACCAAGTCGTGTTTAGTATATTCAAGCATATGTAGTATCAAAATCCAGAACAGCTAAATTGTTGTCACTTTTCTGTTCATAATGTGACGCGAAGTGTTAGATTTTTTAAATCTCCAGTGCAATCGCGAATAATAATGCGTGTAATTACTGTGCGGCGACTAGTGAAATGACAATAAGTGTGCGGCGTATTCGTGGCGACAATCTTGTTGCGATCGCGGTTACAGTGCGTGCTATTCGTATTCTGTTTTACAGGTAAGAACAAATTTAATTGAAACCACGTACCTGCTAGTGTGGACTACTTGTGCTGTGGCAATAGTGTTGTTTCGGTGCTGGTGGTGGAATTGGTTCCTTCCAAGTGTCTTTTGGGTATTTTGCAACTACGCTAGTAGGTGTTTTCGGGAGGCGTCTGTGATATTGAAGAAGTCCAGGTGACCCTGTGAAAATCCTGTTGGCCAAGTTGTCTTCTTCGATGGAAAGTAACGAAATCGCCAGAATAATTGGTCTATTTTGTTTTCCTATCCAGGAACACAACAGAAAACCTTCCTTATGTGCAAGCAAAATAAAAGAAATTTCACTTTAATCCAAAAAATTTATTTTGTGTTTTATACAGGTGCGCCGATTAAGAACTCACAGAAACTGTTCTTCTTATTTTTACTTTTGACAGACTATTTATAGATTTTTCTAGTTCTGGAGAATTCTATTTAACATTTTCTAGCAGTTATGTCAATTTCAGGCTTTTAACAATTAAGGTGACCTCTACAGGTAAATTTTCTTCTATCGATAATTCGAAATTCTAGCTAATTTTTAAAGTTTGTGTTATCTAATTTCAGAGAAAATTCATCTATACATCAATATACAATATTTCCAATTAAGAAATCTATTTGTACAAAAATTTCTAATCTTTCTATCTTATTTTTAGGTTCTTTGGATGTCCAACGTGAGTTCTGCTATACCTTGATTCGTCGCAGTATGGAGTTCGTCGGAGAAATCCCATCTTGAGAAGGACTTATGGGAACTGTTATCTGGCAAGCACCTTTAGTTTTCCCATCAGGATCTGGGGACAGTATTATCTTCCAGGTTGTGGGCTACCGTAGAGCTTCTGGACGTGGTCAGCTTCATCATGTTCTTCTTTCCAAGTGATTAATTTTGTATTAATTGCGTGTGGTATTTAGGTTGTTATTGATCTCTTTGTGTAATTCTGTAAATATGTGCTATTAGAGTTTGTTATAATTTTTGTTTATTTTAGGAAGTTATTAGGGCCGGGAACTTAAATCGGATGCCCTGATTGGAAAAGGATCGTTGCAGGAAGATGACTGGATTATAGGACGGGATATGACGGTCAGGATAGACTGGGTAAGTTTAAATTCATTTTTTGTTCCTTATTTGATGTCGTTTTTCCCTTGTGTGTTTTTGTGCACTTTCAGAAACAATGTTGAATTTGAAGCCGGCGACGTGGGATCCTGTACGTACAGCTCTGTCTACTGCTGTTGTGAAGTATTTGACGTTGCCGTGGATGGGTAAGTATCTTGTTGTACTTGGTTGCATGTTGTGTGTGGTGTCGTGTTGCGTGTTATGTGTTTGTGATATGATGTTGTGTGATGTGATGTTAGGTGTATGTCGTGTTGTATGTTGTGTGTGGGGTCTTGTTGTATATGGTGGGGAGAATGTTTTCATTTGATTAGTTCTAATAGCGTTTATTCTATTTTAGCGGAGGTATGGCAAAGCCTCTTTTGCTTGTTTATCCGGCCTAAACTGGGACAATTCCATATGAGCTGTAGCCGGCAACGTGAGATTACTTAATCTGCCACCTATAGGACATCGTTGGATTCGTGTGATATATTGTCGGTAAGTCGTTTTATTACAGTATATTTCCTAATGTTATTATGAGAATATCAGTGTAATATGCTTTAATCATGATTTTATGACTATTTTCCAATTTACTCAAATGATAAATGATTCGAGTATCGGCCTCTTCATGGTTACATGTAAAATCTTCTTCAACAGTTTTTATTACAGAACTATCGACAGTTTCATAGGAAACACATTTATCTTTACATGTAATTAAAACCTGTTTGTTGCAAAAAAATAATACCACACTATTACTACATCAATATTCACGTTTGCGTGAATACGTTTACGTTTCAACCTTTCTGTGTCTATAATTGAAGGAAAATAATGTGAATTTCGAATGCTTTTGTATAACAAATTTTCAATAATGTTAACTCTGCAGATATAATTTTTGTTGTTTGACCTAAAGTGGTTTGTTCTAGAGTTAAATAAATTTTTGCCCGAGAAAAATTATTTTTAAGTTCTTTTGACGCCAAATTCTCCATTCTTGAATTCTTCTAATAATGGTAATTCACCATCATTAGAAGAATTCAAGAATGTGGCATTTAATAAGTTACTAAAATAATAAATAGTCCACCTAGCATAGTTCGGTTGGTTCATAACAAAAAATTTATTAGATAATTCATACAAACTAAGTACATACAACTCTAAATCGCTATTTCTAATACTACGTGAAAGTGAAAAAAATAAATTTACAAAATATATGTACTGCATATGAAATTGAGCAGTTTTACCGTGTATTCCACTCAATTTAGAACCAAGTATTTGTAAAAGGTACATCTTAAGATATTGTATAATTGCTTAGAAAACTACTTAGATATGGAACCCGAATACAGCCAAACAAGTGCAAACATAAACGAATTTAAAAGCTCTGTAACGAAGCATTTTGCTCCTTTACAAATTTACTCCATCGTCCATGTTATTTTCTCGACATTTTACCTTTTTAACAAACTCTTCCCTGTACATGTCCATAAAACCTCCAGTTCCATGTTCTGCAAATGTGCATGATGTAATCAACAAATAAAAGCAAAAGAGCCTTGCGTACCGAAACAAGTAAAAACCCAATTATTCCCACTGGCTGCGTTGTCATATTAAGTTCTTGGCACATCAACCCATAATCCGTTGGGTGTGTGCATCTCCGTTGTAAATCATTCATTCAAGCAGTACAACGACGCCACTCACAACTGCTTCAGTGAATGGGCATACAAATGTGTGTGACGTCATCCGATGGAAACTTGTGCGCCATAACCAGATATTCTACTAGCAGCGTGGGTTTGTGAAGTGCACACATTGTTCTTCTCTGCAAAACACCCATAATCAGTTGGATGTGTATCTCCGTTGTACCAAGTTGTTCGTAGTAAAATTCAGAAAATATGTGGTGGGGAATAATTCTGGGCCTCGCCAAAAGTATAAAAGCGAGCATCACCGTACAGAATTTGAGCAGTAGTATCAGTAGATCAGAAGCTACAATCTCACCACTGAAAGCACTAGTGGCTTACATTGGACTTCAAAAGTCCCAGTAGTTAGCAGTAGTTAAATTTACCTGTCTGTTCCCAGTGATTGTCTGTGGTGTTAGCCTGGCAATCTATCCCTTTCATACCGACCTTCTGTGGTGTTACCCTGTTGGTCTTCCGCAAGATTGGCTGTGGTGTTAGCCTGTCAATCTATTCGAATCTACATACAGTAAGAATACGACGTACCCCATCATCGTAAGAACCGCCGTCCGTACCATATCGCATATCTCTCTCTCATTGCAAGTGTCGACTATAACCGCTCTCTCTCTTCACCTACTTTCCAGTAGCATTAGCCGTAAAATAAAGAGCTATCAATAAGAAACATTGATTGTAAACCGGAAAGAACGAAACCCTGAATAAAAGAATTTTATATTTATTTTGTAAATGAGTCTTTTCAATTAGTTGGAGCCTTGGGCGACTCCAGAGCAGTGCTGCCACTTAGTTACAATTGTATCTAATTGGTTACTATTTCATATAGAAAACAAAATTATTTACATTTACAGCTTTATTTCTCATTTGGCACGTTTTTAAAAAAAAATTTTAAAATGTGCTAAAGTGCCAAAAAATATTAGTAATAGCATTTATCTTGGGTCTTTTAAAGAATTCATAAATGAAAATGAATCGGGTTCTAAGTAAATATAAGAATGGTAATGGGGTAATTGTATCAGGAAGTGTGATTGCGTAGACTCAATGCAATCACCGTTCCTGATACCATTACTTCATTACTTCATGTACAACATTTTTTAATGGACGCCAATCTGTAGAATTTTGGTTTGTTACTAGATGTAGTGGAGAAGATATTGAAGAAGATGATAGCTGGCAAAGATCTAATTTAATCATGTGCTCGAATTCTAACTTTGCAATTTTATATTTCTATCCATCTAAGTAGTCTATGTGTCTAACTGGCATTTCATAACAAGGTAGTTGTGTTAATGTGGGAAATCTTTGCAAAATTTTAATGCATTTGTTACTGATGGAGGAGTTGGAGTATTTGCGTTTACCATCATTCCATTAATTATTTATTTATTTATTTAAGCTTAATACAAGCTATTGCATAAAAAAATACAAAAATAAAAAATAAAATACAAGCTATAACTTAATAATAATTCTACAGACTATAATAAATGAATAATTAAGAATAAATAAATAAAAAGTATAAGCTACAATATGAGCTATATATATTGATTACTGGCAGAAGGCGTAAGGAAGAAGAATTAAAGTAGGCGATCAAGATCAAGATGGGCGGGGTCAAGATATAAGGCTTTGTGGAGTGATGATTTACTCAGATGGAAGTCAAAAGAGGAAAGGTCGTTGACTTTTCGTAACATCCTGGTAATTAGCTCGCTTTGACCGTAGTTTGTGCGATGGCGGTCGAGTCGGAAAAGGGAAGTGGACCTAAGGTTACGGGGATTGGTATAGATGGGTAAAGATTGCAGGATTGATTGGCAGTCTATGGCACCAGTTAATAATTGATAATCGAATCCAGGAGGTGAATCTGGGGGGGAAGCCTAGGCGATCAAGTTTGAACAAGATAACGTTATGGGAGATCTTGTCGAAGGCTTTACTAAAATCGGTGGCGATAACATCAACATCTTTACCGTTTTCCAGGGCACATAGGGTTTTAGAGACGAAGTCAGTATGGTTGGTGGTTGTAGATCTACCTTTGAGGAAGCCATGCTGGGAGAGTGAGAAGATAGACTTACAGTGGAAGAACATGGAATCATAGATCAATTTACCGAATAGTTTAGGTATGGATGATAATTTAGCAATGGGTCTGTAGTTGGACACATCGTTCTTGCAACCCTTTTTGAAGATGGGAATAATATACGAATTTTTCCATAATTGAGGGAAAACCCCTTGAGTGACCGAGAGACGAAAAAGCAAAGTAAGAGGTTGGACTAGATGCATGGCACACTTTTTCAGAACGATGGACGGAATGCCATCAGGACCTGGGTGAAAGTCGTCCTCAAGCCTATTAATACTGGAGGCGATTAGTTCAGGATCAAAGTCAAAAGATGAAAACGACGTTTGAGTGCATTTGTCCATGAATGCAAAATAGTTAAGGTCGGGTTGTAGAGAATTGTCGCTGAAAGATTTACTGAAGAAGTGTTCAAAGAGGTTAGCGATAACCTTAGGATCAGATGAAGAGGTATTCTCGAGCTTTAGGGTGGAAGGGTAACCATTGGATTTCTTCTTAGAATTAATAAAGCTATAAAAACGCTTGGGGTCGGATATGAGGCTAGTTTCCATCCGTTGGAGGTACTCATGGTAGAGGGTATCATAACGTTCAGAAAAAGAGGTATAAACAGATAGATAGGAAGAATAGTCAGACTCGGTCTGGGTTAGAAGAAAAGTTTGCCAACGTTTATTTCTCCTGTTGCGAAGAGAGCGTAATTCTTTGTCGTACCATACGAGAGATGAGGAGTAGTTTTTACGAGGAAGAATAGGGATAGATTGTGTAAGACAAGCGTGTATTTCCGAATAGGATGCCTCTAAAGCAACGTCAACTGGGAGCTGTTGAGGGATATTCCCAATATTAGAGTTGAGGAGCAAGTGATTTAATTTGTCAAAGTCGCCATTACAAAAATTGAAGGATAAAGAAGACTCGGAGCCTGAAACGGCATGAGGGTGCTCGTAGGAGAAAACGAGGAACAAAGGAGGATGGTGACGGTCGAGGGAGGAGAGAAGATGGTTGCTTTCTGCGACAGCCGAGTAAACTGGGTCTGAAGAAAAGATTAAGTCTAATTGTCTGTCCAGGAAGTTCCTGACTCCGCTTACTTGAAAGAGCCCTAAAACGGAGAGCTGATCGGTAAAGAAGGCTTCTTTGGCCGAAGATGCGTTAAGGGGGACAAAGTGAGAACAGTCCTCGGACAATGACCATTGGATTCGGGGGAGGTTAAAGTCACCCAATAAAATAAATTCATCGTACGCGTTAGCATTCTCTAGCAGGGTATCGAACGCTTCGATTATGGGCTCGTAGGCGGCTAGAGGTTGAGAGGGACGAATGTAACAACAGAGGATGTACAGAAGGCACTTATTTAGTGCTATTTTTATACATACAAATTCTGATGTTGTAGAGTCGGAGGTCTTTAGCAGGGTAGCATCATAACGGTTGTGAGCAGCTATGAGAACCCCGCGACCTGGTGGCTCATTGGTGCCTATACAACCGTCAACACGGAAAATGGTATAGTTGGGAGGGAATAGTTCGTTGTCGAGAATTCCTGGTGTTAGATTGGTTTCAGTTAAGGCAAAGATATCGTGCGGGAATTTGTGAGAGTTAAGGAAAATATTTGTTGTTTTTGTACGAAGTCCTCTTACGTTCTGGTAATAGACCGACAAGCTGTTGGGGAGAGGATCTTGATCGGAAACCGCGGGTGCAATAGAGGGGAAGTCAGAAATAGGGAAATTAAGGGGGTTAGGAACGAAAGTAGTTTAAGGAGTCGTTACGACTTTTTTGAAGATGGGAAATACGGCAAGAACTGACGTACGCTGCATAGGTGGATAGATCTTCTGAAACCTTATGGGAAGGTATATTGAATGATTCATGGTATTTAGTGAAAAGTTGGAGTAAGACTGATGGGTCTGTGGGCAGGCCTTCTTGTTGTATACTTAACATGACGTTGGTGCTGGTTTTACCTTCAACACAGACGGAGTTCGGTTTGTCGTGGAGATAGGCTAGAAATAGACGTACGTTGTCATAAATGCGACGGTCCCGTAAACGGGACAAGAGGTATCGTCCATCGCTAGAATCAGCAGAACGCAAGATCAATTTAACTGTAGGTGGGAGAAGGGGATCGATAAATGAATGATGTTCGGATAAAGGAGTTTTGGCTAGCGGAATGGGCGGATTAACGGAGGTAGAAGTTGTTTGAGACGGGGCGACAGTGTAGGAGGATGACGGCATGGAATTAGGTGGGCATGCGGAGGAAGTAGCGGGTGCAAGGTTTGGCGTATATAGAGGAGAGGTGGGACAGACGGAAATCGGAGCAGAGGTGGTGGAGTGGTCGGAAGAAGTTGGCTTGAGGTTAGGAGGGCACGCGGAAGAAGTTGGGAGTGCATGATTAGGTGGGTGCGCCGGACATACGGAACTCAAAACAGTATTGGTTGGGTTGACGGAATGGACGTGTTCGAGGGCTTCGGTATAACTGGAACAGGGGGGTTAAGAGTGTGAGAATATATAAAGTTGGGATACTTGACTGGAGTACTTAGATTAAAATTTGGAAATACTCCCATTTTGAGCTGCCAATTGGAGTTAGGATCACTAGCTTTAGGATTAATGGTGAGATGTGCGGAAGAGTGAGGAGTGATTATGTGGTTACTAGTTCTAAGATCCTTATGGTTAGGGTGAATACTAAATTTAGGTATGGGAGAAGGTCGTTTGGGGTAGTTAGTGAGGTTAGGTTTTTTAGTATTTAATTTAGGGTTAGGTGCAGGGATCTTAGGGTTAAACTTAACGTTCTTCCTAGTCCACTTAGAAATTGTGATGTTCCCGAGAGTGAAGAATTTGCTGGAGGGGTTACTGATGAGCCAGACATATTTGTTTGGGATGGAGATCTTGAAGTTGCTGGATTTCTCTGCGTCTGACGAGAGTAACTTCAGGCAGCTAACAGGGGTGAATCCAAAATTCCGGGAAAAAAAACTGTGGGCCCAGGAATCGTTGGCGTTATGAGGTGCACCCTTTAGAAGGAATGGAGTTGTGCTTGATAAAGATGAATGTTTACTGCCTAGCCTTTTTAGTCTCTGCTCCCATTCCGATACTGTCCAGGTGGTGCCAAGTTTGTTGATCGTAAATGTAGTGGAAGTGGGTTGGGATGACACTGGCGGGGAGACATTGATGGCAACATCAGCAACCTTCTCTGTAACGGGCTTGACCAAACCAGCAAGAGCATCAACATCTGAGGCAGGCTGCACCAAGGAGGAATGCGGAGGAATCACATTCACGGTGGATTGAGGCGGAACTGCGGAGGTTGCATCCCGGAGAGTGGAGCAGTCCCCATCAGAAGATGTAGGTCCAGAAGAAGAAGAATTCTCTATAACGGGCTTGACCAAACCAACAGGAGCATCACCATCTGAGGCAGGCTGCACCGAGGAGGAATGCGGAGGAATCACATTCACGGTGGATTGAGGCTGAACTGCGGAGGTTGCATCACGGAGAGTGGAGCAGTCCCCATCAGAAGATGTAGGTCCAGAAGAAGAAGACTTCAAACCAGAAGCATCTGTGGTGTCAGACCGAGGAAATGAGGGGCCGAGATAGCTTTTTGTGGTTAAACTCTTAATATCAGAGCCGACTGAGCCAATTAATTCATAGTTCTTCACAATGGCTGTTGAGCACGAATCCAGATCCCGCTTGACGTGCCGGACACCGCGCCGAATGTCGTCTAAGATTGGCATGATAGATTCCGCAGGTTGGCCGATGGAAGGCGATGGTGATCCATCGCGGAGGTCATCCAAGGAAGCGACCAGGCCGCTCAGCTTTAAGGAAAGCTCGCAAATCCTGCTTGAAAGAAGCAATGAGCGATCTTAAGCAGCTTGTCCAGTTTTAAGTTTAGACTAGCGCAGTCATCGGACAAAATTTGAAGTCCAGCAAAATTTGTGGAGATCTTGTTGACCTTATCAGCGATGTAGGATTGATCCGTGGAGAGCGTAACAACGACTTCCTTCATGAGCCGTAAGACGTAACAGGGCCTAATGTTGGTGCACTCTTTACATGTAGAAAGACCACGTGAAAGACAGGTGCCAGGTGAAAGTCGTCCTCAAGCCTATTAATACTGGAGGCGATTAGTTCAGGATCAAAGTCAAAAGATGAAAACGACGTTTGAGTGCATTTGTCCATGAATGCAAAATAGTTAAGGTCGGGTTGTAGAGAATTGTCGCTAAAAGATTTACTGAAGAAGTGTTCAAAGAGGTTAGCGATAACCTTAGGATCAGATGAAGAGGTATTCTCGAGCTTTAGGGTGGAAGGGTAACCATTGGATTTCTTCTTAGAATTAATAAAGCTATAAAAACGCTTGGGGTCGGATATGAGGCTAGTTTCCATCCGTTGGAGGTACTCATGGTAGAGGGTATCATAACGTTCAGAAAAAGAGGTATAAACAGATAGATAGGAAGAATAGTCAGACTCGGTCTGGGTTAGAAGAAAAGTTTGCCAACGTTTATTTCTCCTGTTGCGAAGAGAGCGTAATTCTTTGTCGTACCATACGAGAGATGAGGAGTAGTTTTTACGAGGAAGAATAGGGATAGATTGTGTAAGACAAGCGTGTATTTCCGAATAGGATGCCTCTAAAGCAACGTCAACTGGGAGCTGTTGAGGGATATTCCCAATATTAGAGTTGAGGAGCAAGTGATTTAATTTGTCAAAGTCGCCATTACGAAAATTGAAGGATAAAGAAGACTCGGAGCCTGAAACGGCATGAGGGTGCTCGTAGGAGAAAACGAGGAACAAAGGAGGATGGTGACGGTCGAGGGAGGAGAGAAGATGGTTGCTTTCTGCGACAGCCGAGTAAACTGGGTCTGAAGAAAAGATTAAGTCTAATTGTCTGTCCAGGAAGTTCCTGACTCCGCTTACTTGAAAGAGCCCTAAAACGGAGAGCTGATCGGTAAAGAAGGCTTCTTTGGCCGAAGATGCGTTAAGGGGGACAAAGTGAGAACAGTCCTCGGACAATGACCATTGGATTCGGGGGAGGTTAAAGTCACCCAATAAAATAAATTCATCGTACGCGTTAGCATTCTCTAGCAGGGTATCGAACGCTTCGATTATGGGCTCGTAGGCGGCTAGAGGTTGAGAGGGACGAATGTAACAACAGAGGATGTACAGAAGGCACTTATTTAGTGCTATTTTTATACATACAAATTCTGATGTTGTAGAGTCGGAGGTCTTTAGCAGGGTAGCATCATAACGGTTGTGAGCAGCTATGAGAACCCCGCGACCTGGTGGCTCATTGGTGCCTATACAACCGTCAACACGGAAAATGGTATAGTTGGGAGGGAATAGTTCGTTGTCGAGAATTCCTGGTGTTAGATTGGTTTCAGTTAAGGCAAAGATATCGTGCGGGAATTTGTGAGAGTTAAGGAAAATATTTGTTGTTTTTGTACGAAGTCCTCTTACGTTCTGGTAATAGACCGACAAGCTGTTGGGGAGAGGATCTTGATCGGAAACCGCGGGTGCAATAGAGGGGAAGTCAGAAATAGGGAAATTAAGGGGGTTAGGAACGAAAGTAGTTTAAGGAGTCGTTACGACTTTTTTGAAGATGGGAAATACGGCAAGAACTGACGTACGCTGCATAGGTGGATAGATCTTCTGAAACCTTATGGGAAGGTATATTGAATGATTCATGGTATTTAGTGAAAAGTTGGAGTAAGACTGATGGGTCTGTGGGCAGGCCTTCTTGTTGTATACTTAACATGACGTTGGTGCTGGTTTTACCTTCAACACAGACGGAGTTCGGTTTGTCGTGGAGATAGGCTAGAAATAGACGTACGTTGTCATAAATGCGACGGTCCCGTAAACGGGACAAGAGGTATCGTCCATCGCTAGAATCAGCAGAACGCAAGATCAATTTAACTGTAGGTGGGAGAAGGGGATCGATAAATGAATGATGTTCGGATAAAGGAGTTTTGGCTAGCGGAATGGGCGGATTAACGGAGGTAGAAGTTGTTTGAGACGGGGCGACAGTGTAGGAGGATGACGGCATGGAATTAGGTGGGCATGCGGAGGAAGTAGCGGGTGCAAGGTTTGGCGTATATAGAGGAGAGGTGGGACAGACGGAAATCGGAGCAGAGGTGGTGGAGTGGTCGGAAGAAGTTGGCTTGAGGTTAGGAGGGCACGCGGAAGAAGTTGGGAGTGCATGATTAGGTGGGTGCGCCGGACATACGGAACTCAAAACAGTATTGGTTGGGTTGACGGAATGGACGTGTTCGAGGGCTTCGGTATAACTGGAACAGGGGGGTTAAGAGTGTGAGAATATATAAAGTTGGGATACTTGACTGGAGTACTTAGATTAAAATTTGGAAATACTCCCATTTTGAGCTGCCAATTGGAGTTAGGATCACTAGCTTTAGGATTAATGGTGAGATGTGCGGAAGAGTGAGGAGTGATTATGTGGTTACTAGTTCTAAGATCCTTATGGTTAGGGTGAATACTAAATTTAGGTATGGGAGAAGGTCGTTTGGGGTAGTTAGTGAGGTTAGGTTTTTTAGTATTTAATTTAGGGTTAGGTGCAGGGATCTTAGGGTTAAACTTAACGTTCTTCCTAGTCCACTTAGAAATTGTGATGTTCCCGAGAGTGAAGAATTTGCTGGAGGGGTTACTGATGAGCCAGACATATTTGTTTGGGATGGAGATCTTGAAGTTGCTGGATTTCTCTGCGTCTGACGAGAGTAACTTCAGGCAGCTAACGGGGTGAATCCAAAATTCCGGGAAAAAAAACTGTGGGCCCAGGAATCGTTGGCGTTATGAGGTGCACCCTTTAGAAGGAATGGAGTTGTGCTTGATAAAGATGAATGTTTACTGCCTAGCCTTTTTAGTCTCTGCTCCCATTCCGATACTGTCCAGGTGGTGCCAAGTTTGTTGATCGTAAATGTAGTGGAAGTGGGTTGGGATGACACTGGCGGGGAGACATTGATGGCAACATCAGCAACCTTCTCTGTAACGGGCTTGACCAAACCAGCAAGAGCATCAACATCTGAGGCAGGCTGCACCAAGGAGGAATGCGGAGGAATCACATTCACGGTGGATTGAGGCGGAACTGCGGAGGTTGCATCCCGGAGAGTGGAGCAGTCCCCATCAGAAGATGTAGGTCCAGAAGAAGAAGAATTCTCTATAACGGGCTTGACCAAACCAACAGGAGCATCACCATCTGAGGCAGGCTGCACCGAGGAGGAATGCGGAGGAATCACATTCACGGTGGATTGAGGCTGAACTGCGGAGGTTGCATCACGGAGAGTGGAGCAGTCCCCATCAGAAGATGTAGGTCCAGAAGAAGAAGACTTCAAACCAGAAGCATCTGTGGTGTCAGACCGAGGAAATGAGGGGCCGAGATAGCTTTTTGTGGTTAAACTCTTAATATCAGAGCCGACTGAGCCAATTAATTCAAAGTTCTTCACAATGGCTGTTGAGCACGAATCCAGATCCCGCTTGACGTGCCGGACACCGCGCCGAATGTCGTCTAAGATTGGCATGATAGATTCCGCAGGTTGGCCGATGGAAGGCGATGGTGATCCATCGCGGAGGTCATCCAAGGAAGCGACCAGGCCGCTCAGCTTTAAGGAAAGCTCGCAAATCCTGCTTGAAAGAAGCAATGAGCGATCTTAAGCAGCTTGTCCAGTTTTAAGTTTAGACTAGCGCAGTCATCGGACAAAATTTGAAGTCCAGCAAAATTTGTGGAGATCTTGTTGACCTTATCAGCGATGTAGGATTGATCCGTGGAGAGCGTAACAACGACTTCCTTCATGAGCCGTAAGACGTAACAGGGCCTAATGTTGGAGCACTCTTTACATGTAGAAAGACCACGTGAAAGACAGGTGCCAGGTGAAAGTCGTCCTCAAGCCTATTAATACTGGAGGCGATTAGTTCAGGATCAAAGTCAAAAGATGAAAACGACGTTTGAGTGCATTTGTCCATGAATGCAAAATAGTTAAGGTCGGGTTGTAGAGAATTGTCGCTAAAAGATTTACTGAAGAAGTGTTCAAAGAGGTTAGCGATAACCTTAGGATCAGATGAAGAGGTATTCTCGAGCTTTAGGGTGGAAGGGTAACCATTGGATTTCTTCTTAGAATTAATAAAGCTATAAAAACGCTTGGGGTCGGATATGAGGCTAGTTTCCATCCGTTGGAGGTACTCATGGTAGAGGGTATCATAACGTTCAGAAAAAGAGGTATAAACAGATAGATAGGAAGAATAGTCAGACTCGGTCTGGGTTAGAAGAAAAGTTTGCCAACGTTTATTTCTCCTGTTGCGAAGAGAGCGTAATTCTTTGTCGTACCATACGAGAGATGAGGAGTAGTTTTTACGAGGAAGAATAGGGATAGATTGTGTAAGACAAGCGTGTATTTCCGAATAGGATGCCTCTAAAGCAACGTCAACTGGGAGCTGTTGAGGGATATTCCCAATATTAGAGTTGAGGAGCAAGTGATTTAATTTGTCAAAGTCGCCATTACGAAAATTGAAGGATAAAGAAGACTCGGAGCCTGAAACGGCATGAGGGTGCTCGTAGGAGAAAACGAGGAACAAAGGAGGATGGTGACGGTCGAGGGAGGAGAGAAGATGGTTGCTTTCTGCGACAGCCGAGTAAACTGGGTCTGAAGAAAAGATTAAGTCTAATTGTCTGTCCAGGAAGTTCCT
This sequence comes from Leptarthrus brevirostris, assembly GCA_964036015.1. Taxonomy (NCBI): domain Eukaryota; kingdom Metazoa; phylum Arthropoda; class Insecta; order Diptera; family Asilidae; genus Leptarthrus; species Leptarthrus brevirostris. Next base: position 64,586,763 of record OZ038371.1, on the reverse strand, counting down.
GACTCCGCTTACTTGAAAGAGCCCTAAAACGGAGAGCTGATCGGTAAAGAAGGCTTCTTTGGCCGAAGATGCGTTAAGGGGGACAAAGTGAGAACAGTCCTCGGACAATGACCATTGGATTCGGGGGAGGTTAAAGTCACCCAATAAAATAAATTCATCGTACGCGTTAGCATTCTCTAGCAGGGTATCGAACGCTTCGATTATGGGCTCGTAGGCGGCTAGAGGTTGAGAGGGACGAATGTAACAACAGAGGATGTACAGAAGGCACTTATTTAGTGCTATTTTTATACATACAAATTCTGATGTTGTAGAGTCGGAGGTCTTTAGCAGGGTAGCATCATAACGGTTGTGAGCAGCTATGAGAACCCCGCGACCTGGTGGCTCATTGGTGCCTATACAACCGTCAACACGGAAAATGGTATAGTTGGGAGGGAATAGTTCGTTGTCGAGAATTCCTGGTGTTAGATTGGTTTCAGTTAAGGCAAAGATATCGTGCGGGAATTTGTGAGAGTTAAGGAAAATATTTGTTGTTTTTGTACGAAGTCCTCTTACGTTCTGGTAATAGACCGACAAGCTGTTGGGGAGAGGATCTTGATCGGAAACCGCGGGTGCAATAGAGGGGAAGTCAGAAATAGGGAAATTAAGGGGGTTAGGAACGAAAGTAGTTTAAGGAGTCGTTACGACTTTTTTGAAGATGGGAAATACGGCAAGAACTGACGTACGCTGCATAGGTGGATAGATCTTCTGAAACCTTATGGGAAGGTATATTGAATGATTCATGGTATTTAGTGAAAAGTTGGAGTAAGACTGATGGGTCTGTGGGCAGGCCTTCTTGTTGTATACTTAACATGACGTTGGTGCTGGTTTTACCTTCAACACAGACGGAGTTCGGTTTGTCGTGGAGATAGGCTAGAAATAGACGTACGTTGTCATAAATGCGACGGTCCCGTAAACGGGACAAGAGGTATCGTCCATCGCTAGAATCAGCAGAACGCAAGATCAATTTAACTGTAGGTGGGAGAAGGGGATCGATAAATGAATGATGTTCGGATAAAGGAGTTTTGGCTAGCGGAATGGGCGGATTAACGGAGGTAGAAGTTGTTTGAGACGGGGCGACAGTGTAGGAGGATGACGGCATGGAATTAGGTGGGCATGCGGAGGAAGTAGCGGGTGCAAGGTTTGGCGTATATAGAGGAGAGGTGGGACAGACGGAAATCGGAGCAGAGGTGGTGGAGTGGTCGGAAGAAGTTGGCTTGAGGTTAGGAGGGCACGCGGAAGAAGTTGGGAGTGCATGATTAGGTGGGTGCGCCGGACATACGGAACTCAAAACAGTATTGGTTGGGTTGACGGAATGGACGTGTTCGAGGGCTTCGGTATAACTGGAACAGGGGGGTTAAGAGTGTGAGAATATATAAAGTTGGGATACTTGACTGGAGTACTTAGATTAAAATTTGGAAATACTCCCATTTTGAGCTGCCAATTGGAGTTAGGATCACTAGCTTTAGGATTAATGGTGAGATGTGCGGAAGAGTGAGGAGTGATTATGTGGTTACTAGTTCTAAGATCCTTATGGTTAGGGTGAATACTAAATTTAGGTATGGGAGAAGGTCGTTTGGGGTAGTTAGTGAGGTTAGGTTTTTTAGTATTTAATTTAGGGTTAGGTGCAGGGATCTTAGGGTTAAACTTAACGTTCTTCCTAGTCCACTTAGAAATTGTGATGTTCCCGAGAGTGAAGAATTTGCTGGAGGGGTTACTGATGAGCCAGACATATTTGTTTGGGATGGAGATCTTGAAGTTGCTGGATTTCTCTGCGTCTGACGAGAGTAACTTCAGGCAGCTAACGGGGTGAATCCAAAATTCCGGGAAAAAAAACTGTGGGCCCAGGAATCGTTGGCGTTATGAGGTGCACCCTTTAGAAGGAATGGAGTTGTGCTTGATAAAGATGAATGTTTACTGCCTAGCCTTTTTAGTCTCTGCTCCCATTCCGATACTGTCCAGGTGGTGCCAAGTTTGTTGATCGTAAATGTAGTGGAAGTGGGTTGGGATGACACTGGCGGGGAGACATTGATGGCAACATCAGCAACCTTCTCTGTAACGGGCTTGACCAAACCAGCAAGAGCATCAACATCTGAGGCAGGCTGCACCAAGGAGGAATGCGGAGGAATCACATTCACGGTGGATTGAGGCGGAACTGCGGAGGTTGCATCCCGGAGAGTGGAGCAGTCCCCATCAGAAGATGTAGGTCCAGAAGAAGAAGAATTCTCTATAACGGGCTTGACCAAACCAACAGGAGCATCACCATCTGAGGCAGGCTGCACCGAGGAGGAATGCGGAGGAATCACATTCACGGTGGATTGAGGCTGAACTGCGGAGGTTGCATCACGGAGAGTGGAGCAGTCCCCATCAGAAGATGTAGGTCCAGAAGAAGAAGACTTCAAACCAGAAGCATCTGTGGTGTCAGACCGAGGAAATGAGGGGCCGAGATAGCTTTTTGTGGTTAAACTCTTAATATCAGAGCCGACTGAGCCAATTAATTCAAAGTTCTTCACAATGGCTGTTGAGCACGAATCCAGATCCCGTTTGACGTGCCGGACACCGCGCCGAATGTCGTCTAAGATTGGCATGATAGATTCCGCAGGTTGGCCGATGGAAGGCGATGGTGATCCATCGCGGAGGTCATCCAAGGAAGCGACCAGGCCGCTCAGCTTTAAGGAAAGCTCGCAAATCCTGCTTGAAAGAAGCGATGAGCGATCTTAAGCAGCTTGTCCAGTTTTAAGTTTAGACTAGCGCAGTCATCGGACAAAATTTGAAGTCCAGCAAAATTTGTGGAGATCTTGTTGACCTTATCAGCGATGTAGGATTGATCCGTGGAGAGCGTAACAACGACTTCCTTCATGAGCCGTAAGACGTAACAGGGCCTAATGTTGGAGCACTCTTTACATGTAGAAAGACCACGTGAAAGACAGGTGCCATGAAAAACACCTCCACAGATGCCATCACAGGTAACACCATTGTTTAGCAACTCATTAGAGCATGACTTGCAAAGGGCCATTTTGTGCGTGAAGAATTGGTCGGAAATATTTAACAATAAAAAGTTAAACAAAAGGCTTTACACCAGGTTGCAGTAATACCAGATTAAAACAAAATAAACAAACTGAGTCACTTCCGTTTGAAAAACAAAAATATTTCCCGGCACTGTAAAAAGCGAAAAACTAACTGAGTCACTTACAAAATAGCGGCCAGCTGAAAATAAGGTCACTGACAAAAATGTAAACAAGGAGAAGCTGTGTCAGGTAAGTTATTGACCGGGAAAGAGTGGCACTCACTTTGCTGTGACACGCACAAAACACACGAAACGAAAATAATTTTTAAAACTATGTATTTTTTATTTATTCAATTGTAAATGCACTAGCATATATTTAATTTCAATGAAATGATGGGCGTGATGATCAGCACCAATCTCAGACAATTACTACGGTATGTTGAATGTTGTTTTGATGAATTCCTGTTGATAATTCCAGGGTTTGTGAGGTAATTTCTTCTAATATTTTTTCTAACTCTTGAAACTTCGCCTGATATTTTGCTTTTTTAATGAAATAGGGGGGCCCGGTGATCACCATTTTCTACCTCACTGGATTCGTTCAATTTTGTGTTGGACACTCGTATAGTACTTGGATAAATGTGGTTTCCTTCCAAGATCATCAACTCCTGCCTAATGATGCAGTCTGGTTGTAACTGAAAAATGCCGGATATTTCAATGGTGAGCATGAACGCTGTGTTATTGCTTACCACATTGACTGATATTTTCTCCTTTATCGCAAAAATCCATTGATTTGTATTACCATACAGCGCTCGAGGATAAATTTGATGACCGTGCATACGAGTGTTTGAACTTTGAGTATAATGCATGATGATAGTGGGTATACGGCTTTATTTTGAAGAAATATTTTGAACAAGTTGAATCTTTCCCGGCCAAGTAGAGGGAATTTGATTCTAAATATTGTATGGTTGTTTGTGATTCGGCCTTCTGCTGCCATTAATGATAATAATTGATAAATCTTCCAGGTCAATTGGAAGACGAACGGCTGCTGGCAAACGATTTTTGATGTCTAAAAAGTAAGTAAGAAATTACTTGAGTTGGTGGGGTGCAAGTAACAGATGACTGATTCTACCTTGGTGTGCATCTGCGATGACGTCAGTTAGTCAAGATTGTATTCTTCGTAAATTCCTGGTAAGAAGCGTCTTGTAAATCTACCACGAAATTAACAGTTGCTGTATATTGAACTTCGTCCATCTAGTATGGTTGTATGTCGTAGTACACAACTAAACTTCATTCGGAAGATATTAGGTTTACTGTACCTTCGTTGTCAAAGTCTATCCCTAGTTGTAGTTCGAACTGCATTATTTCAAATCTATCTTCTCTTCCAATTGGTAGAAGCAAGCACGTTAACAGTAGTGTCAGTATAGAGGAACCATATGACATTCCTTTTTTTTTTTTTGTTTATGTGGCTCAGGAGTGCTTACTACGGTCTCATTTGCACTTGTTGACTCCCTTTGTCGTATTCGAAAGGGGCTCTGTTGAGACGTTTTAAACGTAGTCCGGGAGGTTATTCATCCTTTTGATCCTCTAATGAATGTGACGGATACTGTTTTAGTGATTCTTCGGAGGGCAAAGATCATAACTTGTGTATCGGTCGACACAATATGCTTGATTCTATTCGTATATCGACAACTCGTACATAGTCATCGTCTCCCTTATATATATATATATATATATATATATATATATATATATATATATATATATATATATATTATATATATATATATATTTATATATATATATATAGCGGCCATTTCATGGTAGTCATATTATCTTCCTGTATGATGACGATGGTGCCCGGCTGGACATTATTGCAACCTGTCTTCTATTTAAGACGACGCTCTAGCTCATGAAGATACTCTCGGAACCAGCGTTTCCAAAACTCTTTGTTAATGTTGGAAACTAATTTCTTTCTTGCAAGCAAACTGAGCTTCATTGGTTCAGCGTGTGGACCCACCATGGCAGTTAAAGGTTCGCCAGTTAAAAAATAACCATGCCATTGTGTCATTTGAATCACTTGTCGTGGCTGTTAATGGAGTGGAGGTAACACGACAATCTAAATTCACATACAAACACCACCCGTAAATACAATTTCAATTTTGTATAGATGAAATCGAACAAGAGGTTTTTGATACATCTTACAATTAAACATCAAAATTATAATAAAAAAGAATAACTGCATTAGCAGTACTGTCTCCTACTCCTTTTTTTAACCATTGCGGGAGTCAATTACTGCAAAGTAAGTGCTGCTGTGGTGTACATTATTTAGCTACTGCAATTGCAGTTAATATTGAAAAAGCAGTTCTGTTGTGGTGAACATTATTAAGCTGCCAGGCAGTATATATTAGGTACGAATGAAATATGAATTATAAAAAAACTTAATGTTTAGCACAAAAATTTCATAAATTTACTGCTCATGACACCAAAATTAACAAAATTCACTATACAAGATCTAATAACATGTAAAAAGTAATAACAATTCATTTTACGACAATCAACATTTAATTGCTCTTCTCATAGGTATTTATTTAATTTTGTGGCATTTTTAAAACACAGAAAACACTTTGTCGGACTTCCTGGAAAACGCCTACATTCGTAAGATGTTTGTTTTCTTATTTTATCTCTTGTACATGATCTAAAATTTAAAAAATGATCTTTTCTTCACCCTTGCATAATAAAAATGACTGCTTTTCACTCACCTGCTGTTCGTTCCCTTAACGCCATTCAATGCAGTATAGGGCAGTTTTACCGATCTCCTCAAAGTATATTCCAGGGGTATTTGGAAGCACGGTGATGTTGAATGCTTCATTCCCGGTTGCGATTGGCAGAAAGTGGAGCCATATGAGCAATGAATACCTGTAGAGATTCTAAGTTTCAGTATCTTCCGTAAAGAGTTTAAGATTATTATTATGTATAGTTCTATTCTTATTTTTATTCTAATAATATTCCCAAAGCGCTGATAGCTTATTTTTCCTTGCATTGTTTTTCAGCAAAACCTTATCGCCTAAGTTAAAGGTTTTTACTCCACTTTTTCTGTCGTAGTACTCTTTGCATTTTTCTTTGCACGAAATGATTGTCTTCCTAGCAACTTTGTAACCACGCTGAAGTCTTGCCTTTAATTCGAAGGCGTAATTGTCATAATTACATACGGTTGATGGACTAGTATGAAGGCTTATAGGTATCTCCGTGGGAAAGCCGAACCAAAGTTCATGCGGAGCATAAGTTGTACTAGAATGGGGCGTAATATTGTAAGTGAACATGGCGTATGGTATCCATGTGTCCCAGGTTAATATGGGTCTCTGTTCACATGGTGCCTGAGATATTCGGCAAGGGCCCTGTGACTCCGTTCAAGGGCTTCATTCCTTTGCGGATGATATGGTGTTATTTGAAACTGTTTTATATTAAGTAGTTTCGTTACTTCCCTAAACATGGAACTAAGAAAATTGGATCCCTCGTCGATTAACAATGATTGCGGAACTGCGAATTTTGTAAGGTCGTCCTGGAAGGTAAGGTATGTATCTATTGCTATTGTACCTTATGGGTAACGGTCCCACAATATCTAAGAATACTTTTTCGAATGGCATCGAGGTAGTTGTCGTAATCTTCATCGGGATTTTGGGAGTTTGTTTCTGCTTATTAATTTGGCAGCATCAACAATTTTTAACATTCCTCTTTATATCACTACACATTCCTTGCCATGAGTAAGCGGTTTTAATTCTCTTAAGTGTTCTTGTACTACCTTGGTGTCCTACAGTTGGCACATCGTGGTATTCACGCAAGACCTTCTGTATTTCGCTGGGATCGGTTAAAAATTGTATCTTTCCTAGGTAGACTACTATTGCAATATTGGTTTTGTCAAATTTATCCATACATGTATTCTAAATTTTGCATAAATCGGGGTTGTTCATTGAGGGTAGCGAGAGGTTTAGTTTACTAAGTTTTTCGCCTGACATATTCCTTTAAAATTTTCTAATACTTCAGCTACCGTTTGTCTGTCTTGAGTAGATCGCATTGGGATATAAGCTTTTATTAAAATATAATTACGTTTGATTTATACATTGTTGCTACTTCTAGTGTATCAAAAAGTTCGCTTAATATTTTATGAACTTGACTTTCAACGTCGCTGTTTGGGAGTACAAAAAATGTATAATCTCTGAAATTTTTATTTTATTATGTTTGTCGGTAGTTTCTTTGCTGTTTATTGGATCAGGCAATTCCTGCTCTGTGTTTGGCTTCGCTTGACTTCTGCTGATTACATTTACTGAAAAATCGTCTCCGGTAGGATTGATTCTGCTTAGGGCATCCGCATTGGTATTCAAGCGACCTGCCTAATACTTGATTTTGTAGTCATACTCTTCAAGGCGTATCGGTCTGAACTATTTAACGGCGTATGCGACGGCAAGGATTTCCTTCTCAATAGTTGAGTAGTTCATTTCGGCTGGGTTTAAAGTTCTGCTTGCATAGCATATGGGTCGGTCTTTCCCAATCCCATGGCTTAAATACGTTATTTCTTTCGCAAGGAAGTGACATTTCTCCGGTTGGAGCTTAAGATTACCTTCTTTTAGTCTGTCGAATACTTCCATTTTGTAAATTATAACCATATACGAGGACGTCATCTAAATAAACAAAACAACGTATTCCTTGGATTCCGGTTAATATAGTATTCATCAGCCGCTGGAAAGTGGCTGGGGCTCTTTTGACATCAAAAGGCATTTGATTATAATGATAATATCCGAAGGGATATTCTCTTTATCCACTTCATCCATTGGGATCTGGTGAAACCCATTTGCTAAATCTAAAATTGTAAAGTACTTAGACTTACCCAACTGATCCAATATATCAGTTATATTGGATAAAGGGGACGCATCTCCTACCGTAATTTCATTCAATCTCCGAAAGTCTACCACCAATTTCCCCCTTTTGTTGCCTTCCGCGTCCGATTTTGTCGGTACCAGAAGTAAAGGAGAGTTCCAGGGGCTGCTGCTTGGACTTATTATTCCCTCTTATAACATACTATTTATTTGTCTATTTATTTCGGATCTTTGTCACTCAGGGAGTCGGTACGGTTTCGTGTATATTGGCTGTTTATCCGGTAATGTCGGGAATGTATGTACCACAGCACTAGTACTGGTCACATGATCTCCTTCTGTATGGAATAAATCATTGAACCTTTTACAAATACTTATTGTACTGTCGCGTTCTTCTTAATTGCAATAGTCCAACTTGATGAGTTTTGATAGTTCTTTTAGTCTTCCTTTAATCTGGTTCCGGTGGTAATCGGCTTGAATAATGTCATATTCACTCAGATTAGACCACCTTACCAATAGGGAGGAGAACATCATTTTCACTAGTATTTAATATAAGTACCTTAGCGTATCCGTTCTTCGGTTGGACTATGCATTCTCCTAAATACAGGGTGTTTCAGATCTGACGTACCAAAATTAGTGTGCACGACATCAACTAGACAAACAAAAAATTGTATGGGGGGGGGCAATTTTAACCGTTTGGGAGTTACAGGGTGATTCATAAATTTCAGCTTTTAATGGTATTTATTTATTATTTTATTTTTATCTCTTGATCTACCCAACACAGCCACATCAAACAAACGCTAGAAAACAACTATCCTAATAACCTTTCCAAAAATGTCAACACTGCTACTATAACTACTACCATTTCAGGTACAGTCACTTCCAAAAGTGATAAAAATGGTTTCCGATTACCTAAGATTAAGCATTTTTCCAAATATTCTCCGAAATATATGTAATTAGTGAAGCTCTTTTTTATTTTTGTCAGATTGCCCATCTTATTATCTTTCCATAAAGGTGCAACGTTGCAAGGTAAGCACAGGATTAGAAAAACTGCATTCTTAGAACTCCCTGAGTACCTAATTATTTTATTGCACATTAGGTAGGAAATTCTTTAAAGAAATAAGATTTTTAAGATAAAAGGTCAAAAATGTTTCTTTTGAGTTGACAGTTAATTAATTTTAATTATTGATGCAAAAAAGTTATAAAAATGTTAGTGTAATTTTGTTTTACTGCCGATATTAGCTTGTGTTAGCCAGAATTCACACACTCGTACCCTGGCGTTCTGTTATTCGTACCTGATGACAATTTTGCTATAAAGAAGGGTCCGTCAGCAAGAATACCTATCACAGTTGAAAAAAAAAAATCAATAAGTACGGGTGTTTTTAAGGAAAAATTATTAAGAAATGGTAAAATTTTCATTTAAGGAATACGAGGTTATTATTTACATTTAGAGAGAGCGGCTGTACGGGAATATCAAAGGAGATTCCCTAGCCGGCGAGCACCCCAAAGAGGGGTATTTACGCGGACTTTCCAAAGGTTAAAAGAAACAGGAAGTGCAACTTCACACGACATGGAGACACGGCCCGAAACATCGGGAACTTCTGCCAACGTCGAGCAGCAAATAATCACCATCGTAATCTAAGCTTTGGAGGGTAATTCATCGAGGGAGATTTTGTCCATATCATCATCACCCAGCCCAAGGACCACTGGAAATTTAGAATTTGGCTTCTGGGACGCGACATTGGCGGCAGGGAGTTTCTGGACCGAATTTTTTGGACGGAGGAATCTCAATTTACCAGGGATGGTATCACGAACTTCCTTAACCTCTATACCTGGTCGGAAACTAACCCACACAGGACAAAAGCGGCCTCATTCCAGCAGATATTCAGTGCCAATGTTTGGGCTGGTGTCATCGACAATCATTTGGTAGCACCATTCATTGTGCCGCAAGTGCTTAATAGTGAAATTTATGCGGAGTTTTTGGACAATACACTTCCAGATCTAATAGAGGAGAACCCTATGGATAATCTTAGGGGAATGTTTCACCAACATGATAAAGTACCAGCACATACTACTAACATTATTAAGGCAATACTAAGTGAAAAATTTCATAACCGCTGGATTGGCCGAGGTACACCGATTCCTTGGCCTGCTAGATCTTCAGACCTTATTAAATTGAACTTTTTCTTATGGGAAACAATGAAGGATGAAGTTTATTCAAGCCCAGTTAACAATAGGGGGTTTAGTTAGCCGAATCGGGAATGCAGCGACGAAAATACGGGAGAGGCTGGCTACAGGGACTTAGAAGGAGATTGTTGAAATTCATCCAAAGTGGCGGTGAACATTTTGAACGGCTTTTGTTACTTATCAAGATAATTGCAATTATTTTTGAATGCAATAAAAAGCATTTAAGAATTAATTTGAGTTTAGTTTCTTCAATTTGTTGATTTTTATAATATTCTCCGATAGGGTTTCTACGTATGAATTTCTACATTTTTTCTCTACGTAGACATGTTGCACCTTTCTGAAAAGGTATTAAGATAAGCAATCCAATAAAAATAAAATAGAGGTGTACTAATTATATGAATTTCGGAGAAAAATTGGAAAAATTCTGAATTTTAGGTAATCGGAAACCATTTTGTCACTTTGTGAACTGTTCGTGTAATGGTAGGAGTTAGATCAGTAGTGTTGATATATTTGGAAAGGTCATTAGTAGTTGTTTTTTTAGAGTTTGTTTGATGTCGCTATGTTGGGTATTACAGAAGATGAAAATAAAAGAGTAATGTGCATACTATGAAAAACTGACATTTATGAATTACCCTGTAACTCCCAAACGGTTGAGATTCCCCTCCCCCCTGCCAGACCATTTCTTTTTGGTCTAGTTGAGATCTATCACCCTACTCATTTTTGCACGTCAGATCTGAAACACCCTGTATACTCCCGGCGCTATTTCTCCTTTTGTACATACTGAATTTTCATTACACTTTGCTGGAATTTCTGCAATTAATTCAGAGCTTGCTGGAATTGTTATTAGTTCCTTTCCCTTTTTGTCTTCCCTTATCATGTCTGCGATGGAAGTTTTCTTCGCCGTTCTGTACTATATTTCTAGATAATCTGAGTTATTATTGAATCAGGGCTGCTGAATCGAAAATGGTAGTCGTCTCTCTTGGCTTAGTAACTGCGTGCAGAATTGCTGCTACTGTTGTCAAGGTTCGTTATGTCTGTTGTAGGATGTTCTCTGTTTGTATCGACCTACTTGGTCATGAATTCCCCTATTGTAGTCGTTTTGACGAGTACCGCATTCACCCATGTCGTGGTTTGTTCGGTTACAATAGGAACAATGCAGTCTGCGGATTCTCGTTTTATTTGCGGACCGCTGAACGTGGGAATTATTTTATTCATAAAACATGTTTCTCTGGTATGACATCTTCTATTGCATATCTCACATACCAGGGCTTGTCTGGATGTTCTCTCATCCGAATACTCTTTCTGTGCTCTATCCTCAGAGTGTATGGCACGTTCTAAAACGTCATCGATTAAACTAAGTTCAGTTTCGTTTTTGGCTTGTGCCAATGTTATTAACCGTTCGCTCTTTATTCCATTTTCTGTAACGCTCAGAGTTATTTAACAACAGGGTAGCAATGTACCACTAACGTCATAACCTGAGGTGAATAGTCGGAGGTTCAATACACTGTTGGGAGTCAAAAAAAAATCGAAATCACTTTAACCACTTAACCAGATGCAGCGGGCGCCAGGTTCCTTGGGAATCATTACTCCACAGATGTTATCGCCGGGCATATAAATTTATAAAAGCGAAACCAAAGTCATATAAAAGAACTACCAGTGTCAACAAAAGGTGAAACTTCCCAACTCCACCTATCTATCAGAACCTCCTAACAAGGTACGGCTATGCTCGTCGGTTGGGTCGTGGGTTGATAGACAGAAGCAAAAAAAAAATTAACCTTCCAATAGAAGCATCACAATTAAGTTTCAGTAATAGGTGCAAGTTGGGCTGAGGACCGCGTATGAGAATTTCTGTCAGGTACATCGCGATTGTCAACAATACAACAATCTACAGCTAACGGCAGAACACACTCACCTTCCTTCCGCCTATTTTTTTGCACGACCAACAACGCCGAAATCACAGTCCTCAATCCCCTTGACTCACATCCTTAATTTAGCCCCGAACTCAAACGTCGTCCATGGAATACTAGCTACCGCGCTCGACCAAACTTGGAGGTCAAGTCCTTTGTTTCCACATATCGACTCCGCAGTTTAATACGCAAATCAACAATTTGAATTGTTATACCTTAATTCCGTAAAAAGGAATGCATGGTCACACCAGAACAAGATTGAAAATGCAACAAGAAAAGCTTATGAAATCATATTAAATTCCCAGCTTTATTACAAAATTAAGTTACACGTTACGACTAAATTCCCTGAATGACTAATATTTCAAATGCTAATATTCCAAATGCTACCCCCACACAAATATTAAACTAAGAGTTATTTTTCCCAAATTTAAATTATCAATCACTAAATTAAAAAAATTTGTAAATACGTTATAATATCTCAAATCCTAAGTTCAGAAAATTTTAATTATATTATAATTGTCCAAAAGAAAAAAATATTTAATTTATATTATAGCAGTTCAATCCAAATAAAATAAAATGTTTGCACTTCCTATACACTAAGTATTCTGGTCCCAAGCCATAATAATCAATCTCGTCGTCACGACATAAAATTGTTTGTAAACAATGCAAACGGCAAGAATTTTTAATTAGACCATTTGGCCCTGAGTTTAAGGCAACAAATTAATATTTAACTAATACCGCAATTTGAATATTTCTAACAACTGATATGTATAGGTATATTCTTAAATGATTAAAAATTATTAAGGTCATCTCATGCCCTATCATAAATATTGTTCACCTTGGAAAAAATTTAATTTCGAACCACTATAAGTACACGCGACCTTCAAAATTTCACAATTTTTCGGATTATTCCTCAACTTGTTTACTTAATAAAACTGAAAAGTTTGTGGAACCGACTCTCAATTTGTAAATAACAATTAATATTTTTCTTTCTTAAGGAGGTACTTCGTTAATTAATTAAATTTTTACTCTCTCTCCCGTCATCATTCTTCACTACTAAATTTTCCTCTTTTTAAATAAAATTTTGCATAAATAATAAAATATTTTTATAAAAAGTTCACTTACCGGCGGTAATCCAAATGCATTTGTTGTCGGCCGTATTACAATTTGCTGAAATTTTCAAAAAATTCTCCTTGTTAATTACTAGGAGAGAGAGATTCCTAACACTTATCGGAGTCTTAAGAATTTAAACACATTTATTTTTTTAATTTATAAAGCTGGGATGTGACTTGAATTCCTTCCTGGAAGTGATGGCCCCGAATCCATCCATCGAGATGACAATTGCATGCACATTATTTATGTTGATAGCGCATAAGTAATTATGCCGATATAAAGCAGCGTATACCTGAGTCTAAATGAACTAATGACTTAATATGAACCGAATAACCGAATGGAAAATGGAACTCACCTATTTTAAGGAAATCTATCTCACGTAAAGTAAATGTGTCATTAATTTTTTTGGATAAGTACACAAATTCACAAATTCTCGTAATTTACTATTGGAATGCTCCTCGTTCCTCATTATATGGCGTCATCCCCCCTGTTCGCCATTTTCAGCCCTTTTAAAATTTCTTAAATTTATTTCTTTCTTTTGGCCCTAGTTCTGGGGTAATTACACTTTAATTTTGGATTTTTCTAAATTTGAATTATACCTTTTATCAATGTCTTTTCGCTTCCTAACTTAGCATTGGGTTTCCTTTTCCTTATTACTCACGAATAATGCAACTACTACTTTAATTTAATGCACTACTAATTGCCGATCTCTATATGGATATCTCACTTTTAGTTTAATAATAATAATTAAACAACGGCGCGAACTGGCAGTTGAAGTTAATAAAAATTTTCACAAATTCTAATGGGAATTAGTTTTTTGGAAATCGCGTGAGCTTAACCCGTACGGTAAGTGAACCAAGAATATTCTGGCAATATTTCGTATCCAAATCTAAGCGGATCTCTATATACTCTCACGGACCGTTGTTGCTAAGAATATTACTATTGACCGCTAGAATATAGTGCACCTCCCACTGTATAAGAGTTGGAGTGTTACCAGTTTTCCTTTGCGGTAGTAATTTGGGTTCTGTCGACCTTTTGTAAAAAGGGATTTTCATCTTTAAGAATCTGCAACTGATTAGCAATTCTGAGTAATTACTAACTTTCCATTTAAATTCCTATTGCTCTTAAACAAATCAATTTAATTTGGGATAACGATTTTAGTATAGCGCAAGTAGTTGATAGATTAATACATAAACATATTCTAAATGTAAAATTTCCAATAATTTTCTTAGCTGGTGATGTGGCGTTAATAATAACATGCGCACTATAGGTAGCGTTTGCATTTATTCTCCAATTAATTCGGAAGTTTGGCTGAAATTTTCTGGCTGAATTATTTTAATTTATAATAATTAAGTTTACGGTTCAAATGCGTTTACTACGGATATGCTCCTACTGTGCTAAGTTTTATTTGCAATAAGACAACTGTTCCGGCAAGACTGCTAAAACCTGAAAGGAGATAACACAAAGTATCATACTCAACAAAATCGATACATACTTATCTGACGATCTCCAGGGCAATAACTTTATTCCTTCATTACTTGATTTCTTGTCAATGGCTGTATTCAGCGGCACTTAGCCTTCTCAGCGTAGGCTGATGTGAGTGACGTCAGGCTATGTTACAGCGGCTTGTTTGCGCTGAATGCAAATTCTGAGTTAGCTACTAGTTTAGTTAATTACCCGCTGTTTTTAATAAATTACCCGCTGTCAGCTTTTTTCAAACTTGTGTATTGTCTGTTACAGAGTATACTTGAAAATTTTTAGTTTCCATTTTCACTAAATTTATCACTAAACAAAAACTGACGGAACAAACAAATCGTCTTCTTCTTACTCAGCCTACTTCAGCCGAAAATATTTGGGCTGGAAAATATGACAAGAGGCTGAGTTAGCGGCTAAGTAAGAAAATGCATTCAGAATACCTCAGCCCTTAGCCGCTGCCAGCGGCTGGGAAGGCTGAGTGCCGCTGAATACAGCCAATATTAGTAGTACCTAGAGAAATAATTTGTCAAAACGTAAACAAACATTAAATTATAATTTTCAACTTACCGAATTGTAATCCACAGTTCACAGCACAGATAAGGAACACATAATTTATTGAGATTTAAAAAAAAACGCGTTAAAATTTGAAAACATAATTATATTTTAATTTGACAAACACTTGACTGACTTAATGAAAACAATAATTTATTTGACAGCATCATTTTTCGTTCAATTATTTTATCGTTAAATTTGCTCAATCTGAAAGGAGCTTTTGTAAGCGAAATAGACTATAGTAAGAGTTGAGATAGATACCAACGAAGGGGTAGAAATTTCAGGAAAATTTCCATAAAAGGAAGAAATTTCAAATTGTTAATTTGAATTTACCATATTTGGTAAAAATATTGACACTTCAAGTTTACCGCAGGGTTGGCGGAGAAAAGTAAAAGGCAGTCGAAGTTTAAATCCTGTTCGCGACGGTCGTGAAAGCCAATAATTACTTTTGAAATCTTTAAATCTTTGAACTCAAACAAATATTGAAATCAAAATAGCAAAATTAAAATAAGGAATTCTAAAAGGAACTTAAACACAAGTGAAATAAGTGAAATCAATATTAAACTATATTATTAAGGTGAACTGTGAACTGTGGAAGTGAATTATAATACATTGAACGATAACTTTTAAGATATAATCAAAATTTGTAAAGACGGAATAAATTGATATATATTGAGCTCATCTTCAAGTGTTTATTTGGAACAATTGATCAAGCCGTCGGTATTTCAGCTCATAATTCGTGAGAGTTGGGTTCACATATCCGTGAGAGGAAATATTTTTTATTCTTTTTTAAAAGGGCGGATTCAAAACCATAAAAGGTAATATTAATTACACCTCAGGTAATTAAGGAATTCTTCAAATTTATTCATGAACTCCTGGTACGAGGAAAGTATACTAACGCGTCAATGCGTTCTCCGTACAGTTTGGAGGTCGCCGCATCGATATCCGTCGGCCGAAGACATTTTTTTTTCTCGGTGTTACTCCTTTTTTTTGTTTATATGTCCGCCACGAGCAATCGCTCGTTACATTTCGACAACACGAAAAGCTTTCTTTTCGTTTTCTTTTAGGATAATAGCTCTAGCCAACGTCGGTTACGCTTATTGTTGTGGCTTTATTGCGTTCCCCACTCGTAGGGAGAAATCGTTCACGGATTCCCGTGGACCTTGTCTTAGCCTTTAAAATCTTTACGGACTGCCGAATGTGATATAGTAACTAGGCTTTAAATTCTTCCTAATCCTTAACGTTCCGTATCGTGCTGGACCTGAGACTTTTGTCTTTATTACATTAAAAAAGAGAGCTCTATCACTTGCCGTGTTGAAAAGACTATCACAGCACGATATGAATCTATTTAGGTCACTTTTTAACCGACTTCCCAAAAACAAAGAGGTTCTAAGTTCGACGCGTATTTTTTTTTTATTTATTTTTTTTTATTTATTTTTTTTTATGTCTGATCGGGCATACCTTCGTAACGCGCCGACCGATTTTGATAATTCTTTTTTTGTCGGGTAGAGTATGTTCACCGATTGGTACCATGTCAAAAAAATTTTTGTTAGGGTGGGGGTGGGGGGTGGGGGTGAAACCTAACTTTTTAACGCGTGGTCCGATTTGGATGGTTCTTTTTTTGTTGTACAGAGTATGATCCCCCATTGCTAATAGGAGGAAATAATTTGACCTTGGGTGGGTGGGAGGGGGGGAGGGATAGGCTAACTTTGTAAGGCGTGGACCGATTTAACTTTGTAACACGTGGACCGATTTGGATGGTTCTTTTGCTGTTGTATAGAATGTGATCACCCATTGCTAATAGAAGAATAATTTGGCGCATGGTAGGGGGTTGGGCGAGGGGATGAGTAGTCTAACATCGTAACGCGTGGACCGATTTGGATATTTCTTTTTCTTTTGGGTAGAGTATGCTCGCTGGTTGATACCACGAGAAAAAAAATTGTTGGTGTGGTTGGGGTGGGAGAAGGGGGTTGGAACCTATCTTTGTAACGCGTGGACCGATTTGGATGGTTCTTTTGCTGTTGTATAGAGTGTGATCCCCCATTCTTCTTTCTTCGTTGTATAGAGTCGAAGACACTAAAAAGTGAAAAATAAAATAGTTTTAAAAAAAAAAAGTTGAACCGACTTCACAAAAAGCGCTAAAAAGCATAAAATAATTTTTAATTTTATATCTATTACGACATTTTGAAGTCGGTGCAAATTAAACAAATAAAACAACTACAGCACCACAATTGAAAATAATACATAATACTAACTGAACGTTTATGTACGGGATCATAAGAAATGACGATTAAATATTTTTGTTGTAGTTGTTTGGTTTGTTTAATTTGCACCGACTTAAAAATGTCGTAATAGATATAAAATTAAAAATTATTTTATGCTTTTTAGCGCTTTTTGTGAAGTCGGTTCAACTTTTTTTTTAAAACTATTTTCTTTTTATGTTTTTTTTTTATTTTTATTTTTTTTTTTATGTCTGACTGGGCATAACTTCGTAACGCGTCGACCGATTTTGATGATTCTTTTTTTGTTGGGTAGAGTATGTTCACCGATTGGTACCATGTCAAAAAAATTTTTGGTAGTATGATCCCCCATTGCGAACAGGAGAAAAAAATTTATCCTAGGGCGGGGGGAGGGGTAGTCTTACTTTGTAACGCGTGGACCGATTTGGATAATTCTTTTTCTGTTGGGTAGAGTATGGGTCTGTGGGTGATACCAGGTGAAAACAATTTTGGGGTGATGGGGGTGGAACCTAACTTTGTAACGCGTGGTCCGATTTCGATGGTTCTTTTTCTGTTGTATAGAGTATGATCCCGTATTGCTAATAGGAGAATAATGTGGTCCTACGTTGAAAGGTGTGGGTGGGGGGGAGAGGTAGTCTAACTTCGTAACGCGTGGACCGATTTGGATAATTCTTTTTCTATTGGATAGAATATGATCCTTGGTTGATACTACGAGAAAAAAAAATGTTGTTGGGGTGGAGGTGGGAGAAGGGGGGTGGAACCTAACTTTGTAACGCCTGAATCGATTTGGATGGTTTTTTTGCTGTTGTATAGAGTGTGATCCCCCATCGCTAATAGGAGAATAATTTTGTGGGGAAGGGGAAAGGGTAGTAACTTCGTAACGCGTGAACCGATTTCGATGATTCCTTTTCTGTTCGGTAGAGTATGTTCCTTGATTGATTCCATGAGAAAAACAGTTTAGTGGAATGGGGGTGGGGTAGGGGGTTTAAAACAAACGTCTAACGTGTGGACCAATTTGGATGGTTCTTTCTTCGTTGTATAGAGTAGAAGACACTAAAAAGTGTAAAATAAAATAGTTTTTAAAAAAAAAGTTGAACCGACTTCACAAAAAGCGCTAAAAAGCATAAAATAATTTTTAGTTTTATATCTATTACGACATTTTGAAGTCGGTGCAAATTAAACAAATAAAACAACTACATAACTACAATTGAAAATAATATATAATACGTTTCAGCTTACGGGATCATAAGAAATAAGGATTAAATATTTGTGTTGTAGTTGTTCGGTTTGTTTGATTTGCACTTACTTCAAAATGTCGTAATAGATATAAAATTAAAAATTATTTTATGCTTTTTAGCGCTTTTTGTGAAGTCGGTTCAACTTTTTTTTTAAAAACTATTTTATATTGCCTCCAAATTCGGGTATCAATTCATTAGCGTCAGAAATAATTACACGAAGGGATAGAGGGTCGTTGACTTGCTCTTTGGCATTATCGCTTTTTCACAACGCGATTGAACGATTAAACAACGTTAACATATTATTTAAAAAACTTAGTTACGCACAAGAACAACTCAACAACGTAGACAACGTGTATAAAGGACTCAAACATGTAGTTAAATTTTGCTTTCTTTCGATTTTTGGAAAAATTATTTAATTATTTAATCACCATAAAATATATCGTTGTATATTTAAGTTTCAAAACAAATTTTGTTAAAAAAAAATTATATGTATACAGAGTGTTTCAGATCTGACGTGCTAAAATGAGTAGGGTGATAGATCTCAACTAGACAAACAAAAAATTGTATGGAAGGGGGGGGGGAGCAATCTCAAACAAGGTGATTTATAAATTTCAGTTTTTCATGCTTTGCACACTACTCTTTTATTTTTAACCGACTTCCCAAAAACAAAGAGGTTCTAAGTTCGACGCGTATTTATTTTTTTATTTTTTTTTATGTCTGACCGGCCATAACTTCGTAACGCGTCGACCAATTTGGATGGTTCTTTTTTTGTTGTACAGAGTATAATCCCCCATTGCTAATAGGAGAAAAAAAATTTGGCCTAGGGTGGGGGGAGGGGTAGGCTAACTTTGTAACGAGTGGACCGATTTGGATAATTCTTTTTCTGTTGGGTAGAGTATGTTCCGTGGTTGATACCAGGAGAAAAAAATTGGTGGGATGGAACCTAACTTTGTAACGCGTGGTCCGATTTCGATGGTTCTTTTTCCTTTGTATAGAGTATGTTCCCCATTGCTAATAGGAGAATAATTTGGTCCTATGGTGAAAGGTGTGGGTTGGGGGGAGGGGTTGTCTAACTTCGTAACGCGTGGACCGATTTGGATAAATCTTTTTCTATTGGGTAGAATATGATGCTTGGTTGATACTACGAGAAAACAAATGTTGCTGGAGGGGGGGTGGAACCTAACTTTTTAACACGTGGACCGATTTGGATGGTTGTTTTGCTGTTGTATAGAGTGTGATCACCCATTGCTAATAGAAGAATAATTTGGCCCAGGGTGGGGGGTTGGGCGAGGGGAGGAGTAGTCTTACTTCGTAACGCGTGGACTGATTTGGATATTTCTTTTTCTTTTGGGTAGAGTATGCTCGCTGGTTGATACCACGAGAAAAAAAAATTGTTGTTGTGGTTGGGGTGGGAGGAGGGGGGTGAAACCTAACTTTGTAAAGCGTGGAACGGTTTGGATGGTTGTTTTGCTGTTGTATAGTGTGATCCCCCATTACTAATAGGAGAATAATTTGGTCCTATGGGGGTGGTGGGGGACGGGTAGTAACTTCATTATGCGTGGACCGATTTCGATGATTCCTTTTCTGTTCAGTAGAGTAAGTTCCTTGATTGATACGATGAGAAAAAAGTTTAGTGGAATGGGGGTGGGGTAGGGGGTTATAACTAACTTTTAACGCGTGGACCGATTTAGATGGTTCTTTTCATTGTATAGAGTCGAAGACACTAAAAAGTGAAAAAGAAAATAGTTTTTAAAAAAAAAGTTGAACAGACTTCACAAAAAGAGCTAAAAAGCATAAAATAATTTTTAATTTTATATCTATTACGACATTTTGAAGTTTGTGCAAATTTAACAAATAAAACAACTACAGAACCACGATTGAAAATTAACGTAATTCTACCTGAACGTTTCAGCTCACGGGATCAAAAGGAAGGACGATTAAATACTTTTGTTGTATTTGTTTGGTTTGTTTGATTTGCACCGACTTCAAAATGTCGTAATAGATATAAAATAAAAAATTATTTTAGGCTTTTTAGCGCTTTTTGTGAAGTCTGTTCAACTTTTTTTTTAAAACTATTTTTTATCTTTTAATCTACCCAACATAGCGACATCAAACATACGCTAAAAAGCTAACGGCCTTTCCAAAATTGTCAGCAATGTTGATCTAACTCCTACCATTACAGGTACAGTCACTTCCAAAATGGGCCGATGGGTTATTTACGAGATGCATGACAGCATGAGCATGAGATATTGGGATAGGTTAGGGTTTATGGAAATGGAAGGTCAAGAGCAATTGAGACCTTTGTTTTTCAGATTTCAATTTATGAATTGAATTGGGAATTCGAAAAGGTATTTCGTAGACCGTTTTCCGTTGTTTGTTTTCCCATTGATTGTTTAGATGGCGTTGGCTCATTACAAGAGACGCAGAGTATTGAATTTGAATATGAAAACATAGTAACGAAGCGTTGCCTCAGCAGTATACACAGCATGGGCTCGGCACCTTCCTTATGCGGTGGAGGAAGGCCCTAAAATGCCCGTTCCCCGTCAGTATTTGGGTGAGGTAGTAGTCCACCTCGCCGTGCTGACGGTTCAGCGAAGTGTCCAGGCGAGGGATCACCCGGGCTGTCCACCGGCCCCGCAACTCGCCATCCCGTCTTTCTTGCCAGGACGCCGTGGCCCTGGCCGGGCGACTCTCGCGCCCTCTCCCCTCCACCAAAATGGGTTTCTCCCGATCGACGATGCCGCTCCCTGGCTTAGAGTTCAATGGGTGCCGGTTCCGAGATTGTGCGGTAGAATCTCGCAATGTGGATCGCTGTGCGACGTTGTACCGCAAGTATACGCTGGCGATACCTTTCCCACCGCATTGCATCAGCCCCGACTTCTGCTCCGTAGAGCATTATAGCCTCGGCAGTGAGGAGCAATATTCGTCTTGCAGGGTCTGGGTCCGCCAATGTTGGCCATAACCCTGCTCAGCGCCGCCGTCACCGCAGCCAAGTCTTCTACTCGCATTTCGATCAGCAACGGAATGCGCTTCTTTGTAAGAACGACGATCTCGGTCGCTGCGATGGCGTCTGCATACTCAAACAGAAAAGATTCTTAGACCCTTCAGGTATCTGCATACGGAGAATCTCGCCATATATATATGTATTATGTATACATATATATATATATATATATATATATATATATATATATATATATATATATATATTGATCAAAGATCAGGCGTGACAGAATGATCAAAGATCATGAAAACAATCCAAAAGCTCTACAACAAATCGTAACCAATAAAAGTGCAGTCCATGCAAAATAAGAGGTCATTCCCCAGGTATGGAATTGACGTCAATCAACTTGACGTCACAAGCTCCACAAGCACGATGAACTTTTGCTGACCACTATTTTATTTATTTTAAGCAGGCATAAAATTGTAATTACGTTGTGTTCAGTCGGGTCATCGCCCTCTGATATAGTCACCAAAGGAATGCGATGCCATCACGACTTTTCCAGGTCATCACCCGCTCCAACACATCCGGTCAACATCGGTATGTGCTGCAAACAGCACTCAACCAGGTCATCGCCATCCCCAACGTGACCAGACCGCCGATCGATCATTGACCATCGAATTGCAGGAGTTGCATTTATTTTTATTCATTGTATTCATTTTCACAATTTGTAATAAAACGATAGGCAGTTGAGAATAAAAGCGGAATCAATAAAGTTTAGTGCGGGACGAGTCGAGTTATTATTTTTATAAGCACCAATTCTATTATTATTATTATTATTTTTTGTTTATTGAACAAACACGTTGAAAGTTAAAAATTGCTAAGTAATCAATAAATGTATATATAAATCGATGTAATCAAAGAATAAACTCAGAATATTTTTCAAGTCTAAAGAGTTTATTACTTCAGACTATCTTAGCCCCCACCCGTAGTAAGCTAAATAGTCTTCATCATCTTATTGCGCCCCCACCAGTGGTAAGCGCCAAAGACATATACTAAACAATATATATATATATATATATATATATTTATAAATATATTTATAAATATATTTATAGTAGGGAGTCCTGGGTCGCCCCTGTCGAAAGAACCCTCCTTTCTGGTCCATCTTCCGTCTCGAAGGTGAGAGTGCAAACCCTCAGTTAGTTCCTCATCATCTGTAATAGACCCACCTTCAGGCAGGCATTATACATATCAAGCAGGAGCTCTGGATGGCTCGCCGTCAACACGCCATCAGAACCTCTGCCAGGAGCCCGTCGGGCCCTGACGCCTTGATGTTGTTTGATTAACATAATCGCATATTTTTCAACAGCACATATTAATTTTTCCTCAAAATTAATTAAATCCGTTTTAAGTTATAACACCTTACAAATGGCTTTAAAAAGGCACTGTCAAAAAGAACTGTCTGTCTGCCGGGCCTGTCTGGCCTATACGCACTTAAACGTGAGTATTCGCGTCCCGTGACGCTTGCATTCGGCCATCACCTTAAGAATTATACATCCTCAACTTAATCAAACTCCATTGCTAGAAACTAATACGCCAAGTAGGCTGATAAGGTAAATAAAAAATTAATCTTCAAACATTAAAGCTGAAAAATTCCATCTGCAATTGCGGCAAAAGTGCAGGTAGATCTTTTTGTTGGTTAGTTTCTTGTGGAGTCTACTTCCATATTGTGTAGTCATAACTCCAATTGAAAAATAAAACACTTAACACCCAACGAGCTTTTTTCCATTTCTAAAACAAAGCAAACAATGTTTACTAATTTTTGGCAACAATTTTGAAAATTTCAGCAAGGAGATTAACGTCTATAAACCTGACCGAAATAATAAATTATCTGTATGTTAATAAGCGAATTTAAATATTTAAATTGTATTATTAGGTTTAAAAAAATATTTAAAAAATTTTAGATAATTTACAATGGTTCGCCAAAAACATAAAGGATGTCACACCGGCGTTACAAATCAAAAGCTTGGGCTTTCTGCCGGTGACACTTGGGATCAGAAAGTGCTTCACGAGAGATACCTTAAAGATTTAGAAAAGATGAATTTAAAGGATTCAAATATACTGAAAAAGAAGAAATCTAAAAGATGTGAGAAGGCAAATCCGTCGTCTAAAAGAACACACTCTTCAGAGTGCTTTGATTTTCGATGTAGAGCAAGACCGAATACTGCTTCATCTGCCAAGAAACCTTCGTTATTTTTTGATAACCGTCAAACTGAAAGGATAAAGAACGTTGATGACGCAGATAATTTCTTTGGGATTATTCGAGATACGGTTATTAGTGTAGTTGAGGTACGATAGCGAGTTAATCACATTAGCAAGTCTCAACATATTGATATTTTATTACTTTACAGAAGAAATTGGCTGAAATGGTTGGCGCACATTTTCAAAATGTATTGCAAAGAATTGGAGAAATTACTCAAAAATTACGAAAAACTGAAAACAATTTATCATTTTGTGCGGAGAATTGAACAACAGTAAGTACAGCATTACTTTTTTGTAAAATCAATGAAAGTTAAGAACAGTTTCCTGCATCAGAGTTAAATCATTATGGAGAAGAGCATAGTCGCCATTTCCGCTACATTTGCATGAAGTTAGAATACGACAAAATTTTCTACCAGCACATGAATGGGTTTCTTCGTACAGATCAGCTAAACAGCGGTATGTACAGTTGCGGTCAGAGCTTAGCTCAAGATTTAATTAACCTTGGACACCCATGCCAAGCCCAACAATGTCCTTGCACATCAAGAGTAACTGGTACATCGCGAATTTCACCTCCATGTGAACCTACAAGTGGCAATTTAGACAACCGAGCAAGTCGATCACCATGTCAATCCACCAACAAGGTAAGTGAAGGTGAAGGTGCATACAATACCCGTGCAATGCATGGTAATGGTGATGGCATGGACAAATTAAACATTCAGGATAATATGAGGAGTAGTGATAACAACATTGGTAATTCTGATCTCGGTCTGAAGGAAATTTTGGCTACAATAAAGCAATATTATCCGACCCAGGAATGCCAAAAAGCAATAGAAAAACTGCAGCATAGTAAACTTCACGAATTTGAGGCAGATGTCTGTGACGATGAAAGCACCGAAGTCAGTAGTCAGGGTAACTCTGATGATCTTACTTCAACAACTCCAGATATCATGAATATTAAAAAAATACATCACTACATTCGATAAGTATTTTAATATATTTTTATATTGCCATACACATCTATATGCTTTTAAAATGTATTTGAAACTTAGCCTTTGAAAGTAAATTTTCAGTTTAAAAATTTGTTTGATATTAAGGGCCTGTCCGCGTTCAATGCTTTACCCTAAAATTAGTGTTATTGTAACAGTAATGGACGTCACACTAAACAAAATAATTAAAATAAACTAATTAATAGCAACTGATAGCTGCTTGAATAACTTTGTGAGGAATCTAATGATAATTTAAAAAGCAAATCAAAATAATTCAGATGGTGAACGAAATTCCACTTTACTCCAACCTCCTCCTTGAAATACCTTACACTTTTCTGTTGTATATTGCATTGTTGATGTACATCTCTTTCTCTCTCTAGTTTCCGTAACCTTTTGAGTGGTATGAAGCGGGATAAGAGCTTCACACGATTGTTGTCTAGAAATGCAAGAGAAGCTACAATTTAAAATTGATTCCGAACCACCGACATTACTCTGCAACTACAGTTTTTTTAATAGACTTCGCAAAAATAAGAATGTTCTAAGTTCGATCCGTATTATTTTAAACTTTGTGTGGTGCAATTTTAGTTGAGTAGGATATTTAACTTCGAAACACATGGACCGATTTGGATGCTGGTATGTGATTCCCCATTGCTACAATGACAAAACATTTGGACCCCCCTTCCCACCCATTCGCATTAGCGGGGCCCAGCCGAGTTATCCTACTGTCGCCCCTAACCTTGTCTTCAGGGGATAGAAGCGTGAGTTAGTTACATATCAATTTCCCAGAAACCTCAAAGAAATTCTAAACAACGACGGATCCATCTGATCTATTCAAGGCCCAACCAAAAGAATAACCTATGGCCTGGTAAAGTCCATCAAAGATAGAGAAAGCTTTCTCATAACATGAAATATTTCCTGTATTTTCCGTTTCCATAAAAATGCTTATCTGTACAAAAGTCAAGTCACGTAGTCATGTCAAGTCCGAATTAAGTTAATTCTGTAGGAAGAGAATAGAAATGTAAAACTCAGTCATTATTAGGTGGTTGTAAGAAACGCACATGAAATGATCAATATTACTTTTGTTACTTCTACGCTAATTTTATAACTGATTGATTAGACGTGATTATTGTAAATTGTATAACATAACATAACAAAAGGTACTATCAAATAAGGTGTTAGTGTTATCAAGTGAGATCTTTTAACTGAAACCCCGATCTTGGTGATTCGAATCCCTCTCAGAAGTGAAGTTTTTTTTTACAAGAGAGTTTAATCAAAATATATATGTGGCGCAGTCGGTAGGATCCTATTCGATAGAAAAAGGATCCAGTGAAACGAATCGAACATTGTGCCAAGTGCATAAACTGTCAAACGCAGTACATTAAACATTTATTATTAAGAATGGCTCAACCAACACAACAAAATTTAATAAAATAGTGTCTGGTCGCTCTCATCAACATCATAAACAGACAAAATCAGCAACAACCTTACGAAATAGAATAGAAGAGGAAGTCAGATTTCTACCGGCGTTCGGAGTAAAAGAGGGAACATTACCAGCATTCATTACGTCTGTATACAGGGTTCTAGCAGAATATAGACACCAGGACTCCACAAACATTCAGCATCATATATAACGAAAAAATCCTAGGACCAACAACAATGTTAGCAGTGTACTATTTAAAATTTCAATTAAAGAGGTTACGGCAGGGGCCCTTGCAGTCGAAATATATGATAAATACAGTTGTTCAGTCCCTCCAGAATTATTGCCTGAAAAGAAAAATATTTAATGAAAGCTTAATTTCATTAAAATTATACTCATTAAACAATCCCTCGTTGTCCAAATGTCGTCCTGCTACTTCCTAAGTGCTCCTTTCCTCGTCCTATGAATTGTCCAAATCTGCAAATATAAATAATCCACAAAGTAAACAAACTTTGTGTTGAAATTTTAAAATACTTATCTGAATGCACGGGAAGTGCATATTAACTCCCTAATCTGCTCCAACCATTCCTCCAACAAAATTTGTCAGCTGAAATAAACAAAAAAATTAATAAATTAATAATTATTTTGCAAAATAAAAACTTACTTACTGAGGATTTATTTGAATTTCTTTTTTAATTCCAGCACCTCCCCCTTATTTGCGCACAGCCCGCACATTGGTCCTTCGAGCCGGATTTGCCCTAAGTTCAAAATGTCCTCACTCGAAAAAATCCTTACTAAGCAATATGCTTTAAAGGAACAAATTAATAAAGCCGCCATCAACCACAAAAAGGCCGGTAAAAACAGACGAAACCAGGGCTATTTTGAAGCCCGTCTCGCCTTTATTAAAGAGTTGTGGGAACAGTTCTCCGCAAACCATATCAATATATGGGCATACACGGATGCAGAGGAGAACAAATACAACTCTGAAAATATATACGAAAGCACTGAAGAGGCATATTTCGATCTCTTAGCTGACCTTAATGATGGGCTTAAAGTCACAGTCAAATTCAATCAAGCTACCACCTATTGCCATACCCAAGTTCGATGGCAACTACAAAACATGGAGATCTTTCCATGATTTATTCTCCGCCCTAAAACATTTAGATAAAAATCTGAGCAAGGTCCAAAAATTGCACTATTTAAAAGCAAATGTCTCTGGGGAAGCAGAAAGGCTTCTGCGACAATTTGACATAATTGAGAGCAATTATGACAAGGCATGGGAACTTCTCACGAAGAGATATAATAATAAACGATCTCTCGTAAATCAACAATTGAAGGATCTCCTGAGCCAGTCTCAAATTAAAACTGAGACATCAACCAGTATTAAATCGTTTTTAGATAAAACTGAGGAATGTATTCATGAGTTACAAGCTCTCGAATTACCCGTGGACAAATGGGACGCCATCTTGATCCACATACTAATCCAGAAATTACCACAAGAGACTCATTATCATTGGGAACAAGAGTTACGAAACAATACTGAACTCCCAACTTATACAGAATTCACTACATTTCTCGAAACGAGATTTAGAATGCTTGAAGCTCTAGCCAAAGGAAAGAAAAACCTTCCCCCTAAACCAACGTAAGCATTCGACAACGACATGAAATTGTTACTAACAAACACTTGTGCAAAAATTGTCTCTCGTCCAACCATACAACTTCACACTAGTAACAAAAAATGTTACCACTGTGGCAAAAATCACAATGCTTTGCTTCACTATGAACAAAACTTTTCAAATACAAATTCAACCACTGGATCTACTCCAAAATCAAAGTCTCCATCCACTATCGAAGCTAATGAACAACAAGTTCAAAATTTTTTCACTTCTAATACTAAAAGAGCTTTACTCTCTACAGCTCTAATAAATATTACTGCCCCATCTGGAATTACAATGATCTTTCGAGCATTAATAGACTCTGGATCACAAGTATCCATTATAACAGAAAGAGCCTGTAAACGATTACAGCTCAAAGGATTCCCAACAAATCACCAACTAATTGGGCTTGGCACAACTCCTACTAATACAAGCTCAAAACAAACTACAGTCAGCATCAATTCACTACACTCGAATTTTAAAATGAAGGTTAACATGTTGATAATCGAAAAAATCACCGACTTACTACCAGCTCAAACAATTAAAGTCTCAAATTGGAGACACATACATAACCTTCCTCTGGCTGACCCCACTTTTTCAACTCCAGCAGAGATCGACATTCTTCTTGGAGCTGACATTTATGCCAACATTATAATAAATGGAATCAAAAGGGGAACTTTCAACACACCTACAGCTCAAAATACAAAGCTAGGATGGATTTTAATGGGAGCAATCCCAGAAACAAAGAATATCCTCACAACAATATTAACCACTCATACTTCAATAAAAACTGAGTTGTATAATCAGTTAAAACGATTTTGGGAAATCGAAGAGTGTCACATTAGCTCTAAACAATCACCAGAAGATCAGCTGTGTGAAAGACTCTATAAAGAAACAACAACTCGTTTGCCCTGCGGAAAATACGAAGTGCAATTACCATTCAAGGACCAAATTACACCGCAACTCGGTCAGTCCAGAAATATGGCAGTCAGGCAATTTCTACAAATAGAGAAAAAACTCTCTAATAATCCAGAGCTATATAATTTATATAAAACTTGTATTAATGAATACGCGGAGCTTGGACACATGAAATTAATCTTCCCTACACAATTACAAACAGAAAACAACTACCATTCCAATTTCCCTTTTTATTATTTACCACACCACGCAGTACTCAAAGAGAGTACAACAACAAAACTACGAATTGTGTTCAACGCTTCAGCACGCACGTCAAATGGAAAGTCTCTAAATGAGCAACTGCTAATTGGACCAACTATACAACCAACTCTTTGGACCACCCTATTACGATGGCGATTATATAAATACGCATTCACATTCCTCGCCATTGAAACTTTGCAGCAGTTATCAAAGGATGAAGCTAACAACTACCCACTCGCAGCAGAGAGTATAATGAGAGATTTTTACGTCTACGATTTGGTTACCGGTGCCCATAACCTCAATGAAGCTCAACGACTTCAACAGGAGCTTATCGAGGCTTTACATAAAGGAAATTTTAATTTGAGAAAATGGACTGCCAGCCATCCCGATCTGCTAGACAGAATACCCCTTGAACACCGAGAGCTAAAAACGAACTTAGAATTCTCAGAACACGAATCCATTAAAACTCTCGGCATTCGGTGGGATCCAACAACAGATCATTTCTCTTTTAAAGTTAAAATTCCTGAACCAACTAATACGTACACAAAACGAATAATACTCTCTGAAGTCTCATCTCTCTTTGATCCATTAGGATGGCTGGCACCATGTATAATAACAGCCAAAATTTTAATACAAAAACTCTGGCTTACACAATGTGACTGGGATGACATAGTACCTAATGAAATTACAAGAGAATGGAGTACTTTCAAAGCTCAACTGAATACATTGCAAGATATTCAAATTCCAAGATGGCTGGGATATGAGCCCAGTATAAAAGAGATAGAGCTACACGGTTTTTGCGATGCCTCCAATAACGCTTACTCAGCTGTACTATATTTAAAAATTCATAAAAACAACAATTCCCAAGTTCAACTAATTACAGCAAAAACCAAAGTCGCTCCTATCAAACCAGTTTCGTTGCCTCGTCTAGAGTTATGTGGCGCTGTTTTACTCTCTCGACTGATAAAACAAGTCACAATCGATTTAGAGCTCAAAGAGATCAATGTGACAGCCTAGACAGACTCTAACATAGCTCTGGCATGGTTGCGGAAACATCCATCAACTTGGAAAACATTCGTAGCCAATCGTGTTTCCGAAATACACGAGAACATACCAAATGCAATTTGGAAACACGTCCCATCGAAACAAAACCCTGCAGACATAGCTTCACGAGGAATTTTGCCAAAAGCACTATTAACAACTCCAATATGGTGCAACGGACCAGATTGGTTACATAACGATGAGGAATTTTGGTCTCAGCAGAACACAGATATCCAAACTGCATTGGAATCTAAAAAATCGAAAACACTCACTAATATAATCAACGAACACAGATTATAAGATTATAATTTATGTTTATATAAGATTATAGATTATAGATTTATAAACAGTATACGCAAACAACACCCAACTACTAAGTATTTATCAGTCTCCGAACTCAAAAAGGCAGAACGATGCCTAATATAAACTCTCCAACACATAATTTTTTCTACCGAAATTACATGTTTGCAAAAAAATCTGCCCCGTCCTAAAAAAAGTCGAATTCCGTCACTCAATCCAATACTAGACTCTGAGAATATCCTACGTGTAGAAGGTCGGCTGACAGAAGCACATTTAAATTATAACCTAAAACATCCTATAATCCTTCCAAATAAACATCATGTTACTCATATCCTTATCGATCATATTCACAATTACACTCTGCACGGAGGCACGCAAGTTGTATTAAACACACTACGTAATTCTTATTGGCTACTTAATGCCCGCAATACAATTAGATATCGCATACATAAATGTATCACGTGTTTTCGATTCAATGCTAAACCCTCCTCTCAATTAATGAGTTCTCTCCCAGCTGCTAGAGTCAACACTTCCTTACCCTTCCAACACACTGGCGTCGATTATGCAGGCCCAATAGACATGAAAACCTCATCACTAAGAGGGACAAAAATTACAAAGGCATATATTTGTTTATTCATTTGTTTAGTTACTAAAGCGATACATATTGAGCTGGTCTCTGACTCCAGCCTTTATAGCCGCTCTAAAACGACTTATAGGCCGGAGAGGTTTTTGCGCTCACATCTATTCGGACCGAGGCACAAATTTAATCGACTTCTACAAACTAACCTAGAAAAAACTATTAAAGCAATTGAAGTCGATCTAGCTACCGAACTTGCTAACCAAGGCATAACTTGGCACTTTAACCCTCCTGCAGCACCTCACTTCGGAGGATTGTGGGAATGTGGAGTTAAATCCACAAAACGCCATCTGTATAAAACTATCAGAAAGCTCACATACGAAGAATTATATACAGTATTAGTTCAAATAGAAGCATGCTTAAATGCTAGACCACTCTCTCCGCTCTCTAATGATGCCACAGACTACAACGTCCTTACCCCTGACCAGTTCCTGACAGGTAGACATAACCTATTTGTATTAGAACCTCCCCCACTAAATCACAATCAACATCCTTTAAAGAGATATATATCCAATGGCTCTCTCACAATTTTTGGAAACAGTGGTCAAGAGATTACCTTCACACCCTACAACAACGACAAAAATGGCAAACCCAAAAGGAGAATTTAAAAATAGACACTCCCGTATTAATAAAAGAAGATCAAGTACCAATAGGACATTAGCCATTAGGACGAATAATTGAAATTCATACTGGTCATAACAATTTAGTACGAGCAGTAACAATTAAAACGTCAAAAAATATTTTAACTCGCCCTATTGCCAAGGTCTGTCCTCTCCCTTTTCCGACATATCCCAACAATAATAAAACACTCTCCCTTACACATTGACTCTCTTGGCAACACAAAATTTTTGAAAATTCCCGTTTATTTTGAATATAAACGAATCCAAAACCCGCCAAAATTCACTTCAGTTTTGAAAGTTGAATAAAGTGCGCGGCAAAAGTGTCTTTTTGAGTTTATTTTTATTTTCTTTTATTATTTTTTATTATTTTTTTGAAATGGAAGAATTACTAGAATTATTCAATTCCGATTCCCTGGATTCATTAACTACTCCACCGAATACACCGAAAAGGGAATTATGGGATTTGCTGGACGAAATGACAGACATTCCTGCACCAGTTTCCCCGATAAAAGGGACTCCGACTAAACCAGGTATCTCGTCAAAGGAAAAGGTGACAAAAAGGATGACAACTGCCACTGGATCGAAGGGAACAAAACGAAGGTTGAAGTCAGTGGTTGTAAAACCTCACTCGTCACCAATCAGGACGAGACATAGACCGTTTGAAAGTCAGAAGCTGTCGTCCCCAGTAAAAAGGCTACAAAAAACGTTGTCATCAATCAATAAAAATTTCACCTTTAAGCCGAGACCGGTCCAGTCCCTCCCAGGAATACGCGTTCCAACCAGGCCCAGACCAGTATCTACAACTGTAAAATGCCCTGACGTTAATAACAACGCCGTCAGGACAATATTCCCAGCACCTCAGATTAACACACCACCAAAGGCATTACCAAAGGCAACAACCCCGAAATTATCAGCGCCAAACATCTCACCAACACCACCAGCCATTCCAGCAGTAAGCCACTCACCTCCTTTCGACACCATCGATCCACCTATCGAGTTCCAGGATCCACCAATCGGCGATACAGGCATCCCACAAGATCTGGAATCCCTAATCGAAGCAACTCCCATAGTGATGCAATTGTTAAACCGAACTACAACACCATGGGAATGCATCAGAAAATCCAAAAAAAATTTCCGATGGGATCTTCCTGGAAAAGTTTCCATGAAGATGGTAAGGAAGAAAGGAAAATACCACATCTTCCATCAAAATAACGTAAGTTTATTTAAACCAATACATTACACATACATATCATACAAAAATATAAATTTAAAATATTTAATTTTGTCGGAGGCGGGAGGATGTTCAGTCCCTCCAAAATTATTGCCTGAAAAGAAAAATATTTAATGAAAGCTTAATTTCATTAAAATTATACTCATTAAACAATCCCTCGTCGTCCTGCTACTTCCTAAGTGCTCCTTTCCTCGTCCTATGAATTGTTCAAATCTGCAAATATAAATAATCCACAAAGTAAACAAACTGTGTTGAAATTTGAAAATACTTATCTGAATGCAAGGGAAGTGCATATTAACTCCCTAATCTGCTCCAACCATTCCTCCAACAAAATTTGTCAGCTGAAATAAACAAAAAAATTAATAAATTAATAATTATTTTGCAAAATAAAAACTTACTTACTGAGGATTTATTTGAATTTCTTTATTTACTTTTGAATGTACTTTGAATTTATATATTGAACTATTTATTATTTATTGAATTTTAAACTGAATTGACTGTGATATTAGGATTAAGCGTTTATATTGAATTTATTTTGAATTATTGAATTTTTTAATAAACATTTTGAACTTAAAATTTTGATTGGGAATTTTTTTAATTCCGGCACCTCCCTCTTATTTGCGCACAGCCCGCACAACAGTTTAGAAGAAATTAGACCTGTAATCAATAAATACATCGGACAAGATGAATATAATCTCAAATCGTTTCGATTTAATCCAACCTTTAGAGACAGAAACCAACACAGACAAAATGGAACAAGACCTAACAATACTTCCCGACGAAATAATAACATTTTCAAGCAAAATCGACATACAAATTACTCTCACTTTAACAATGTTCACGACATAGTTATTCTCAAAATTGGCCTAGTCAAAGTCGACAATATAATTCCTATCGCAACAACTCGGGACAATTTAGAAACAGCAATTACAGAAATAATTTAGGGCAGCCTCAAAGAAATTCTGATAATCATAGTGCATCGGTTAGGAATCCCCCACAATATAATAATAATGTACAGCTGATGGAGGTGGATACAATAAACGCTAGACAAGATGTAAATCTAATAGGTGACACTTTTTTTTATCAACTAGCCTTGAAAAGAATAAAAATAGTCTTAGCAATAAGAAAGAGAATAAAATTTATACTGCGGTGTTGGGCACAGGGTTCACAATAACCTTATTAAATTTAAATGAAGTAATAAATCAATTATACGAAAAAATAGAAGGGAATAGTTTACAGATCAATACTATTGAGGTACTAGTCAGAAGAGATACGAAATGAGTAAAAACGAACTAAGCAACCACAAAATACTAGGATGAAGTGGTTAAAAATAAACCTCTTCTCATATGTAGGAATAGACTGGGAAGAAAAGAATGTGAAGGTAATTGACATAAAACATCAAGAAGTCATTTGAAATAATGAAGCAAAAATACCATTTTTAAATAAAACTATTTAAGGGTAAGTTCTATTCGAGCAATTTCAAAAAATTTATTTTTCTGTTTTTGCATATTTTAAATCCTTATAGTATAGAATAAGCCTCTAAAACGATTTGACAAAGTTCGGAATAATGTAAAAGTACCGGCTGAAAATCATGCCTACGTTCGGGCCAAATGCAGATGCACACGCGCCGTATTGTTCGCTCAGCACGTATTAAAATTATTTTTATGTTCTGTTTGGACAAAAAATGTCTCTTGAATATAGTAGTCAAAATCAGTTTTACAAGGAAAAGAAACGATTGCTCTATGGTCTAGGAACAGCTGACTAGCTCTAAAAAA
The DNA here is from genome assembly GCA_964036015.1 of Leptarthrus brevirostris. Classification (NCBI taxonomy): domain Eukaryota; kingdom Metazoa; phylum Arthropoda; class Insecta; order Diptera; family Asilidae; genus Leptarthrus; species Leptarthrus brevirostris. The sequence goes on along the minus strand of OZ038371.1, from coordinate 64,552,113 downwards.
ACAAAAATTATATTTTTTCCGGCGTATTTTCTTTGTCAAACTTTAAACGCGTTTTTCTCAAAACCATGTTTTTAGCCACGCCGTGCAGAGTTGCAGTCGAACCGTTCAACCGATTGACTTCTTTTTTCTACCAAATAAAGATTATTGAATTTAGGGGGTGATGGACCATTTTCAACAAAAAATATTAATATTTACTATTTTTTTATCCACTATGAACAACCAAAAAAAGGGCAAAAGGATCGGCTTTTTTCTGCAAAGGCTCATGTTATCAAAAATTACTGAATTTTTCTAAAAATGGTCCATGGCCCCGCAAATTTATTCTACTTTGCAAAGAACTTAAATTTTTGTGTTGCAGATAAAAGAGGAAGGTGTTGCATGACTTGGACCTACCCTGCTGCTGGACGATTGGCCAAGGCAGGCTATGAGCCCGGATGACATCAACCGTAAATCAGTTGATGTCAGCCAGGATCACGGCCTCCGTTGGACATTCGTCTGTCAGCCGAAGCTAGAGCAGGACCGGCTGCGGTAGTCAAGTGGGGGGGGGGGGGGGGGTTCAGAAAGGCGGTGCCATTCTGCTCCTGGTCGCGCAACATAAGAAAAAAAATCATGACGGGGGATGGAATAGGTGGAACGCAACGAGACCGATTTTTTTTAAGAAATCAAAAACTGAACCGAAAGCCGCGACTCAAGGAAAACTCTGTAACGTATTTTTTGGTAGTGGGGAGGGTCGCTGGCTCTTTCCAAGGGATAAGCTCGCCTGATCCAGGGTCAAGGGCTTCTGGAAAGAAACTCACCAATTCCTCACTACAAAATGTCAGTTTATTCACAACTTAAGTCCCTATAAATGTATGGTCGTTAACTTATCTCTACAATTCACTGTATGTCCTATTCTCTAGAGTGTCTATATTTCACTACAATTCACAGTATGTCCTATTCTCTAAAATGTCTATGTTTAACTATAATTCGCAGTGTGTCCTATTTTCACTCGTTCGTCCTCACGGGTTATACGGCGGTCGTGCTACTCCTTCTGTCTCCCTTGGTATATCGGGTCTATTTCGGCTGGATTGTCTTCCTCCTGCGAGCGTAGTGTGACTGACGGACGGTTGTCTTGATTCCGGGCGAAATCTTCTTGCGGCGGTGACGGTTATTCTTCCTAATGGGAAAGAAACGGAGACAGAATGATTCCGTACTAAATACAGGCCTAACAATCTATGCTCTGAGGGACAATCACTTACATACACGGGCCAGAAAACACGCTGGCGAAGAATGTGTCAGTACCAGAGTGATAACCGGGGCTTGCCGGGTAAGAGTGTGTCACCAGGGAGGCACGCTAGTGACAGAGAGCTAGATAGCCGGGGAGGCACGCCAGCTATATGAGTGTCTTGTACCAGGGAGGCACGCTAGTACAAGAGATAAAGCGAGATATATATATATATAAAGGTTTATACACTAATCTTACCCACCACCAGTGGATCTAAATCTGGTCCAATACAACTTGTTGTAGCCGGTGAGGCACGCCGGCTACCAAACCTTTACTATACCTGGGTATATCTTACCACCTATCAGGGAGCTCCGTGCTGGCCGTGGTGTCCGTCCGAACGCTGGTCTTCTGCCGGCGATCCGGTATGGGGCCCACTTATATAGCCCAAATACTGGGATCTCCCTAAAACGAAAACTATTACCTCGCTGCTCCTCGGTGATCTGCCTCGCTGCGTCGGTCGGTGATGACTGACTCGTCCACGGTAGTCAGCCTTCCTTATATTTCGGTCGGTTGCGGTTTCGTTCTCTTACCTCGGTTGTTCCCAGTTGTACTTACCTCTAGAGCTGGTCGACGACGACTGCTGCTGTGTGAGCCCTCCTTATATAGTGCCAGGGAGCTCTGGCGGCACTCGGTAGTCGGACTTTCCCACGGTGTTTGTTGGGAAAAGGGGTATTTTACCACTGCGGGGCGTGGTAATTCGGTGAATTTTCACTATACTCGTATCCGGGGGGTCTGGCGGGGCTTAAAAACCCTTATTTCCGGCCTTGCTGTTGACAGGTTTTGTCACTTGCTGTTAACAGGTTTTGTGGCCTTTTCCGACTTTGTGTTTTGTTAACTTATTTTATTACCTGGGGGGTCTGGCGGCGCTCGAAAACCTCTTTCTCCTCCGGTGCTGTTGACAGGTTTTGGTAACTTCGTTACATCCCCCTCTTTCTTTCGGAAGATAAAACGGTGGCTCTTGCTTTGTCTAAATTCAAGAATGTGGGAGCAAACTTATAACTATAATTCATGAAAAGATAAAAAAATAAAAATATACTAAAAAGTTAATCCAATATAATATAACAATATATCGGTGTCATCCCTCCTGATCTTACTTCTGTCGGGGGTTGTCATTAAGATGAACCCGCACTGATTCACCTTGAAAACGGAGCTTCCAGGTCCCGTCCGTCATTTTCCTTTTTCGGACAAATCCCGAACTTGTGGAGAGGCTGGCTTCGCGGGGGCGGTCGGTCCATTCAAGTAGCCGATTGGTGGCCTCTAGGAAGGGGTTCGGTGCTGAGCGGGGCGTTTTCGGCAGTATCGGAGGTCCAGTGGGACGATCGCTGACCTCCCGACTCCTGTTTGTGGTGCCTCGTTTCCTCGGTCCTGGAGAGCTGCTGGTTGAGGGCTCCGGGGCGGCGACAATGTGACGGTCGGTGGTTACGGTGGTGCTGGGTCGTCGGATGGCGGTGTTGGAGCGTCGGATGATGGCGGTGTTGGAGCGTGGGATGATGGCGGCCGGCGACTGTCGGGTGCTGGCTGGCGGTGGTCTCGCGTTTCCGTGTGGCCCAGCTGTGCTTCCTTCCACGGCTGGCTTTGGCCGCTTTATGGCGGCTGGTTTGAGGATGTCGTCCCGGCTGCTTGATTCCCCGGTCAACCTACGTTTCGGGGTTCCCCCCTGCCCTGTCGTGGATGTCGTCGGCCTCTTGACGTGCTCCGGGCGGCCACTTGTTTGCTGCGGTCTGGTTGATTGGGCTTCAATGGTCGTAACTGGTCGGACTGTTTTTACGTATCCCACTTTCCGGCCGGTGGGGATTTTACACGGCATTACGCGCTTCCGAACGGTCGGATCAGTTGTTGGGTCGATCAGGATTGCTTTCCGTGCTGTGCTCTCTGCCATGGTTGCGCGTTAACTGATTTGTCTCGATTCGAGGTCTGCTTGAGTTGGCTCCTGGGGAGTACTTGTGTACGGCTACAGATCTTTTACGTGGGTGTTGCCTAGTGTTTTCCCTTGCTGGTCAGCGATTCTCACGATCACGGGAGAGATAATGTTGGTCACTCTGTACAGTCCTTCATATTTTGGCCCCAGTTTAGCTGAGAAGTGTTTCAGCGCGGAGGAGAGGTGTCTCTCCTTTCGGAGCACGAGATGTCCCACTTTTGGGCACCATGGTCTCCGTCTGAGATTGTAGTGATGCCTCTGTTTTTCAAATGCTTTCCCCAGGTTTAAGTTGACTAACCGGTATATCTCGTGCAATTTTTCCTGTTTCTCTGTGGGGATATTTTATTGGTGTCTGGGGAAGCCATTCCTCTCTGCGAAGATCGAAGTCGGGGGAATTGGTTCCCTTAAAAAATTTAAATACACCGGGGAAAATCCTGTTGTCTCACTCTTGCTGGTGTTGTAAGCTAGCATAAACTCGGGTAACAGTTCATCCCATTTCCTCTGGTTCTGGTCTACGTACTGAGTTATCATCGTTTTGATTACTCGATTGGTACGTTCTACGGGGTTCGCCTGCGGGCTATATGGCGGAGTGAGTCGATGCGTAATTCCAAGTTCCTTTAGTGTATGTTGAAACAGTCCACTTATAAATTGTCGGCTATTGTCGGAAATAAGCACTCGGGGGCTTCCGTATCGGGCAAATACTCTCTCTCGGAAGGCTTTAATCACGGCCGGTGCGATTGCTTCTCGGAGTGGCACTACCTCTATCCATTTCGTAAATTTATCTTGGAAGATTATAATCATGGTGTTTCCTCTCGAGGACCTGGGGAATGGTCCCATGAAGTCCACACTGATGGTTTCCCACGGTTCGGTGCTCTTTGTCATATGCATTTCGCCGGCCGGTTTTTGTTGAAGGGGTTTGCGACGGAGACACGAGTCGCAGCTTTTTACATACTGGGCTATGTCACGAAACATTCCTGGCCAGTAGTAATTTTTGGCTATGCGGTTGATTGTCTTGTTGACCCCTCCATGTAATGCGGTGGGGTCGTCGTGATTCTCTTTCAGGACTCTTGTTCGGTCTATTTTTGGCACACACATTTTCCAGGGGTTACTAGTGTCGTCATCTTCGTACGAACCTGGAGTGTACATGCGTCGGTGAAGTTGGTCGTTCCAAATTGCGTAGTCGGGATAGTCGGCGGGTTTATTTTGTATATCCTGGAATTTTCTGCTGTGCCAGCCGTGTTGGGATACAATGTCGGTTATCATAATTTGGTTTGGTTGTGGAGGCACGTTCCGCGGCTTGATTCGCTACTGCGGCTGGTGGGATGCAGGGCAACCTCCTTTGTCCTACACCCGTCTCTCGTTGTCGGGGCGGTAGCCGTTCTCGGTTTTCGGTGTATGGGCCGTCGTCGGTGAAGATTCCTTGTTGTCGAGATTTCGAACAAAGCAAGACTGACTGAGTTTGACAATGTTGTCTCTGATGACCTTGTTGTCCGCACCTCCAACAGCAGTCCACTGGTAAGTAGCCCTCTCGGATTGATAGGACTCGGTTTCGGTCTGGGACGTGTTGCCGTGGTGGTACACTTCTCGGTGGCGGGGTTCTTTGTTCCTCGGCTCGGAGTGACTCGTACTCTTCGGCCATTCGTACTAGTCCGGCTAGTGTCTGAAAGTCGCTGCGGCGTATTTAGAACCGATATTCTGGACGATAATTGTCGTACATCCGTTCTAGTTTCTCTTCTACGCTCATACTGGGGTGCCATCGCATCAGAGATTGAAGAGCGGTCACAAAGTCTTTGACCTTTTCTCCATTCCTTTGCACTCGGTTCCGGATTTGATCTGCGAGCTTGATGTGGTATCGTGGTGGAAGATAGAACTCCTTGAACGCGCTCACAAAATCGTTCCATCCAGTAAAATCAGCTCGGTTGTTGCGATACCAAGCTAACGCGTCTTTCGTAAGTAGCTCCGGAAGTGCTTTGTAGATCCTTGCAACTGGTATTTCGTAGCATTCGGCTAGCTCTTCCACTCTCTCCAAGAAGGCTAGGGGGTCTTGTCCCTTGTCAAAGCGCACGTTCCACTTTCGCACTTTATCCATGATTTCCTCGTCGCTTATTCGGGGAACGGTAGGCTCGGTTTTTGCCATTGTCGGTATTCCTTCGGATGTCTGCAGCTTTCTGGTACTCGGTGACGGGGTGCTGATGCTTCTTTCCGGATATAAGGTCGGAGTTAGTAGTGACGGGGCTCCTACTAGGCCGGATGATTCTCCAACTTCGATGAAATGCTTTCCAATTTTTTCTTCTCGGACGACTTGGCTTAGTCGTTTTCGGAGCTCTTCCACTGTTCCTTCACTGTCCAATTGTTGATTGGCTAGTTCTTTCTGTAGTTCCTCCTTTTACAAGTAGCTGATTGGCATGCGGGCCCTCTCGGTTTCGTTTCCTTCCTGTTTGCCTGGTTGCTAGTACCACGCTTTCAGCTGTGTGCCCTCGGTTCGGTCGGTTGACATTATTATGTCCCTGCTCGGGCGCCAATTTTGAAACGTATTTTCCGGTAGTGGCGAGGGTCGCTGGCTCTTTTCAAGGGATAAGCTCGCCGGATCCAGGGTCAAGGGCTTTTGGAAAGAAACTCACCACTTCCTCACTACAAAATGTCAGTTTATTCACAACTTAAGTCCCTATAAATGTATGGTCGTTAACTTATCTCTACAATTCACTGTATGTCCTATTCTCTAGAGTGTCTATATCTCACTACAATTCACAGTATGTCCTATTCTATAAAATGTCTATGTTTAACTATAATTCGCAGTGTGTCCTATTTTCACTCGTTCGTCCTCACGGGTTATACGGCGGTCGTGCTACTCCTTCTGTCTCCCTTGGTATATCGGGTCTATTTCGGCTGGTTGACGGATGGATTGTCGTCCTCCTGCGAGCGTAGTGTGACTGACGGACGGTTGTCTTGATTCCGGGTGAAATCTTCTTGCGGCGGTGACGGTTATTCTTCCTAATGGGAAAGAAACGGTGACAGAATGAATCCGTACTAAATACAGGCCTAACAATCTATGCTCTGAGGGTGTTCGCCAAGCTCACCTGAAAAATAATCAAATTAGTATTCATTCAAGAAATGGAACGACACAAAAATTACCAATTACCTAAATACTCACCTGAAGTGCCTGAAGTGATCCTACAATGAAGACAAATGTACCTGAAATCAAAAGAATGAAATATATTAGCCTAAGTATACACTACAAACTATTTTTAGTATAAATGAATTGAAAATTTACACGAAAGTTTCAACAAATGAACATAATCAAAACAAGCAAATCAAACCAGTGAACTCAACATGAAATGTAAACATAAATAAATCAAACATGCAAACATGAATACATCCACATAATTACACGAAAACTACATGAAATATACAAAGCATATAACAAATTTCAGTTTTCTTACCTTTTATTGTGAATTCCAGCAGCCAGGCGATGATATTCCTCAGAATTCGCGACTTTTTCCGCGGTTTCCTAAAAGAGAAGAAAACATTAATTTCATTGGACTAACACTGCACATACACAGAAATACACTTAAATAACAATTTAAGACACAATTTACGGCACCATAAGTAATACTTACCAAGTATTTTTTATAATTTCACTTCACTCGCGAATGACATTTTGCCGAAACTTCACTTATAAAAATACTGTCAAACTTTACGTGCTGCCAACATGCAGCACATCAAATTCATGTAAAATTTGATGAGGAATCGATTGGTGATAATTAAATTTACCAATTTCGATTATCCATCGAGATATTTATAATTATTTATATTCCCTATGCTCAAAATGAGTGGGAAAGAGAAAATATTAATAATATATATTAGAAAGAGATAAATAGAATTCTCTTTCAGTGGAGACTTCAAAATGTAGATAAACATTAAGCAGCGCCATCTCTTGCAAATTTGAAAACTACAATTAATTCCAATTTTGTGCAAATTTACCAATTTGGATAATTGTATAAAATGTTTCAATTAAATTTACATATATAAAAAAGAAATTCCGTCATTTCAGTCATAAAAACATGCGGAAAAATTCTTTATGGATAACATATTTATTTAAAATTACCGCGAAAAAAAATGGCGACAATGAAAGTCTCCACGAAAATGGCAGAAAGGCATATGGCGACGGACTTAATTTGTATAAGATGGCTGACAAGCTTATAAAAGCAGTGTTCCTGAAGAGATCGCTCTCTTTTTCTTAGTGAGTTTTCAGCGAGGCAACATCTACGACAATTTATCCAAAGTAAGTGAACTAGCTACAGTGGTCAAGAAATCCAAAGATGGCATTTTGACCACCATGTGCAGTTCTGTAATTTTTTAAATAATCATTTTCTTTTTTTTTCAGGAAGTGCTATAATTTTAATTTATAATTTTTTTTTTTTCTTTCTTCATTTCGTTTCATTTTATTTATGATTATTTTGTGAAATATCATTTCCTTTGGTTTATTAATTTTTTTGTTTGTTTGAAATAATTGCGAATAATTACATAAAGATTAAAAGAAGTTAACCTTATATTTTTCGTTATTGAATTTCTTTTGTTTTTATTATTTCGTTTGAATCTTTTATGAATAAATTAATTTGAATTAAAGCCGCAAATTTACGACTTATTATTTCGAAAAAAACCTTTCCAAATTTCAGGATTATTTTGATTTTGTATTTTTTTTTTTGGTTGGTTGATTTTCTTTTCTTAGTTTTGTTCTTATTTTTTATTTGCCGCTACACACCCAACATTTTGGTGGTTCCATCCAGGAATTGCGTGCTCATTCAAATTAATTTATATTTTCTTATACTTTGTTATTATTCGCAATTTTGTACGTTTGTGTATCGTTTTTAATCCATTTAAACAAACGATAACCCATACCAAAAGGAACGCATCTTATAATATGACTTCGATTAAGGCATTACTTGTAACCCAGGCGGTTTTAAAGTCTCGAATAGAGAAGCTAATTGAGAGCGGGAAAAAGACAAATCTCAACAAAAGAACACAAGGATTTTACGAAAACAAATTAGCAGAGCTGAAGAAAGTTTGGGATGATTTCAACAAGAATGATTTTGAAATTAATAAGCTTGTGTTAGAAGAAACTACGCAAGATCCAGAGGATTACATCACCAAGGATTACTACAGCGAACTCGAAAGTAAATATTCAGAATATGTGGGCGAATTAATGGACGGATTAAGGAAATTTCTACCAGCAACAATTTCATCGGCTAATAATGCAATTCCACACGTGTTTACATCAACCATTATTCAGCAGGAAGCACAGTTACCACGGATTACGCTACCCAAATTTAACGGCGAATATGACATGTGGCGTTCATTTCACGATTTGTTTACATCAGTGGTACACAACAATACCAAGATAACACCGGTACAAAAGTTGCATTACCTTAAGGGATGTTTAATTGGGGATGCAGAGAAGCTTTTAAGGCATACACCAGTAACTGATAATGATTATGACCCAGCCTGGAAAAAATTGCAGGAGCGCTACAACAATAAAAGAATACTGGTCAACCATCAACTTAAGATTTTAGTTAATCAACCGAAGCTGAACAATGAAACATCGAAGGGCATAAAGGCATTAATTGTCACCACCGATGAATGCATACAACAACTTAAAAATTTAGAAGTCAACGTTTCAACCTGGGACACCTTGTTAATTTTTCTACTCGTACAAAAACTTCCGTTTCTGACGTTAAGGCTATGGGAGGAAGAGCAAGGAGCTTCTCAGATATTGCCAACATTCACACAATTTAAAACCTTTTTAAATACACGCTTGAAGGTTTTAGAGTCCATCGCAGATGCCTTGGTACCAAAACCAACACAACCTAAGCCAGTTTTAAGAGCAACAACTCAATCGTATCACACATTAAAACAATCCAAATGTTCGGCATGTTCTAGTAACCACTTCTTACAACGATGTCCGAAGTATTTAAAAATGGACATTTCTGCTAGACGGAAGTTAATCAACACTGCTGGCAACTGTATAAACTGCTTGTCGAAAAGTCACTCGGTTAACAAATGCACTAGCAAATTTAAATGCTTCAAATGCAATGAAAAACATCACACTAGCATTCATGAGGAACAAACTAAGAAAGAGCAACCTATCTCAAGCAATCAAAATAATAAACATTTCTTTAATTTCACTAAACACGAAAGCAGCATCAATTCAAATAGCAATGCAGCTTCACAACAATTTGCAGCCAACAGCGCTAATCAACCAAACACCACTCAAAGTTTCGTCGCCATGGAGAATAAACACGCACTATTAGCTACAGCATTAGTTGTTGCCTACGGTAATCACGGACAAGCTCAAACGCTGCGGTGTCTTGTGGATCCAGGCTCACAATCCTCCTTCATTACCGAAGCTGCATGTAAACGACTATGTGTCAACCTGACCTCAACATCAGTGGAAGTCATCGGATTAAATACCAGTTCTAATGCCATCGCGCGTCATAAAGTGAGACTACGACTGTCTTCATGCAACTCAGACAACAACATAATTGAAGAGGACTTCCTTGTATTACAGCGCATCACAGATCCCTTGCCAACCTTACCAATCTCACGACATGACTGGCAGCATATAACCAATCTCGAGTTAGCTGACCCCATGTTTTGGAGACCAAATAGAATAGACGCTTTATTAGGAGCAAACATATACACACAAATACTAAGAGAAGGAATACGACGAGGACCAGCGACTTCTCCAATCGCAATAAACACTATGTTTGGATGGATCCTCTTAGGATCAAATACAGAGGCAAGCAAGAAAATTAAGGCCTTCACAATCACAACAGCTGACACAGATCTGAACCAACAATTGAAAAAATTCTGGGACATTGAAGAGGTTCCTTCAACAATCATTCTTACTAAAGAAGATGAAGAGTGCGAACAACTTTTCCAGAAGACCTATAAACGGAATGGAAATGGAAAATACCAGGTACAACTTCCATTCGCTAACGAGCCACCCGCCTTGGGAGAATCACGACCTCAAGCGTTCAAACGATTCATCAATTTACAACAACGGCTAAAAAACAATCCACAACTAGAGGCGGCTTATACAGCATGTCTAAACGAGTACATTGACCTCGATCACATGGAAGAAGTCAATCCTCCGCACAATAATGAGCCTCACTATTACATTCCACATCATGCTGTGTTCAAGGACAGCACAACTACACGGCTGCGAGTAGTATTTGACGCGTCTGCCAGGACTACAAATGGTAACTCGCTCAACCAAATGCTCCTAACAGGTCCAACTCTACAAGCTAAACTGTTTGCAATTTTATTGAATTGGAGAAAATACGAAATAGCAATGAACGCCGATTTGGAGAAAATGTACAGAATGATAGAAGTCCATCCGAAGCAACGAACATTTCAAAGAATCATATGGCGAAATCCAAAAACTCTACAACCACAAGACTATCAGTTAAGGACAGTCACCTTTGGAACATCGTGCGCTCCGTATTTAGCAATACGTATTTTGCATCAATTGGCACATGATGAAGCAGAACACTGGCCTTTAGCATCGAAGATTACTCTTTCTGAATTTTATGTAGATGATTTATTTACCGGTGCTCATGATATAACAACAGCTAAAGAATTACAGCATCAATTAATTAATATGATGAAGTCTGAAGGATTTAATTTAAGAAAGTGGGCCAGTAACAATTATAAATTGCTTGAACATCTTCCATTGGAACATCGCGAACTCAAGGAATCTTTAGCATTCACTGACAGCGATTCAGTCAAAACATTAGGAATTCGTTGGCATCCTGGACCTGATTACTTCACCTTCGTCATTAAACAACCGCCAGTTTCTACCAAGATAACTAAACGCACAATCCTATCAGAAGTCGCTTCCTTATATGACCCCTTGGGCTGGCTTTCACCTGTCATCATCATAGCTAAACTAATCATCCAAGCTCTGTGGATAACTGGATCATCCTGGGACGAACAAGTGATCGAAGCCATCAGTAGTCAATGGACAATATTCAAGCATGAACTGCAAAGGCTGGAACTATTAAAAATTCTGAGATGGGTGCACTATTCTCCACAATCAACTGTGGAAATTCATGGATTCTGCGACGCGTCGAGAAAGGCCTATGCAGCTGTGTTGTATTTACGTACCCGAAATGAAATTGGACAAGTGACCTCAATTCTATTGACATCAAAGACAAAGGTGGCTCCTCTGAAACCCACGACAATTCCTCGCCTAGAATTGAACGGTGCATTACTGCTAGCCAAACTGCTCAAAACAACCATCAAGGACATGAACCTGCAACATGTACCCGTAATTGCATGGACAGACGCAACAATTGTGCTGCAATGGATCAAGGAACATCCATCACGATGGCAGACATACGTGGCCAATCGTGTAGTTCAGATCCAAGACATTGTACGATACGATCACTGGCGTCATATCAACACCAAGGACAATCCGGCTGACTTAGCATCTAGAGGAATTGTAGCATCCAATCTGATAGACAACAATTTATGGTGGCATGGACCAAGCTGGTTAATTAAGCCCGAAGCAGAATGGTTCCAATCTCGCAAACCAGATCAGCAAACAGACTTAGAAGTTAGAAAACCTTTTGTAGTTTCTTTGCTAGCATTGTCCTCTGACCATATAATTTTTCGCTATTCATCATATACACGTCTACTCCGGATAATCGCAACAATCCAACGTTTCATTCACAATTGTCGGAACAATCAAGAGAAACAAACAACAATGCTAACAAGTACAGATCTGAAATCGGCAGAACATACTGTTTTAAAATTAGTACAGCAATACGCCTTCCCAGAAGAGTATGACAATTTATGCAACAAAATTCAAATATCACCTAAGAGCCGGCTTCTGACACTTAATCCATTCATGGACAACGATGGTCTCATACGTCTAGGTGGTCGATTGCAAAACGCTGATCTTCCGTATGCCAGAAGGCATCCTATAATCTTACCAAAAGATAATCATATTTCCAGAATCATTATAGATAAGACGCACAAAGAGACGTTGCATGGTGGAACATCCTTAGTGTTAAACACTATCAGGCATCAATATTGGATTCTTGATGCGCGTCGATGCATAACCAGTAGACTACACCAGTGCATAACTTGCTTTCGACATCGGCATGCAATCACAACTCAACTCATGGGCAGTCTACCAGCATGCAGAGTAAATATAACAAAACCTTTCACCGAAGTTGGAATAGATTATGCTGGACCCTTTTTCATAAAGGTATCAACTCATCGTAATGCCAAGATTCAAAAGGCCTATTTCTGCATTTTCATTTGCATGGCCACGAGAGCAATTCATATAGAGCCTGTATCAGATTTGACATCCTTGGCATCCATCGCTGCATTAAAAAGATTCGTGTCCAGAAGAGGTCTATGTCGCAACATATATTCCGACTGCGGCACCAATTTCATTGGAGCGAATTCCCTGCTTAATAAAACTCTGAAACAAGCAATGAAAGAGTCTGAACCAGAAGCAGCAACTTACCTAGCATCAAAAGGTATAACGTGGCACTTCAACCCACCAGCTTCGCCACACTTTGGCGGATTGCGGGAGGCGGGTGTCAAATCTATAAAACATCATCTTCGACGAACCTTGGGAAATACTATATGCACCTTCGAAGAATATGCAACAATACTTGCGCAAATAGAAGCATGCCTTAACTCTAGGCCATTATGTCGTATCAGAGATACCTCAGAGGAACTCTTCACACTTACTCCGGGGCATTTTTTAATTGGACAGGCATTTAACGCTATACCAGAAGCAGACTGTACAAGTGTTTTACTGCCACAACGATGGAAAATGGTACAAAACATGACAAAACAGTTTTGGAATAAATGGTCTAAGGATTACCTTAACCAATTGCAGCAAAGACCTAAATGGCGTTCACCACAATCCAATATCCAAGTGGGAGAAGTCATCCTCATTAAAAATGAAAACATGCCTCCCACAGTTTGGCCTCTTGGGTTGGTGGACAAGGTATATCCAGGAAAGGACGGACTCGTACGAGTTGTTCAAGTACGAACTAAAACCAGCACGTTTCAGCGACCTGTATCAAAAATTTGCCGGTTGCCAATTTACAATAGTTCAGCAGAAACATAATGTAATAACCCTTGTTCGTTTATGTTGTGCTGTTCTGTTTAAGTGTTCCTTAAGTGTCAAATATACCAAGAGGTAACTAGTCTCTTCATTTCAGATGAGTCATTTTAAAGAATTTGATGAAGACGTACTAATGATTTTCGATGGCATCGAGTTCACTCCTCCTGGTACTCCTGATTTGGCTGTGCTCCTATCAGACGAAGAATGCGATGTTCCTGGCTTTCAAAAAGATCCACTGAAGAAAAGATCACCACCAGCATCCAGTATTCAAGATCCTAAGCCGAGCACCTCTACTGCGAAGGATTCCTGCTCCTGTCCTGAATGCAGCGGTCCGATTTCATCACAGTCAGCATCTCAAGATAAGTCAAACGAAAATAACTACAGTCTTCCGCCTCCAGTGCCAATATTGTCAAAGCCTGCCATGATAAACGGTGCTCAAGTACATTCAATCCACACCCTAAGACCAACAAGAACAATAGCGGAGCTTAAAATGAGAGCAACCAACAGTCATCAACGCTTTATAACACGTGAAGGGCAAAATCTTTACCTCTCAAGAGAGATACTAAGGCGAATTGATTTTGATGATATTACAAGAAGAAGAAACAAAGAGAAGACCATTAATTTGCCTGATCGACATCAAATCCGTCTTCGTGTGAAGGCTGACGGAACGATCATGTTCCATCATCATCATAAAAGGGGAACTAAAAAACAAATGATGAAGTTATTGAACAAGAACGTTCAACAGGGGGGAGAATGTTCGCCAAGCTCACCTGAAAAATAATCAAATTAGTATTCATTCAAGAAATGGAACGACACAAAAATTACCAATTACCTAAATACTCACCTGAAGTACCTGAAGTGATCCCACAATGAAGACAAATGTACCTGAAATCAAAAGAATGAAATATATTAGCCTAAGTATACACTACAAACTATTTTTAGTATAAATGAATTGAAAATTTACACGAAAGTTTCAACAAATGAACATAATCAAAACAAGCAAATCAAACCAGTGAACTCAACATGAAATGTAAACATAAATAAATCAAACATGCAAACATGAATACATCCACATAATTACAAGAAAACTACATGAAATATACAAAGCATATAACAAATTTCAGTTTTCTTACCTTTTATTGTGAATTCCAGCAGCCAGGCGATGATATTCCTCAGAATTCGCGACTTTTTCCGCGGTTTCCTAAAAGAGAAGAAAACATTAATTTCATTGGACTAACACTGCACATACACAGAAATACACTTAAATAACAATTTAAGACACAATTTACGGCACCATAAGTAATACTTACCAAGTATTTTTTATAATTTCACTTCACTCGCGAATGACATTTTGCCGAAACTTCACTTATAAAAATACTGTCAAACTTTATGTGCTGCCAACATGCAGCACATCAAATTCATGTAAAATTTGATGAGGAATCGATTGGTGATAATTAAATTTACCAATTTCGATTCCCCATCGAGATATTTATAATTATTTATATTCCCTATGCTCAAAATGAGTGGGAAAGAGAAAATATTAATAATATATATTAGAAAGAGATAAATAGAATTCTCTTTCAGTGGAGACTTCAAAATGTAGATAAACATTAAGCAGCGCCATCTCTTGCAAATTTGAAAACTACAATTAATTCCAATTTTGTGCAAATTTACCAATTTGGATAATTGTATAAAATGTTTTAATGAAATTTTCATATATTAGAAAGAGTTTCCGTCATTGCAATCATAAAAACATGCGGAAAAATTCTTTATGGACAACATATTTATTTAAAAGTACCACGAAAAAAAATGGCGACAATGAAAGTCTCCACGAAAATGGCAGAAAGGCATATGGCGACGGACTTAATTTGTACAAGATGGCTGACAATCTACGACATCTACGACAATTTATCCAAAGTAAGTGAACTAGCTACAGTGGTCAAGAAATCCAAAGATGGCATTTTGACCACCATGTGCAGTTCTGTAATTTTTTAAATAATCATTTTCTTTTTTTTTCAGCAAGTGCTATAATTTTAATTTATAATTTTTTTTTTCTTTCTTCATTTCGTTTCATTTTATTTATGATTATTTTGTGAAATATCATTTCCTTTGGTTTATTAATTTTTTTGTTTGTTTGAAATAATTGCGAATAATTACATAAAGATTAAAAGAAGTTAACCTTATATTTTTCGTTATTGAATTTCTTTTGTTTTTATAATTTCGTTTGAATCTTTTATGAATAAATTAATTTGAATTAAAGCCGCAAATTTACGACTTATTATTTCGAAAAAAACCTTTCCAAATTTCAGGATTATTTTGATTTTGTATTTTTTTTTTGGTTGGTTGATTTTCTTTTCTTAGTTTTGTTCTTATTTTTTATTTGCCGCTACACACCCAACAGAGGGACAATCACTTACATACACGGGCCAGGAAACACGCTGGCAAAGAATGTGTCAGTACCACAATGATAACCGGGGCTTGCCGGTTAAGAGTGTGTCACCAGGGAGGCACGCTAGTGACAGAGAACTAGATAGCCGGGGAGGCACGCCAGCTATATAAGTGTCTTGTACCAGGGAGGCACGCTAGTACAAGAGATAGAACGAGTGTGTCACCAGGGAGGCACGCTAGTGACAGAGATAACTAAATAGCCGGGGAGGCACGCCAGCCATATGAGTGTCTTGTACCAGGGAAGCACGCTAGTACAAGAGAATAAAGCGAGTGTCCGTCACCAGGGAGGCATGCTAGTGACAGAGATAACTAGATAGCAGGGGAGGCACGCCAGCTGTATGAGTGTCTTGTACCAGGGAGGCACGCTAGTGACAGAGAGCTAGATAGCCGGGGAGGCACGCCAGCTATATGAGTGTCTTGTACCAGGGAGGCACGCTAGTAAAAGAGATAAAGCGAGATATATATATATATAAAGGTTTATACACTAATCTTACCGACCACCAGTGGATCCAAATCTGGTCCAATACAACTTGTTGTAGCTGGGGAGGCACGCCGGCTACCAAACCTTTACTATACCTGGGTATATCTTACCACCTAGTAGGGAGCTCCGTGCTGGCCGTGGTGTCCGTCCGAACGCTAGTCTTCAACTGCCGGCGATCCGGTATGGGGCCCACCTATATAGCCCAAATACTGGGATTTCCCTAAAACGAAAAGTATTACCAGGATTTTATTACGTGGGGGTCTGGCGGCGCTCGAAACCCTGTTTCTCCTTCGGTGCTGTTGACAGGTTTTGGTAACTTCGTTACAACTCGAACAAAAAACTAAATCAAAAGAAAGAAAAAAAGCTCAACAAAATAGGGGAAGGAAGGATGTCGGCAGGTGCTACCGGCTTTCGTTGGGGGAATCTGGTGTTATGACTCCCCTTTGCTTGGCCCATGCCCCAAACGCCCATGCACCCAGGGGCCTCTGTCGTCTGGATCCCTTTTGACCTGAAAGGAAAGAGGGCCACTCACCTCATAATGAGGGCCCCACCCACCGACGTAGCGATGGCCGCCCTAGAGGAAGGACGACTAGGATAGAGAGAAGTAAGAATGCATAGTTAAGGCTCATAGAAAAAAATTTGTATTGTTTTTTAAAAAAAAAGAGTTACCCTCTCCCACAGGAGAGCACACGGCCAACTGACTAAAGCTCATGGCCTATTAACCTCGTTGCAATGAGGCTCTGACGCGGATTGCAAAAACTATAGGACGATCCGTGACGTTAGCAACAACAACAAAATTAAAAAAACTGAGAGAAAAAATGTACATAGAAAAAATTCCAAAATAAGTCTTAAACACGCGCTCCACTATAGCTCTCTATGGAAAACGTTCAGACGGACGAAAAAAAATCCTATGTTCTTTCGCCAATATGCGAGTTCATTTTCGTTCTTTCATACTTTGATGCCGAGTGGCCAAATTATGTCTTTCTTCATCAATAATGTTAACTTTTAAAAGAAACACCTTCGATTATTTTTTTTCCAGACTTAGTTTTTAATTCACACGAACACTCCACAAACACGAAGGTATGCCGGAAGAGTATGTATCCTGAGTTACTAAATAATGTCTTTATTCATCGATAATGTTAACTTTTACCCAAAAAACGGGCCTTCGATAAATTTTTTCACCAATATCCGACGGCACCTAATCAATCTTCATGCATAAAAAAAGTTCCATAAAGGAACTGGCTCACCAGATAAGTATAAATTTGGTTTTCCTTGCAAAAAGTTATCTTATCCAATATATAGCACACCTTTACTTTTTTATTTGAAACAGCTGCATAGAGATACAATTCTGTATCTTACCCAAGTTACATGGCAAACTGAAAGTAAACAGAACTTTAGGTCTCTTGTTATATGACACCTTCAAAATTGAACTTTAAATGTCAAATGAGTGTGTTAGATGCCAGTTCGGTGTTTGAGTTTGCAATGTGAGTAGCTAGTTACATGGACGTCAAATAAAAAAGTATACTCAACCAAGCATAATTTTTACTTTCAGTGCACTTTTCGGTTTAGTTTCTGATTACATGCCAGTTCGAAAATTGATAAGTGTGCTCAGTTGCAATTGAGTTTGTCATGTAACTTGGGTATCTGTAAAACTACTTGTTTTCTATTCTAATTCGTTCGCTAGCTTTTGATTTAAGTTTAAAACTATACAAATCCACTAAATGTTCACATTACAACAATTTCAATTGGTTCAAAACTTTCACTTTTATTAAGAACTTTGGCTTCTGTTAGCCGAATAGAAAATGACCGCAACCTACACTCCACGCGTCCACTCCAACGATAAACAAGAACAGAACTGACTAACTCACCATTTGCCGGCAAACACACCTACACAAGCGCATCTTCCATTCACTCCCGTCAATTTTTCTACAGCTCATAGCGGCACGAACGGTTTTGCCTCTTGATTTTTGTGCAGCTGTGCCTGTTTTTACCAATTTTTGGCAAACTCGACAGTTTTCTGCTCGAATTTTTGGACTATTTTTATGAGGGCTGAGGATTCTTATTTCTTGGTGTCGCTATGTCTACCGTTGGGAGGCAGGGTTTGATTGTCGGTGCTGTTATCTTAACTGTTGCATTTTTGATCGAAATGCAACTTTTAGACGCTGCAAATTTTAGATGCGTGAGTTGAGGAATTTTATGAAAATAGTTTCATTAAATAAAATTATTTTCCTCAGTTCTCCGCGCACCAATTTAATGATTGAGATGTCGTTGAAGTGGGAATTTCATGCCGCTTCTAATCATGCCATTTTTATGCACGTATGTATGTTTACAGGTGTTTTAAGGTGGATAAATATATATATATATATATATATACATATATATATATATATATATATATATATATATATATATATATATATATATATCTTTATCTTTGGGTTCAACCAAAAGAGCCGAATCTTTTTATGCGCTTGCGCAGGTGAGTATTTATGTTTTAGTGATTTCACGTATAATGCATGAGCGCGGGAATGGGGGCAAGAAAGTGGAAAATGGGGACTGGGAGTTCGAAATAGGATTTAGTTCGTTTAACTAAGTTCACAGACACCTCAAGGACCGAGGATTCATTTTTTTCCACTTATCTGTGCCTAGTGGTCAGGTGATCCTAGACCACTGAGTAGAAAAAATCTTTATCGACCATAACAGGGCAGCATCGGCTGCTTAGCTTGCGAGGGCAGAGGAGGCTGAGAAAGGTCGCTTACACTTGATTATCTGACTCCGCTAGCGAAATTGATCCTGAGTCCCTTGCGTGCTCCTAATGAGAGACGTAGGTTACTCTAGGCACCCTCTCGTAACTTTATCAGGCTCCCATTGTGTGACACGACCCATCCCCAGTCGCATGTTATCTCCGAGCTAGCCGATCATTAAGATTAAACAAATCCGGTGACAAATCGGTGAAAAGGGGAAAAGGGTAGCAATGCATGGTCCGTTTAGGACGACATCTGTCTGATGATTGTGAGTAGTCTCACAAAGATAGTTCACTGGTCGTCAAGACGAATGAAGCATTTGGTGCAGAGAAAATAAAACAAAAAAAGGCGTGTTGATGGGCCTATGGCCCAAACCTTACCAGAAGGTCTCTTAAGGAGAGGTTAGGAGTCGAACGATGAGTCGGTAGGACATCTGATGTTGCACTAAGTGAACTAGACCACCTCTACCATCTCCAGTATGGAGTGCTTACATTCTACAGTTCCAATCGTGGAATACGCTACGGAGGGCAACGAAATAACAGGTGGATGCACCACTTGGAGTAATGAATTGTTAGGTTGGGGGAAATCAGAGAAGCATGAAGGATGCGTTGAGATGAGACGTAAACACAGCTTGGTGCTGAACTGATGAGAGAAGTGCGTAAGAAGGGTCAATCGTGTACAACCGCATCGCCGGTAACGATCGGTCCGAATAACGCGACTGGTTCGACGTCTCGGCTCGTCAGGACTAAGATCCCCTTGGACATACTCCTTATGAGAGAGCAGCCAGGGAAATCAGAGCCTGACCTCAGCAGTGGTCTCACCGATGCAAGCACGTCATCCTAATGAGAGACGCGTGATCCCCGATGATCCCTCCACTAGTACCAGGTCGCTTCCCCCCCTCCCCACGACCAGGAAGAGAATCGCGATTCCTGCCGTGCAATACTGGACCTTGGTGTATGTGATTACCCTCCTTTGACTTTGTGAAGACATACACTGATATGTCTTCACAAAGTCATCGCCTCCGAGGAGGCTCGGCTAAGTGGACTTTGGTCATCATCACACACACACTCCATGTCGCCACGCTTTCGGGCCGAATATCCTTCGCAGGATCGGTTCCCATCAAATTCCCTGGCAGGTCTTCGGGCTCAGAGACTGGTCTGACGAATGTGACAACGAAAAAATAATTGTTAATGTACGATGCCATTGAAACCGGTGCAGGCTGTAGTGTAAGCCGTGAACACAAACTTCACGTCTGTCGAAATGCTGAGGGCTCTGAACTGTACATACTGAACAGTTGTTCAAGGATATGCCTATTTGGCAATGGAGTCACAGACAGAGGCTGACTAGGCGATAAAAAAAACTGTTGGTGGCACAAAGTGAAGCCTGAGGCATACGACGGAATGAAACGTAAACACAAATTTTACTTCAGTAGAAGTGCTGAGGGCTCGGAGCTTATCATACAATATAGGATTTTGCGAGAGCAGAAAATTTGATTTGTGGTACATGTTGAAGCCTAATATAGGCTGTATGATAAGGTGCAAACACAAGCTTTATGCCGAAATAAGTGCAGAAGGCTCGGAGCTAATTATTCTGCGTAGGAACTTTGAGAGGTTTCAATGTTGGACAACCTGGTCGCAGACAACGGCTTTTCTGACAAAGCGGCTGGTTCACTATCACGGCTCGTCAGGTCTCAGATTCCTTCCGGCATACTCCTAATGAGGGAGCAGTCGTGGTGTCACCGAGACAAGCACGTCGTCCTAATGGGAGACGCATGAGTCTCAATGATACCTCCGCGAGCAGCCGGATGCTTCTCCCACGACTAGATGGGGGATCGCAATTCCTGCCGTGCAATACTAGACCTTGGTGTATGTGCTCACCCTCCTCCATCAGTCTATAGCGACGGGTTTTCATCGTCTCTGAGGAGACTCAACTAAGTGGACATTCATCGTTATCAGAATTATCCTTAGCGTAGTAGGTTCCCAACACCTTTTGCTGTAGGTCTTCAAGTTCATAGAGAGCGTTTCCCTTCCGAGATCGAACTCGACACTTTACGAACTTCCTGTTTAGCTCCGTCTAAATTTTTCCGGGCCTGTTCGCGAATCAATGAGTTTGTCGAAAGTGTCTACGTCGATTGGTTTATTCAAAATCTGTAGCCTCTAATCTTAGAAGCGCGTCTGCAGAACCATGCTCGACCATTTGCTGGTCGAACAAAACCTTGTAAGGCGAGAAGCCGATAGCCTGGTAGACTGAACTCCGAAGAGAGCTCGCTATACAACTCAGCTTCTCGTCCCATCTGTCATGCTCGTCCTTCACATAAGCCCTGATTGCAGCTAGGACGGATCTATTTACCCTTTCGGAGTCGTTTGCTTGCGGCGAGTGCACTGCTGCGCGACTGTGTTGGATGCCGTATCTCTCCAAAAGATTACCGAATTGTGCTGATCGAAATTGCGGACCGTTGTCTGTTGCCATATTCTCCTGGACACCAAATTTGTGAAATATTTCTTCCTTGGCAAAGCTGAATATTAGTGTCGTGGTCGCCTTTCGCAGTGGGCGTAGCAGAGAATATTTAGAGAAATGGTCCAATGCAATTAAGATGCGTACACGGCCCTGTTTTGTGCGAGGATACGGTTCCAATAGGTCCATATACACTCGTGCCATGGTATTTCCGTCGTCGCTTGAGCTCCCATCGGTGGTTGTAGAATAGGATTTGGGGCTTTCGTCTCCTTGCAGGTGTTGTATTCCGTGCAGGTGTAGATTCGTCTCATTAGCGAATCCTTATCACGGAAGCAGATTTTCACACCTGTGGTAAAACACAGAAGTGAAAATCTTTCCGTTGTTTAAAAGTTTTACTACTGAGGCGGAACACCTCTGCGAAGTCAAGGTTCTTCATCTAACCGGAAGAAGAATGTTGACAAAAACATTTTCGAAAACAGAATCTTCTTTTAAGATTAAAAATTAGTTGTTAATAGTCTGTTAAAGTTAGTCGTTGATAGTCTGTTAAAGTGAGTCGTGGATAGTCCGTAAAAAGCCGTAGTTATTGCGTAGTTAGTCATTAGTAATTAATTAGTTGTGAGCTATAAGAACTAGTGATAAATAGAGTGAGTCGTAAGTCGGTCTGAAGCGGGTTTAAACCAGAGTTTGGAGTAGCTAGTGTTTTTTGTTATTGTTAACCAGAGTTATATAAGTCATGAAGTTGTTATTTAACGGTAAAAGTGAAATCGAATGTGTATCCTAATATAAGTAAAAGAACCGAATTAGAAGTGATATCTGAATTTAGTAATAAGAAGAATTGGATGGAAAAGTAAATTCCAAATATGAACTTGTAACTAACACAAATTGCACGTTGTCGGAAGTGGATTAACTGTAAACGGATAAAAGAAGTGATCATAGTAAATAAAAGAAGTGATTTAATAATCGTGTAAGTTTGTTTTAATTCAGTAATTCGTATCCTATGGGAAATAAGATGTAACCCTGTAACAACACCACAAGAAAACGCTCGACAAAATAATAAGACAATTACAGCATATTATTGTTACTGACTTAAGAGACTCATTTTCAAAAACTTGGAATTTTGTGTATTCGCTTGACGTCGTCCCTCAGGAGAAATAGTTGTAGCTCTCATCATCACCACAACAACAACAAAATACAACAATTGGCGCAGCCGGAAACTTTTCCGAAATAAGCGGAAAGTGACATCAGCCTCCCAGGCCACCGAGGGACGAGAAAAGCAGATTCAATAGGAGAATCCAGTAAATCAACGCGGGATAGAAGCATAGATTGCGGGCAGCAGTAAAACCACCGCAAATAAGGTTAGCATCTAAGCTTTAGTATGATAAGTTATTATTTATTTCTGTTACATTATAAGTAGGAATATTTTTGTAAACGAGCATTCGCATTCGCGTAGTGGATTTCAGATGTTTTTTTTTTATGGATTTTTGATTTGTTTTTTCTCCCGGATAAATCACATTGACTTAGTGAAAGTGATTTTGGTTATTGTTTTTTTATTAATAGTTAATTTGTCGTATGTTCAGCGGCGTTTTTTGGGTTGAAAAGATAGGAATTGGCTTTGTATTATTTTGGTTTATTATTCACGGCGTTGTAATCTTATTCACAGCGTTGTATTCTTTAGACCTTTTTATTCTCGACGTTGTATATTTTCCGCTCTAAGTGGTGTATCGGCGTTAGAAGTTTAAGAAAAATCTTTGTACCTTCATTCTTTGGTATTTTTGTTCACGGCGTTGTATTCTTTGGGCTTTTTTCTGTTTATGCCGTAGTAAATTGAATATGTGGTTCGGTATTGATTCAGGGTTGTTTTACGAAGAAATGGAAATTTTTATGAATTGCTACGTTTAAGATCTTTCGACATGGTTGTTGTACTGCATTGCTGTTGCTTAGTTTCATGTTCACTAAATTAAGTGTGTAGATTGAGTGATATTAGAATAATAGAAACAATATATTTGAAGTGATTGCAGTGTTTTCGGGAGAGCCAGCTGAAAAAGCAGAGTCAAATTCACGCTTTTTTCTGGATATCTCCCAAGCGTATTATAAAACTTTGACAACAACAGATAAGTTGTCATTTTTAGATATAGCTACTAAGGTTAAACTGAGAGGGGTTCCGTATGAAATTTGTGATAATCGTACTTTTGCGACTTTTGACGAGCTTAAAATGCTCTGGCGGATTACTATCTCCCTAGTATAGATCTAGCATAATTAATGCAAGATATGCGATCCTGTCATCAGATTAATGGGTAAACGGTAAAGCAATTCGGGAACAGGCTGTACTCCAAACTAAAGGAATGTGTGGTGTACATCGATTCACTTTGGGGGACAACGTCAATCCTATGTTGGAGGAGTATAAAAGAATGGCCATTCAGACGTTTCAGCGCGGCTTATTAAGCCCGCCTCTGAGGCAATTTTCATGCTTGCTTAATGAATCCGAGTTCCTTAGAGTAGTCAAACGGGTTTCTGACTACGAAAGCTTAGAAAGTCAATGACAAATACGACATGTTTCGGGAAAATACCCGTTTTTCCCAGTAACTATATCGTGTCATAAACCTCTCAATGATCAAGGATTAGTGATTAATAACTTGCAATCTTCAAGCAACCCAATGTTTAGCAATAACGAGAAGTTCTCGCACCAAGTACACTATACACAGAATCAACCTGAAGATTATTCCAGGGAAAGTTCCAGCTTCACAAAAGAGCGAAAAAACATTACATCCTATAGACACGGACAACCACATCATAACATTTGGAGAGGTAACAGTACGAATGTTAAAGGTTTCGGGATACGTCATGCAAGGTTGAAAGAGAAAAAAAATATATTAGATATATTAGGGAGCCAACGCGAAGTACGGAATTCAAGTTGCGCGAGAGATCTCACACTGGAAAGAGGGAGGGTGAGTTAACGCATACAGACGCGTTACCTCCTTTTTGTAGAACCAAGTCATACCAGACTTCCGGAAATAGTAAAGCACATAGATCACCAGAAGTCAATAAAAACCCAGAAAAAAATACCAGTAATAATTTTAGTGAAATGAAAAAGTTTAAGAATTAAGCAGCCTACTATAAGAACGAAAGCGAAAAACTCAGTGAAACGTTTAAAAAGTTGCAACAAGAAAAAACAGAATTAAACAGAAAAGTAGATTGTATTAATTGT
Organism: Leptarthrus brevirostris; assembly: GCA_964036015.1. Taxonomy (NCBI): domain Eukaryota; kingdom Metazoa; phylum Arthropoda; class Insecta; order Diptera; family Asilidae; genus Leptarthrus; species Leptarthrus brevirostris. The sequence goes on along the minus strand of OZ038371.1, from coordinate 64,527,452 downwards.
GAAAATACTAAATTATGAAGTGAAATAGAAAAGAGGAACAAATCCAATTCTTTATTGCTTACAAAAAAGGAAATGTTGACTAATGAAAATCAAGAAAATGTAAATAGGATAAATGAACTTAAAAAAGAGAAAAATGAAATGTACGCAAAATCACATACAATAGTTAAAGAAAAACTACTTCTAGAGAAAAAATGCATGTCACTGCAACATGAAAATAATGAGTTAAAAGATCAAATCATAGGTACAAGTAAAGAAAATGGAAAAGGAAAGAAATTCTGTTCAAAAGTGTTCGATGATCCCTGAAAATAAAATGAATTAAAATGTATTTCACCAAGTGTCATCAATCATACTTACCTGACTGCCTGGGAATTCTACAGGCACTTCCAATTCCATTCCGTCCGTCCTATGAATCCTAAAAAGAAAGAAGAAATTAATTACAGCATTTTTAAACAACAAAACAGAAAAAAAGTTCCAAGAAATTTTTCACTCACAAAAGGTAAACAAATTTCTTGGAGCACAACAACAACAACATGCATTTCATGAGAGGCATGAAAACATGAAATATGTTGCATATTGCCGATACCTAACAACAGAAAATCATAATGTAGGTGTCAGCAATACGAATTAAACATGTTGGGAAGTCAGGTGCATCAGTTACAGGTAATTATCTTGCATTTTGTATACCTTGGATAACTGATGCACCTGACTCCAAATAAATGAAATTCGGCAGTTTTTGCCAACCTTTTGCACGAATTACATACAACACATCACATACAATGAAGTTAAAGGGCACTTACCTGTTTATATCGAATAAATCACTCGGAATTATTGAAAACTTCGCGACTACGGAACGACACTTAAAAACCGCGAACTGACGTTTCTTCAAATTCTGACATCGAACGTCACATTAAATCGAGGTAACTTTTCCCGGGGAATAATTTAGTGATGCCAGAATCACGGTGAATTACGTGAATTTTGAATAATTCGCGATTTAATTAATTTATATTTGTACAATGAGTGTGAAAGAGACGCACAAGATAAAAATGAGAAGGAGAAACACGCGAGGATTTGGGCTTAATTCGTTAAAATTATGAACTTTTCTGCTATCGCCATTTTATAGGACATTTTTAATTTCATTTAATTTCTGCTTAAATCATACGTTTTATTTAATAAAGTTAGGTTAATAAATTCACAAAAATGGTAAGGAATCTAATAAAGCCAGTTTGCAAAAAGGTTTTAGTTAGAAATACTTAAATTAATAACAATTTATAGAATTTTGGAGGGGAAATGGCGATGGCAGAAAATATAAAAGGGGCTTGTAAATATCAACTCGCTCTCATTCTAGTAGTGATTTTTCAAAGGTGCAAGTGTAGATCAAGTTTCTTTTTAATTTGTTTCTAAGATTGAGTTTTGGCAGCCATTTTGTTGTGCAAATCAAGGAAAAAGGTTTTTATCTTTTTTGTGAATTTGATTTTAATTTCAAGTACATTTGCGCGTCAATTAATTATTAGTATACATTCTTTTTTTAATCAATTTGATAACTTTTCCTTTCATTAAATATTTATTGTCGTGAATTTTGATATAATTTGGCAAACAGTGCATTAGTCAACACATGCTTAGATTAGTATTTTGATTAATTGATTGGTGACGGAATTTTGAAGATTTATTTACTTTCTTGTTTGAACCTTTATATTTTTTATTTTAATCATTTTCTGTCAGCTGTGTATTTGAGATTTTTTTTTGAGTGAATTTTTTTTTGAATTGTAGTGAATTATATTTGTGTGTAGAAAAATAAAAATTTTAAATCAGTTAGGCCCAACTAGTGTACAATTAATCAATCTAATGAAATTTCATCCGAATAATTTATGCCTTTACGGTAATGCTATTCATGTATGAAATTCGATAACTGTTGGTTATTTTCTCACCCATATCATAGCTGAACATTTTATTTTTACAACAGTTAATTTTAATAGTGAAATTTAATTTATCGAGTCGTGTATAAACTTGTATAAGTGTGGATTAAAGTGAAGATTAACTAAATTTGTATGCGAGTTTCCTTTTCTACTTTTTCCTAAATTTAAATTCGTTAAAGCTTGATTTCAGAGTTGAGTAATTTTGAGGTTAATCAAATATTTCTGTTTTTCTCTAATTTCTTCTTAAAGCAGTGTCGGAAATTAACATTTCATTGTGCAATCTTTTCTATCTTTGATTAGAGCAATTTATCGACACTGTTGTTCATTTAAACACTTGTTTAAATATGTTTGTTTCAACAACATTATTATTGTTTTGAACAAAAAGAATTTATCTCAAAGCGTGTCAAAATTAAATAGAAAAATTGAAAAATTAACCAAAGCGACAGAGGAAAATAAAAAGAATAAGACAATCCCAAAAGTATTTAAGGATCATAGGAACACTTTTAAACAAAGAACTGAACTGGAGAGCAGTAAGGTTTTAATTAATAAAAGAACAGATTTGCAGAAAATACTTGCAAATTATGACAAAAAACTTCAGGAAGCAACGAAGTCATTAGATAAAAAAGATACCCAAATTAAAGTTTTGACTTCAAGGCTAGAAGTTAAAGAGAAGGCAGAACTCGCGAACAGATCAATAAAGAATTACGGTTATAAAACTTCCATTTTAGATCAATTAGGTAAAAGTGAAGAATATAAACTTCAAAGTAGTCACACCCTAAAGAGGCGGTCTATCGGATAATTAAAAATGTGTACGTGACTTTCATTTTATTTGAATACAGCCATGGAGAACCTTCATAAACTTTTGTTTTATTTTTACGGAACTTGAGCGTGGAAAAAGAACAATCGCTATTACCAAAGTCAAGCTTACATTTGAACGAAGATCAGTTATGAAAAATTTCCCCAAAAGCTTTCTGAAAGCTTTAACACATTTAGAAAAACGCACATGTATAACGGAAAAAAAGCTCCAGCGAAAAAATTTAAAGGTTGAAGTCCAGGGAATACAAATTTAAAGCTCATTTACTTCGAGAATATCAAACTTAACGAAGCAAAGACACACACTTGCGTTATTTTAAGTTCGAAATGTTCTTTGTGATTACTACAGTGATGTCCAAACCTGTGCCCGCGGGCAAGTGAGCTTTTGAGCTTTTAAATTCGTATATTCACATGTTTGGTTGTATTCGGTTTACTGTTTTTGCGTTTTTTAATTGTTAAAGCATACAAAAGTTAAAAAAAAATCGTCATATTTAAGTAGTTCTGTAACCAATCATACAATATCTTAAGATATACAACCTTTTGCATGCATTTTAAGGTTCAAAAATAAACAAACAGTAGGAAATGATTCTAAAGCTTTTAAGCATTTCTCACATTAAGTGGTGTGAGTTTGGCCATCACTGGATTACTAGGTTAAGACATTCAGATCAGAATGAAAGCTGTTTAGTAATTCTTTATTACAATTACTTTCCATATGCGCTCATACAAGTATAAAAGAAATGACTCTATGATAGCTAAACATTTAAATGACAATAATCACTCTTGTGATATTAACAATTTAAAAATTTTACACATTGACAATAAAGGTTTAAAAATGGATCTTTTAGAATCGTTTGAAATTAAAAAAGCTATTTGTAATAATAAACATTTGTTAAATGAGCAACTAGATTTGATATATTCTCCGTTTTTCAACTGTATATTTGAAAATAATTCAACCCGTTAGTCCGCTATGTCTATGCATTTGACATACTTTCTGATCAGTAGCAAGACAGCACTCCTTGATAATGATCGCAAGATCGAAACACGTGTCGGATTTGATTTGAGTAAATATTGTGAAATAAAAGTACGTGGTTGTCGACAACGTTTTGTTTTTATTTATCAACATGTTTCACAAGGCCATTTCGGTAGATTCTATTAAAGTTATAAATGGAATGTTTAATTGTAAAAATGGCAAGATAGTTTGCTTATGAATTAGAACAATGCTTCCGTTTAAATTGCATAATAAATGTGTTTTTATAATTACAAGAAAATGGCTACATAAAACGTATCCCTGATAATAATTTTCTGCAACTGGGGTATATGCACAGTTTCGTCAAATATTCAAGTGCTACGTGCTAATCTCAAAATGTAAACGGAACGGTAATAGAAGGAAAAATAATAAATATCTTTCTTTATTAAAGAAATTAAAGGTATCCTCAAATAAATTAGAAAACTGTTCTTTTCGACTTTTAAAAAGTTAACTGATTTGACAGGACTATACTTAGATCAAAATAAAATAAGAACAATCGATCCTTGCAATTTTAGTATTAGCATGGATTCAATTAAATTAAATATCTCAAAGAATAATTCAATGGACCTACCAATAAATTGATTTGGAAACTTTAAACTTTCTGTTCTTCGTTTTCAAATGTTTAAAAAATCTAAAACATCTCAAGATATTGGATCTTTCACACAATAATATTGTTGCATTCCCCAATAATTTCTTTTTAGCAAATCAGAAATTAAAGATGTTATTACTTAACAATAATTTTATTCAAAGGTTGTCTAAAAATTGCCATTTTGGATTGAAAAACATAAAATCTTTAATTTTAGCTAACAATTAAATTAAGTATACAGAAAGTCTGTCGACTTCCTGAAAAAATGAGGAAATGTTGGATGAGTTTCAATGTACCTGAAAATTTAATCTCCAGAAATAATCTTTCAGGAAACATCCGTAACATTTAGAAATGGGTTCACCAATGATATATATATACGAAAAGATGTTCTTTATAAAAAATATGAGTGTGATTTAGACCACACGACTGAAGTAAAACTTCTTTAGCTCCATCTATATGTATGTATATATATGTTTATATATGTAGATATGTAGGTATAATATATTCATGTATATACATATACATATATTAATTTTCTGCAAATATTTAAATTTATTATCGGATTTGATTGATACACGAAATGAAATTACGAAATAATCAAGAAATCACCGTATATCTCCCTCTCAACTTCCGTTCGCCTCGGCCGATCACACTTTTCGTAACGCATTCACCAGCTAAGTCCCCAAGTCAAGAGTGCGTAAAGAAGTTTTACTTAAAAAGAAATTTTTCATATACATCTTCATTTTGTTTTCCCATGTAAAATTTATTTATCCTAATCCTTAACATCCAGAACGCTCCACAGATCTATGATCTCCATATATATATACAAAAAAAAGGGGGAAGGTCTCCGGGCGACGGATTTCGATGCAGCGATCTCCAAGCTGGGCAGGGAACACGCCGACACGTTAGGATACTCATTCTCGCATATAAAAAAAATTTAATAACATCTTTAAAGGAAATCATTAACTATAATAATTTAAAGTAATCCAATTCAGGTATTGGATTTATATTGTGCCTACTTTGCAAAGAATTTTTCCAAATTTTCGACATATGCGCCCGGCAAACTATTGACTTTTGAACCATTTTTATTACAAACTAATGTCGATATGCGGAAAATGTTATAAAGCATTGGGACGTCATTAACATTCATCTACATCTTTGTCACCATATTTGTTAGCAATTTCTTCCAATTGTAGAGTAATTTTGTTCGTCGACTAGCACCGTTAAAACACAGCACTGAAATGACATTTGGCGTACTTCTCGTGTCGTATGGTGCGCGCGAAAAGCTGACGGAGAGACCTTTAACATGGTTAACCCATTGACTCGATTCAATTGTTTACAATTGAATTGTGAGTCAATGCTGAGGTTATTTCCTACAAGAGAAATTACCTCACGATTGAACCAGTGACCGATAAAACACATTACATCATTTAAGCTGAGGTGTTGTTATAGATTTTGGGTCACTGGTATGTCGCGAAATATAATTTGTATGTACACCAGTGACAACTAGGAATTCGGAAATCTTTATGTCTAGCTTCGATGCTTTGGAAATAAATGCGCTAAGTGAGTATTTTGAGTCACTGCTAGCTGGGTTACAGTGTCCGAATGACCCAACGCACACCTGACTCTAAATTTCTTCCCTCTAGCCGGTTTTCGGACGTCAGCCTGACGCACACGTAAGATATTTTGCTCCGACTCAATTTTATGTCAGAATGCGGGTTGACTTAGTATTTATTTGATTGTTCTGAAAGCGACATTTCAAAAACCTGTGCTAAATATCCAATATGTACTTATATTTGTGTTCTGCAGACGAGATATAGAAATCATTTAGGTGGAAAAATGTAAGGAACAAATTACGTTTCCTGTGAGCCTCGACCTGAAATATTTTCTTTTTAATTACCAACCCCTAAATAGCATTACAGACCCAAATTAAACCGAACTTATAGTTTGAATTGAGTTCACAATGTGTACACATATTGTTACATTACCATAATTAACCGATCACATACACAATCATTTAAATAACCCTCCAGTCACAAAATATCATAAAAATTGTATGTTGCACCCGAGGGTTGAAATCGTTTCGGTGGAAATATGTGTTCAAGCAATTACCCTTCCTTGCGATCTTTTACCTGAAATATTTTCCTTTTAATTATGGCAATTACCTGAGAACTAAAACATTAATGAACCGAGCGCATGCAGAACAATTTTCTGAACCCTCCATTAATGTAATATGTAAAGAATTGTATTTTTAATTTTTTTTTTGATCACTTTATTTATTATTATTTACCAAATACTATAACAATTTCGGGTGCTTGGATTTGCGACACTTTCATGTCAATTTTAAAAAAGTCTTCTTTTTAGATCACTTTGTAGCAATAGATATTCGTCTAAGTTTAGACAAAACGGGAAAACTCTAATTATTCAGAAAAATATATAAATTTGTATAAATTACCGATATGGAAAAATTAAAGGAATGCTCGTAGTTAGGATGTAGTGAAAAGTTTTGTAAGGATAATTTTTTTTATATACTGGAATAAATAGTTTTTTAATCAAAACCTTTGTACCTTTGTAATAATGTTTAAATTTTTTAATAATAATTTTTTGTACCTTTGTACTTTTTTAATAGTAATTTTTTAATTTAATAATTTTTTTAACCGTATAACACAAAATGATACACTTCTGTAATAATGATTAATTTAGTAATTGAATTTTTTTTAACCGTGTAAAAAAACAATTTTTTTTCAACATTTGTTTTTTTCCTTGGAGGGTGGAGGAATGTTGTATTCCGTGCAGGTTTAGATTCGTCTCATGAACGAATTCTTATCACGGAAGCAGATTTTCACACCTGTGGTAAAACACAGAAGTGAAAATCTTTGCGTTGTTTAAAAGTTTTGCTACTGAGGCGAAACACCTGTGCGAAGTCAAGATTCTTCATCTAACCGGAAAAAGAATGCTGACAAAAACATTTTCGAAAACAGAATCTTCTTTTAAGATTCTGAGTTAATGTAAAATTAGTCGTTAATAGTCTGTTAAAGTTAGTCGTTGATAGTCTGTTAAAGTGAGTCGTGGATAGTCTGCAAAAAGCCGTAGTTATTGCGTAGTTAGTGATAAGTAATTAATTAATCGTGAGCTATAAGAACTAGTGATAAATAGAGTGAGTAGTAAGTCGGTCTGAAGCGAGTTTAAACCAGAGTTTGGAGTAGCTAGTGTTTTTTGTTATTGTTAGCCAGAGTTATTTAAGTCGAGAAGTTGTTTTGGACCGCAAAAGTGAAATCGAATGTGTATCCTAATGTAACTAGAAGAACCGAATTAGAAGTGATATCTGAATTTAGTAATCAGAAGAATTGGATGGAAAAGTAAATTCCAAATATGTACTTGTAACTAACACAAATTGCACGTTGTCGTAAGTGGATTAACTGTAAACGGATAAAAGAAGTGATCATAGTAAATAAACGAAGTGATTTAATAATCGTGTAAGTTTGTTTTAATTCAGTAATTCGTATCCTATGGGAAATAAGATGTAACTCTGTATCAACACCACAAGAAAACGCTCGGCAAAAAATAAGACAAATACAGCATATTATTGTTACTGACTTAAGAGACTCATTTTCAAAAACTTGAAATTTGGTGTATTCGCTTGACGTCGTCCCTCAGGAGAGATAGTTGTAGCTCTCATCATCACCACAACAACAAAAATACAACACAGATGTGACAAGCTAATACATATGCCCGTACATCAGCAGCCATCTTGGGCCAATACAAGTGTCGTCGTATTCGCTCTAAGGTCTTGCCTATGCCTCCATGTGAAGATTGTGGCGGATCATGCGCTCTCGCAGTGACGTCTGGTACCAAGCCCCGTGGAATCCAAAGCTTCCAAGCTTCTTCTTCCAGAACTGGGTCCAAAGTTCTGGGCTGCGTTCGAATGTATACATAGCCGTCGCACAAAGTTAAGTCTGGCATAGATGACTTATGCTTCTCGACTCGGTCCCGAAGGTCATGATACTCTTGCGGGCCTTGTTCCGGGATGGTTAGCCATCGGGTATCACGTTCAGGCTACCCTTACGGTGTTCGAAGGTGAAGTCGAAGCCCTGAAGCTTCAGACTCCACCGGGCCAGGCGTCCATTTTGGGACATCAACCATTGCAAGCTCGCGTTGTCCGTTACCACATTGAATGGCATGAGTTCTACGTAAGCCCTAAACGTTTCGATGCTTATGATAGCTGTCAAACATTCTAGTTCTGTGATCGTGTAGTTACGTTGTGCCGAGTTCAACTTCGCTTCGCTTTTCCAGACAAATTTGTTGGATTTTTTCAGCGTATCCGTGATGGATGCTGACAGGTTGAGGTAGTTCGGAATGAATTTCCTGTACCAGCCTGCCATGCCCAAAAATTGCCGCACTTGACGAACGGACTTAAGGAAAGGGTAGTCGACGATGGCTGTGAAATTGTCAGGATTCGTCTTGATCCCTACGTTACCGATTATGTACCCTAGGTACCTCGCTTCCTTCAACCAGAACTTACTCTTCTCCACGTTTATCGTAAGTCCAGCCTTCCTCAAACATTCCGCCACCTTAGCGAGGAGCAATAGATGGGAGTCGAAGTCCTCCGTCAGTACCAACAGGTCATCGAGAAATACAAACATCTGGTCTCGAAAAGCGTAGGGGATGACCTAATCCATCAGCCGTACATTGTTTGTGGCGCGTTGCACAGCCCAAACGGCATCACCGTATAGTGATAGAGAGGGTGGCCGGGGACCGCGAAAGCTGTTTTCTCGTGCGATTCTTTGTCTAGCGGGACCTGCCAGAAAGCATCTTTGAGATCTAGGTTAGTAATGTACCTTGATGAAGGAAGTCTACTCAGGATGCCATCTATATGCGGTAGTGGATAGGCATCCTTCCTGGTCACCGCATTGACCTTCCTCGCATCAAAGCACAGCCTGATCTTTTCTGGCTTCCGTACTAGAACAACGGGCGAACTCCACGGGCTCTGGTTTTCCTCTATCACGCCAAGCTCTTTCATCCGGCGAATTCGGCATCCATCAGCTGTTGCACGGCTGGTGAGACAGGATAAAAACGCTGCTTGATGTCACGAAGGCTGAGGACAATTTCTTTCTGTTCTCCCTAACCTTTCTCTAGAGGCTTTTAGACGTAGTGTTGAGCGTTTGGGCTTCTTCGGTGTTGTGGTCTCGGGCGGGGAATCTGGTTCGGCGAATATACGTTGTCTGGTTTCTTGATACATCCTGAGTCGTTGTTGGTATGGCTTCAGAGGTCGAGCTGTCGGTATTGTACGCTCTTCAACAGGTACGCCTGAGTGTCGTGCAGTCGTGTACTGACCCTGCCTCGGGTTCCCATGACTGTGCCTAGGGTGATGTAACACGAATGTGCACCAATATGGTTTGCATCCCCGAATTGGTTCTGTTATCCGAAGCGTCCATTTACTGGTCGAATAAGTTAGACGGGCATACATTTGACCAGTTTTGGTCGTCTTCTGTTGAAAGGTCTAGCAGTGGCAACGAGGCAGATGAAGTGTTAAGTCTGGTGTTAGGTTTACACAAGATACGTCTTGTAAAGTAGGGTCTATTCCTGCTGGGATGTAGACTGCTGTTGAGGAGTCGGAAGCAGTGCTGGATTCGGCCGCGGGCCATTGTCCCTCTACTCTACTGGCCTCCGATGGTATGCTGTTGGTCGAGGACTGATGCTGTTGCCCCCGACCGTCCTCAGGTTTTTCTGAACACAGACAGTCTGTATAACAGTGTCCAGGCTGGTCGCAATTCCAACAGATGGCAGCCTGGCTGCGTGGTAAATCGATGGCTGCTAATTGTTCACCGCCCGGCGGATAGTCGACACACGCATCAGCATAGTTTTCGGTGCGGAAATTTGACAGGTAGCATTCATCTACCCGTGGTCTATGATACGATGTTAACAAGTGCGACCGAATGCGTGCTCTGGTAGATCTTAGCTGCGCCACTGATGTTGTATGGTGCAAACAAACTTGTTCCTGGATGAAAGGAAGCAAGTTGGTTCGGACGTTTTCGACGAACTCTATCTCCGTCATAGACGCACGGAGCTGGTTTCGCAAATGAACCATGTCTTGACAATGGGATGCAAACATCTCGTTGGGCCTCTGTCGCCGGTTCAGCATCCTCCGTCTGATGTCAACGTCGTTTCTGTGTTTTCCCCAATCTGTCCTAAGAGGCAGCCTTACATTTTCCCAGGGTGGAGACGGGTTCTGTCGACGCACTGTCCAGAATCATCCGTTTACTTTTCCTCACAGAAGGGTATGTAAATTATCGACGATAAGGTTGAAATCTCTACCCAGCGTAGTTCTCGTCAGTGTTTCCATCCGAAATATGAACTCTTTAACGTCAAGTCTTGTGTTGTCCAAATCATACATAATTTGCAATTTTTTATAGGACTCGCTGAGCGTCTTGGCCGGTTATATCTTTGTTGACTATGTCGTTGTGAGCTAGGTGAGTCACACTGGTCATACTGGTTGTGCTGGTTATGCTGATAAGGCGGAATATACTGGTGTCTCTGCTGACTTGGCCATACTGAAACGAAATCCGGTCCTGTTGCCGACATACGCGGTTGTGGAGCCGGAGAGGACCGGTGTTGTTCGAGGCCTCTCGTTACTTCCTTCCTAACAGCGTCGGCGATTTGCAACCTTATGGCTGCTAACAAGGCCTGTGTACTAGCGGACCTGTCCAGAGTGTCGTCCTGAAGTCGTAGCTCGCCTGCAATGGTGGACTCCGCTCGGGACGTGGGCAGCGTACTCAAATTCGCCTCCTCGGGACTCCGAGCTGAAGCTGTTGTTGAGGCTGGCCTGTATTGTAGCGTTTAGGTACTGCTCCCGTTTCGCCTCCCCGAGTTAGTAGTGCTTGCCATTTCCGGCTTATTTTTAACCACTGACTCAAGCAAGGGATTGAATGCATCACGTCTCCCAAATCAGCTGGTTGGCTAATACAGTCAGCCTCCACGATTCTCAGGAGACCTGAGGCATCCAACACAACAAGCCACGCAGTCGTTCCTCCTGTACAACGGGATAGGGTAAAATATCTACGTTACAAAAAAATTTATTTTGAAATTTAAAAACTAGGATCAAAAAAATATATAAAAAACAAGGGGATTAAGGATGGGATAGATTTTTGAGATAGTCAGCTGGCTATCGTCTAGCCTACTGCTGAATGTTCTCGAAGAATCCTGTCTGACGTGGTTGAGATGGCTAGGTCCTCGGGCAGACGATGAACTAAATATCAGCCTAAAGCCGCGGTACCGGAAGACCTGACCACCTCAAAAACTAAAACGTCGCGTAGGCTCAGGTCCCGAGATCAGTGCTCTAGCCACTAATACAACTACGAGCCTGCTCGTACTCGGAACCCTTACGGCCAGCGTGTTGGGTGCCATCTCTTGTTGCGCGACTTGGACCAACTCTGCTGCTGGACGATTGCCCAAGGCGGGCTATGAGCCCGGATGACATCAACCGTAAATCAGTTGATGTCAGCCAGGAACACAGCCTACGCTGGACATTTGTCTGTCAGCAGAAGCTCGAGCGGAACGGGGGATGGCATGCTGACAGGCTAGGGGCTGCGGTATTGAAGTTGGGGGTGTTCAGAAAGGGGGTACTATGCTGCTCCTTTTCGCGCAACAAAAGAACAAAAATCATGCCGGGGGATGCGATAGGTGGGGCGCAACGAGAGCAAAAAAAAAATTTGAAAACGAAATCAAAAATTTAACCGAAAAAATCTCAAACAAAAAACTAAATCAAAAGAAAGAAAAAAAACTCAAGAAAACAGGGGGAAGGAAGGATGTCGGAGGTGCTGTCGACTTACCGGCTTTCGTTGGGGGAGTCTGGTTTTATGACTATCCTTTGCTTGACCCATGCCCCAACCGCCTCTGTCATCTGGATGCCCTTTTGACCTCAAAGGAAAGAGGGCCCCTCACCTCATTATGAGGGCCTATTATGAGAATGCCTAGTTAAGGCTCATAAAAAAAATGTAACTAAAATTTTACATAGTCTTTAATTCTCTATAAACACAAAGTATCTCGGAAAAGTAAGTATATTCAAGTCTTGATATTGTGTCGAGGAATATATTCGATATGACACAAATTAAATTTTAAAAAAAAGTTTATATCTCTGTCTTATTTATCATCACTAGAACGCAGCTATTATTACTTCTTTTTCGTTTGTTCTTTCGTCAATATGCTGTCCATTTTCATCCTTTCGCACTTTGTCGTGTCGCTACATTATGTCTTTATTCATGGATAATGTTAACTTCGGACCTTCGATAAATGTTGTCACCAATATTCGACGGCACCTAACAAATCTTCATGCATTAAAAAAAGAGAGTTCTATAAAGGAACGGACTCACCAGATAAGTATAAATTCGGTTTTCCTTGCAAAAAGTTATTTCATCCTATATATAGCACACCTTTACTTTTTTATTTGAAACAGCTGCATAGTCACCACTAGAGATACAATTCTGAATCTGTAAAACTACTTGTTTTCTATTCTAATTCCTTCGTTAGAATTTCGATTTAAGTTCAAAAATTTACAAATCCACTAAATGTTCACATTAAAACAATTTCAATTGGTTCAAAACTTTCACTTTTATTAAAAACTTTGGCTTCTTTTAGCCGAATAGAAAATGACCGCAACCACTCCACGCGTCCACTCCAACGAGAAACAAGAACAGAACTGACTAACTCACCATTTGCCGGCAAACACACCTACACAAGCGCATCTTCCATTCGCTCCCGTCAATTTTTCTACAGCTCATAGCGGCACGAACGGTTTTGCCTCTCGATATTTGTGCAGCTGTGCCTGTTTTTACCAATTTTTGGCAAACTCGACAGTTTTCTGCTCGAATTTTTGGACTATTTTCATGAGCGCTGAGGATTCTTATTTCTTGGTGTCGCTATGTCTACCGTTGGGAGGCGGGGTTTGATTGTCGGTGCTGTTATCTTAAATGTTGCATTCTTGATCGAAATGCAACTTTTAGACGCCGCAAATTTTAGATGCGGGAGTTGAGGAATTTTCCGCGCACCAATTTTAATCTTGCTATTTTTATGCATGTAAGTATGTTTACAGGTGTTTTAAAGTCAAACTCCATTAGACGTAGCCACCATGTGGCAATACGAGGTACAATATTTTTCTTCGCACAAGTTGCTTTCAATGCCTCACAGTCCGTGATAATTTTAAAATGTGTACTGAGTAGATATGTTCGAAATTGTGTCAGAGTTTCGACTACGGCTAGTGCCTCTAGCTCACAACTATGAAAGAGACGTGCGTGATCATTCGTTTGTCGACTGAAATAACTTACTGGTCGTAATGGTCCTTCAGTATCTCTTTGGAAAAGAATTCCCGCTAGTCCTGCAGCACTAGCATCTGCATGAATCTCATGCTTTAAATAAGGATCAAAAAAATTAAAAAAGTTGCTTTAGTTCTTCGAAGGCTCTATTCTTTTCTTCTGCCCAAGTAATATTAACTCCTTGTTTTAAAAGTACTCGTTAGCCCTAGGAAATGCCGTAATTCGTGCACATTTGTTGGCTGTTTAAAATCGCGAACCGCTAAAGTCTTCTTCTCGCTAGGCTGGATACCCTCAGGAGTGACATCATTACCGTGGAACTCAATTTTATTTTCAAAAAAGAACGACTTTTGAAGTTATAATGTCAAACCTTCATCTCAAAGTATTGATAAGTATTCATGTAAGGTTTCAAAACCTGAATCAAAGCATTTGCAAGGTATAAGGATATCATCCATCCAGAATTTCGTATTCGCCATCTGTTACTGTTATCTTCTTCTACTACATATTTTTAACAGTTATGGCATTAAGTCGCCTGTCGTCAAAGACTACTCTATGTTCACCGTCCTTTTTTTAGTAAGAGCACTGGAGAAGAATATGAAAAGTTTGAATAATATTAGCATTAAATAGTTCCAGTATAATATTTATCATAATTCCTCTCTGCGAATAAGCTATAAGATGAGGGCGAATACAAATGAGCTTTAAGAATTTAAACGTATTGAAATCTCAGTCGATTTAAAGTATCTAAGTTCATTAATATCCTTAAGAAAGCAATTTCTAAATAAATTTAAAAGTTTGACTAAGTTGCACCACTGATTATGATTGATATCTCCATAATGTATTTCCTGGTCAAAAATTTCATCAGTATGTTGAATTGGAAATACACTGTTCCTGGAATTGACTTGCTTCAGTTGCGACTTGAAACTTCCACCTTGATCGCTGTTAATATCAATGATACTCGCTACACAATTGATTTGGTACAGAAGTTCATTTGATCGCTCATACCTTTATTTTTGTCTGCCAATGTTTATCAGTTGCTTCTTTTCCCAAATTTTCTTCTCGAATTCTTTTTACCTCTTTTGGTAAAACCAGTGAATCATGCAGTCTTTTATTCCTTAAGAACACAAATATCTTCACGATCAATTAAAATCCTACCAACAATAAGACCTACCTGCAGAAACTTGCGTCTGCGATAAAACTTCCACGTCGCTTTACCAACAGTAAAAACCGTACTGTTTCCAAAACCTCGTAAGGAAAATGAAATGTGCTTACAAGGGCAACTTTCCGCAGTGTGCCCTTGACTTTGCAGACTCTTCCAATATGTTCTGCTTTGATGTCCCTCAAGCTGGAAGAACAAAGCCAGCAGAACACAAATGTAATAACACCATAATAAGACGCTAATTAAATGCAAATTAAATGCACTTATTAAAAATTTAACGCTACTTTTTTATAAAAAAAAACCACATGTCCTACCAACTTTAGATAAAGTTAGCAGAACAGAATTTGAAAAATGCATAAATCATCATGATATCTATGTCAAAATGCTTGTATAATTAAATGCAGTTATCAGAAAGTTAATGCTCCTTTTTAAAAAAATATCGCATGTTCTTCTAGCTTTAGATAAAAGGTAGCAGAACATAACTTACAAAATGCATTAATAATCATGATATATATATATATATATAAAAATATTCGTAGGATTAAATGCTACTTAATTGCACTAATTAAAATTTTTACGCTCCTTTTTAAAAAAAAAAACCACATGTCCTGCCAACTTTAGGTAAAGTTAGCAGAACAGAATTTGAAAAATGCATGAATCATCATGATATTTGTATCAAAATGCTTGTATAATTATATGCTATATAAATGAAGTTATTACAAATTTAATGCTCCTTTTTAAAAAAAAAATCTCATGTTCTGCTCAAAATATTCGTAGCATTGAATGCTAATTAAATGCACTAATTAAAACTTTTACGCTCTTTTTTTTTAGAAAAACCACATGTCCTTCCAACTTTAAATAAAGTTAGCAGAACAGAATTTGAAAAATGCATAAATGATCATGGGTGTAAGATGATATGAATGCAATTAGGAAGGAACTAGAGGATGTCAAGAAGCGGCAAACGACGAGTTTATTTACGGATGTGACTGTAAACAAGAAACTTCATCCTCCAACTTTTGATGGTCGAACTCCCTGGCAGACATACAGACTACAGTTCGAGACAGCAGCGGAAGTAACTTTCTGGACTGACGAGGAAAAAGCTACAGCTTTAATCATGGCACTTAGAGGCGCAGCAGCAGAATTGTAACATACTATACCGGCAGACCAAAGGCATAATTATTCATCTCAAATACAACCCTTTGAATTGCGGTGTGGAAACCAACACCTGCAAGAGATTTACCTACTTCAGCTACAGAATCGAACACAGAGGCCTGGAGAAACGTTGCAGGAGTTATGTGCGGACGTAGAAAAGCTAACACATTTGGCTTTTCCCACGTTTAGCCAAGATTATGTCAACGAGGTCGGATGAGAAGGATTTATAAATTCAAAACGCTGAAGTTTAGCTTACGCTTACGCAATGCATTGGAAAGGCGGAGTCGTTTTAAATGCTAGACGTGCAACAAAAAGGGCCACCTTCAAAGAGATTGCAGGCAGCGAAGAAGATCAAACTCTCCACAAGCCGGAAAGATGACATCTGAATTTGGATGTGCAAAATGCGGAGAAAGAGAAAGAGCAAAAGAAAGGAGTGATAGAGCTGTAAGATCTATAACAACTCTACGCTCTCAACAGGCAAACGAATAAGGACAAACTCTGCGGGGCAGGAGTTGGCTAGCGGAATCACCGCCCCCGGAATTATCATCAACATAAAGAAACTAGAGCGTGACGATAGCAGCATAGTAATCAACGGGAAAGTTCAAGAACAAAAATGTACGATAACAGTAGACATAGGTGCTTCCAGGTCTATTCTTCGGAGCGATTATGCTAATAAGAACTGGCTTAGCAGCAAAAATTGATACATTTTGAGGACAGCTAAAGGGTAATCCGTTGAAGTGTATGTGGAAATATTAATGAAAATATCCCTCGGCAATCGATTTTCACACAGATTTCTTGTTGCAGATATAGCGGATGACTGCATACTTGGCCTCGATTACATGAGAGTACACAACATTCAACAGGCTATTGGAAGAGGAATCATGAAATACGACAACAGAGAGATTCTTATGGCCCTGGGATCAAATTGCTACTCGAAACTGAACATCGTGGCATATGAAGACGTCGAGCTTCCTCCTTGTGCAGAAACCTTAGTACGATCACGGGAGCTATCGATTCTATCTAATAGAACAAATAAGAAATGTCGCCGTTGGAAAATGATTAGTAACTATCGATGAAAATAAGGAAGTTTTGGTACGAATCCTAAGTTCCCGTGGAAAATCCATCAAATTAAAGAAAGGTAAAGTCTTGGGTCATGGAGAACCAGCCGAAGAGATCGCGTTGGCGGCAAGCAGCCTAAAACGGACGTTAAACAGCTACCCAAAATAATACTTCCGTCTAAGAAACTCAGTTAAGGAGATTATCGTAAAGCAAAGAAATTAATCGACGAATTTGCAGATATCTTTGCAATAGATGACGAGGACTATGGAAAAACTGATATGGTGCAATATAGAATCGACACTGGTCTCGCCCGACCGATTAAGCAAGCGTGGTGCTAGTGAAAAAGAAGGACGGGAGCACAAGATTCTGCATAGACTATCGTCGATAAAACGATGTTAGAAAGAAAAATAGTTATCCACTACCTCAAATAGATGACACGCTAGATACCCTGTCAGGATCCAAGTGGCTTTCGACGTTGGACTTAAGAAGCTGATAATGGCAAGTGGAGATTCATCCAGATGACTAAGTGAAAACGGCATTTCCGGTGGGATGTGGATTATGGCAGTTCAAAGCTATGCCCTTTGGACTTTGCAATGCCCCCAACTTGGAGAACCTGCCTGGTATATTTGGATGACATCATTGTAATTGGAAAAAATTTTGAAGAACACCTAGAAAATTTACGGGGAGTATTGACGAAACTGAAGTCAGCCAACAGTTAAACTAAGCCGTAAAAAATGTACCCTCTTCGGAGACCAGGTCAAATATCTGGGACATGTCTTATCGACAGAAGTAAGTAGCACCGATCCTGAGAAAATAACTTCTGTTGTAAACTGGCCCACTCCAAGAGATAAACACGAGCTGCGAAGTTTTCTAGGACTAGCAATTATTTACAGGCGCTTTGTGAAGAATTTTGCAGATGCACGGCATAAGCTAACAGCAAAGGATAAAGCATTTGTGCAGACAGAGAAGGCAGAAGACAGCACTAAAGCGGACGCTTCGCAATGCACCTGTACTAATTTATCCAAAGACAGGCGATACATTTATATTAGATGCCGATGCAAGTAATGTTGGTATTGGCGCCGCCTTAACAGAACCAGAAATAAATTACTGCACAACAAGGAAAGAACTATTGGCTATTGATGATTCAATGAAGCATTTTCATAAACTCATCTATGGACAAAGATTCCGAACAGATCATGCAGCGCTGAAGTGGTTAATGCAATTTAAAAATCCTGAAGGACAAGTAGTACGATCGCTGGAAAGACTTCAATCCTATGATTTTGAAATTATTCATAGGAAGGGCAGATCCCATGGAAATGCAGATGCACTTTCACGACGGCCATGTAAATCGGAGTGTAAATATTGTTTCCGTCTGGAAGTAAATGCGACCATGTGACTGTGCAAACAACAACTGTCGTACCCTTGACAGGATGGAACAATGAAGAATTTCGAGCAGCTCAACGAGAAGACGAAAATATTTCTCCAATTTTGACGTGGAAAGATAACAACAAAAGGCCCCAATGAAAAGATATTTCCGACAGCGGTGCAACATTGAAGAGCTACTGGGCGCAATGGAACTCGCTGTTTGTTAAAGATGGAATATTAAAACGCAAATGGAAAACACCTGACGGGTCATATGCCGGATGCAGGTATTGGTTCCCAGGAACAAAATAAGAGATGTGCTGGAAGAATTCCATAACTGTGCTTCAAGAGGACATTTTGGTGTCAATAAGACTTTGGAGAAATTAAAACAACGATTCCACTGATTATATATGCGGGAGAATGTGGAGGACTGGTTGAAAATGTACCGTTAGTGCCTGTAGCAAAGAATTTCACATCGAAACAAGGGGAGCCATGCAGCAATACAACGTTGGAGTGATCGTTGAACGTTGAAAGAATCGCGATTGACGTTGCGGGACCATTCCCGGTACATTTTAGTGGTAATGGATTACTTCAGTAAATGGCCAGAAGTACATGCAATACCAAATCAAGAAACAAAGATAGTGGCAGAAGAGTTAGTAACGAACAGAATATGCAGATTTGGCGTCCCCTAGCTTCGTTCCGACCAAGCACGAAACTTTGAATCTCAAGTATTCCAGAAGATTTGCGCATTCTTGGTATAAGAAAGACGCACACAACACCACTTTTTCCACAATCTGACGAGATGGTTGAGCGGTTTAATAGGAGAGTGGTGGAACAGCTCAGAAAAGTAGTGGAGGAGCATCAACGGGATCGGGATAGCTACATTCCAATATTTCTACTAACTTATCGAACAGCCGTCCATAACTAAACAGGACATACACCATCTAAAATTGTGTTTGGAAGGCAGATTCGACTGCCCAGTGATTTGAAGTTCGGAACACTTGAAAAGGATGCTGAATCCACTGAGGAATACATAACCAGACTTTGGAAGCGTCTCGCAGAAATCAATCAACTGGCAAGAAAGAACCTCACGACATTCAGCGACAGAATGAAAATATGATACGACATCAGAGCTAATTCTAGCGGATACAGTAAAGAAGACCTCGGCTAGCTATTTAACCCACGGCGACGAAAAGGAAAATCACTGAAGCTTTAACAGCAGCGGGACGGACCATACAAGATCCTTACGCGCATCAAGGATGTAGATCAAGATACAGCGGGGAACGAGAGACAAAAAGAAGATCGTGCACATTAACCGCTTAAAACCATACCAAGGAGACACAACTGTTCGGGACGAACAGTTCTAAGAGGGGGGCAGTGTAACATGCACTGTAGTCTGGCATAGGCCACGTGATGAAAACGAAATCAAGCTGCGTAATAAGCATGTCCCAAATTTCGGAATCCAGAAAAACATCAGATGCCGTATGAAGTCAAGCCCGACTCGAACCTGGGGTGACTTGGTGTGTTGAAAATTGATAACGTAACTTTCGAGAACTAATATGCTGAACTTTCTAGAATTATGCTAAGAAGTATAAATAGGACTGAGTAGCAGCCTAGTGAGTTAAGGCTGGAACAGAATTTGGTGCTGGCGCTGGTGCTGGCGCGTGGATGCCGTATGAAGTCAAGCCCGACTCGAACCTGGGGTGACTTGGTGTGTTGAAAATTGATAACGTAACTTTCGAGAACTAATATGCTGAACTTTCTAGAATTATGCTAAGAAGTATAAATAGGACTGAGTAGCAGCCTAGTGAGTTAAGGCTGGAACAGAATTTGGTGCTGGCGCTGGTGCTGGTGCTGGAGCGCACTTTTGCCTACTTTCAACTTCTTGGTGCGCGCCAAATGTGACATTTCTAAATTAATGGATTTGGAGCACGGTTTTAGAGAAAAATTTAATTAAAACTATTCGGAAACAACAGGTATTCTGGCATTTATCACATCCCGAATATAAAAGTTAGAAGCAAAGGCAAAATTGTGGAAAAATATTTCAGAGGAATCTGGAATAAGTGCTTAGTGCTTTTATTTCTGTTTAGTTGTACTGTTGCTTAACTGAGTATAAGTTTTTTGAAGTAACTTTTGAATACTTAAGGATAACAACACTGGTTTTAGGTAAAATTTCAAAAGTGACAGTGCTACATATTCTGTTCGTACTTAGCTACAGACCGAGCACCAGAGAGCGCGCCAGCGCCAAAGAGAGCGCCAGCACCAAGCGCCAGCTCCAAATTCTGTTTCCCACTTTAGTTGTATTTTAATCAGTGAAGTGATAAGTGTTAATTAGTAAAGTGAAACGAAATATTAGAAAGAAAATTGTGCAACGAAGTAATGAAGTTAAGGTAATAAACATTGTGAAAATTTGTGACTGTAAATAAGTGTCTTAATTAATCCGCCGAGCCCGAAGAGCCCCATTTATGTTACAGTATATTTCGTTTTGAAGGGTGGGTATAAAATGTTTCCTGTTAATTGTGCCTATTCACTAAAACATTGCGTAAATTAAAATTGTAGCATTTCATATGCTCAATTTGCATGCTATAATTAGGCTAAAGGGACGAAACAATCTAAATTTAAAGCTACCTCATGGAATAATTTTCATTTACGCACTTTGATTTAGCGCTTAACGGCACATTATTGCAACCGTTAAATTTAATTATATTTATTAAGATATTCTATCCATTTAAAATATTTACTTACTTATTTTATTGAATTAAAAATGGTAATGTTTTCACAGTTCACAATGGTTCACAGTTATTGAGCCTTCACTTACGAGAAAAAGCACTTTTAATTTTCCTTGTTCACTAGTGTTTGAACAATCAGAATTTGAAATAAAACGGTATTTGTAATGGCCCCTAATTTAAGATTTTTTATTGCTTTAAGGTTAATTTAATATATTTATATGTGTGCAATTTAATAATTCACCAAAAAAAAATTAAATTCAGAAGGATTTAATGCATTACAGGGACCTCCGCAATAAAATAAGTATTGTTACCTTGTAAAAGTTATATCTTTAGATTAAAGGAAATACTTAGCGACTGCGACTCCCACGCACGGAGTAACTCCGTAATATGGGTGCTAAAATTTAAATTTTAAAAATATCAAAAATGAATTTAGGAGAGTAAACCAATATTTACCTCCTTGTGCATTCCTTGCTTTTTCAGGATTGCCATGAACTACATTCTCTTTTCTGTCCAAATGGCATTTAAACTCTCCAAGTCATGACCATTTTCCGCCAATATAATTCGAAATTTCACAGCCTTAATTCTATGATATAAAGTGGTCTTGATGTATTGAACGAACACTGATTGGAATTGGTTTTGTCGCCCTAGATTTTTGTTTTGTATTTGTATTTCATCAAATTCCTGCCTTAGTGGAGTAGAAAACTCGTAAACAACATTTATCATATTTTCTATATCACTTTCTGGATCTAAGTCTTGCTGCTCACTTTTAGCTAAATGATGAACAATCTCTAATGCTAGCTTGCGCTTCCTTCGCACTGTTTTTTTCTCCTTCTGGCTGTCGTCATTATTGAGCAGAACTTCTTTAAAAACTTGCTAAAATTTTGACAGAAATCGTGACGACTCTACGAGGAAGTAACTAAAGGAGCGAGTGTGTGTGAGCATGGTAAATTTCTATTTTCTGCACGGCATGAGAAGGCAAGTGATTCCAAACTGGTCCACTGGCTGTCACTTTTGTTTACGTTTCTCCGGTTCGAAGTGAAATAGACAAATAAAAAGTAAGAAATATTTCACATTGATTTGATAATTATATACCGGTTGTTTTTTTTAACTTTGGGCTTTTTTCTTTACAAAATGACGGGTTGAATAAAAAAAACTTGGGACAAAAGTTGGAGGGTTTTGAGAGAGAAATTGTTTGGACAAAATACCAACGCCCACCACCACCACCTCGGCAGGAAGAGGAGGTGACTTTTATTTTTTAAGTGGGAACCCCTTTTTTATCATGGAATTTTTTTTCAAGTGAAAATAAACATCTTTTGTCTGAAAATTTGTTTAATTTAGCTTGTAGTATTTTACCAAAACGCTCATAAAAAAATCATTATCAGCAATTTGGTAATCCAAAGTTTAAAAAAAACACCCAGTATAATTATTATGCTATGAAGTGCTGAAATAGTGTCTAAACCAGTGATGACAAGTTATTAATATCATTAGCAGAGAAAAGTGCGTTTCTTTTCAGAAAAATGGAAACTGAAATTGTTATAGATTTAAGTGCGATGAAATACCTGGAAAACAAAAGAAATTATATAATAAATAAACTAATGAAATGATATACTTGTCCTGTGTACATTGTAAATTGTCCCACTAACTTTACTTTTAAGTGCGACTCTGCAAGTAATTTTCTTTTATTTTAGATTAAGTCGGATCAAGATTGTGTTACCTGGATTATGATCTATGTCATGAAGTCCGATATGAAGTTGCAACCTTTAATTTCTGCGTTGTTGCCCCATACTCATCGGCATCCTTAACTACTACCCGTTGATCGCGGAACAATACTGTCACGAAGAACTCCTGGAAATATAATATATTATTATATTAGTTTAAGATATATTTAATTAAGTTAAAAGTGAAATGTAACTCGCAAAAACATAACCTCGACATCACAAAAACTGATTTTACGGCCTGTACTTTATAAACCAGGCTAAAGAAACTCACTAGGCAGATTGATCACAACTCGATGTATATTCTTGGCCCCGGAAAAGTTAATATTTATTGAATTGAAGCACGAGTAATTACTTGTCAAAAAAACGAAATTGATGCTTATTTAGCCGATTTCTAGCGCCGTAGAATTTTTCCGACGCAACAGACGGGTTAATAATTAAATTATCCGTGTTTGTAACGTAAAATATTTAATTTATTATTTTTATAATGACCCGATTCGAATCGGTACAACCCGGTCGGGAAAAATCGTGGAAATTTTGAAAATATGGGTCCTTTTTCAATATAAGCGGTGTCATTGAGTATGCTCTCTCTCAGTTCCTGTCAGTTTTCTTCAGAATATATACGTGCACGTGTGGATTAAATTAAATCAAGTATAATTGGTAGAGTGACAGTCAATAAAGGGGAAGTAGAAAACAACAAAGGAAACGGCGGAAAAACCAACAAAAAAAAGATAAGTTAATGTTCTTGATTTTTTTTAATCTTTTGAAGTCTTAAGTTGCTTTAATCTGGTAAGATAGTTTTATTTGAGTTTTCTCGATCTTCGACAATCTAAATTCGGTTAACCTGTGACCTCGTGCTTTAGCTTTTGTTTTGAAATGGAAGAATATATTGTATTTACTATTTTGAAATTGTGATGTTGTGAGATAAAGCGTGAACATCTAATTTGGATGGTTAAAATTAAACGGAAACTTAGTACTTTTGAACTTAGACAGTGTTTTGTTATCATTTCTGGAGATATAGAGTTTTTTTTAAGCGAGTTCGTGGACTCTCAAACCACGTGGCGCCCTAAAGGTACTCTGCTTGAACGCCAACCCATACCTTTATGCTAGCTGGCGCATCATCGTGCTTAAAGTAAAAGGAACGTAACATAATTGGCGCCCAGCGTTTGGGCAGTGTGCTTTGAAACAAAAAACAAAACAAAAACAAAAAAACCAAAAAAATCAAAATCGGAATTTCTTTCATTATTTTGATAATAAGAGTGTTTTGAGTGAAGTGTCAAATTACTTATCACTGAACAAGGCAATTTCGAGTGAATATACATTTATTGATATAAGAGCGCGCAGCACAACATTTTTCAAGAATCGCAAGAGAATTTAAACTCAGAGGGGAAAAATGTTTAGAAACAAAATACGTTTATAAGCCGAATGATTTGTTTATAAAAAAACGGCTTGTTTCTCAACAAAGTGAAAATAATTACTTACCACGTGTTTTATAATATCCATTTCTCCATTCCTAATGTAAAATAAATGCATAATCCATTTTGCCATTTTTGTAACACAATTTTGTTTTATTCACATTATTAACTTCCCACATATAGGAAGTTATTGTAATGGGCCCGATTTTCAAAATTTTTAGTTTTAATTTTTTTTTACATTTCAAAGTCACCATAGTGTTTTACGCATGTTTTTGAACACATGTGTGTGTGTGTGTGTGTGTGTGTGTGTGTGTGTGTGTGTGTGTGTGTGTGTGTGTGTGTGTGTGTGTGTGTTTGTGTGTACGTACGTTCGGACCCACTATTTTCGACAACGAAATCTCGCGAACGAAAAATGATAACGACTTCGCTATGGTGCCATTCGAAGCGTATTATTGTCAATAAGAGCTGAAAGAAATTTAATCAATTTCGGTTCAGCCGTTTTTTTGTTTAAACAAAAAAACTGAAAAAAAAGTTGATTTTAGACTTTCTTGAAAAGGATTTCTTCGATATAATTTGTTCTGATGACGATCGGGATATCAAAAAGTCGGATAATAATAACAATTTATTATGAACAGAAATTGTTTATAATGATGAAAAATTGTTTATAACAATAAATAATTGTTTATAACAATAATAAATTTATAATGATAAAAAATGGTTTAACTTAGTTGAAAATTGATTATGAAAATTGGAAATTGAATACAAAATTGAAGATTGTTCATAGCAATTGAAAATTCTTATAAACAATTAAAAGTTTTGTTACCACAAAAAATTGCATTTATAAATGAACTTTGTTTATATCAATTAAAAATGGTCTATAACAATTAAGAATTGCTTATATCAATTATAAATTGTTTATAACCATTCAAAATTATTAATAACTAATGAATTCCAAACAGAGTGCATTTATTTGGTTTTAAGTAAAAAATAGTGCTATAACGGAATAATTTTTTAAAAAATTTTTGCATCTAATTAAACGAAATTATCATGATAAATTAAATTCATTAGTTTATTGATTTATTAATTTAAAATATCAATTTTTTAAGAATTTTTAAATGAAAGTGGGCGAAAGTTTTTTTTTTGAAAAAGATTCAACTGATCTAATTGGTTCTGATACAACTCGATACTTTAAAAAATCCAGAACTTTTATAGTTTTTTGTAACATTAAAAAAACCATAAATAGTTGATATTAATGTATAGTATGAATTTTATTGAGTTTTCACTTACTCTTTTGTACTATGATCATGAAATTTATCGCTATTAACAATTAAATATTGTTAATAATAATTGAATATTGTTAATAACAATTAAAAATTGCCAATAACTGGGAAGTTGTTCGTGTGGACCTCAAGGGTCGCACCAATGATGCGATACCCAGAATCTGGACCCACCCCACTAGTTCATTTGTTTTATTTTCTATTTTAATTTTTCTTTACTTTAATTTTCACTTTTCAGGTATTTCTGTTACTTTAAATTCATTACAATTTTGTTTTCAATACTTATCACATTAAAAAACTCAACATTTATTTTAATTTCTCATTTTAATTTGATCGATAAAAAAATAGATTTTCCGCGAATCGTACTACGGCTAAACTTAATTCCGTACGCGTCGTTTTACTACTACGTGATCTAGAAATAGTACATTCATTCACACTTTCATTGTAAATCAAATATAAAAGCCTATTTCAACTTATTGCAAATATATGTATAAGTCGAGTCAACTACAAACGCGAGTTAATAAAGAGAGACTTTGCATGAGGAGATCTCGATGAACAAACTGATGGCTTCATTTTTATTTACTGAGTGTCAGCTGATGTCAAGTTCAAGTTCAAGGCAATTCGAAGCCATCTGACTGAGCCTCTCTTTAGGGGATTGTCTATTTGTGTAATTTTATTTCATTTAATTGTTATTAAGAGATAACGAGAAGTTTTTAGCTTAAATTTGTTGCAAGCATATATTAAAGTTGCGGATCTTTGCGAGTTATCAATATTTACGTTAATCTGTACGCATGCTGCCAATTTTTCCCGTGAGACTGACAATTTTCCTTAACGTTGTTGAAAGTTTTTTTTTTAACTGATTTGATTATTCTGATTTCATGAACTGCCTTAGATTTATCTTTTTGATATTATTGATAGTAACATGTTTATTTACTTTGATTTACAAATCAAGACTTTTTTCTCAAATCATGCCACAAAATATTTAATTTTCGGAGAAATTTATTACCAGGATACATAATATAGAATGAATTACGAGTTTTAGCTTCTGGTTGAATTAAGTTACTATAATATTATAGCGATCGCGGTTGGTGTAATAAACTTTTGCTTTATATTACGTTTACATTACTTCGCTCAGTGAATACATTACAAAGCATCGACTTTGCCGATAGATATTAAGGAAAACCACATCGATCGCGTTTGAACTATTTCACAGAGTAACGCCCGTTTTGTTTTCGTATTCGTTTCATACGCTTGCAATATTATTTTCATAGGAGATTAACAAAGTGTTTAGCCTTCATCATGGAGATAAACAGATTGAGCCAAGACGAATTGTCATATGAACTCACCGTAAGAGGCTTGCCTGTGGGGAAGGTATACGAGATGAGAGTAAATCTGGGAGCAGCATTAAAAGTAGAGAGAGAAGGACGATCATACATAGTTCACCCGTATCCGAGGAAGATATTGAAGCTTTAAATAAAAAGATTGGGGAGATTGAAGAACTATTAGAGTGCATCGAAGGAGGCGCAGATTCCTCAGAATACAAGAAATTTTTTGCAAACATTGAACGAACACTGAGTGGGCTTTGTCAAGATTATCCAAAACAAATCCCATTGGTGACAACCAGATCCAAGAAAAAGCACGTATTCGAGCAAATTTAATCATAGCAATGGGATCACTTCAAATAAAGGCAAATAGTGAAGAGGAAGATAGCAATCCCTCTGACGCCGAGGATTTCTCTATGACAGCTAGGGTCTTGAAGAATAGTCGCTCAAGGGTTTCTTTGCTAAAATAGGATATAAAATTTTCAGGATATCATGGCCAGTCGCTTAATTCGTTCCTTGAGAGGGTTAACGAGCTAGCGGATGCACGCGGAGTGACCAAACAACCACTTTTCCTATCTGCGTTGGATCTATTCACCGGTCATGCCCTCATTTGGTACAGGGCCAATAAGTTTCGATTTCATTCCTTGTCGGATCTCATTAGAGAACTCAAGAAGCAAATTCTATCGACGGATTATGACGATCGGTTGCTGGAGGAGATAAAGAAAAGAACGCAGGGCAAAGATGAGTCAATCGAGATGTACACGGCTATAATGTTTAACATGTTCTCTCGTTTAACTGAGCCATTAACTGAGGTCCAACAATTGAAGATACTGAAACGAAATATCAGTCCATTTTATCAGACGCAATTAGGTCTTACGGAAGTAGACACCATCGCAGAACTCATAGAATTAGGACGACGCCTTGAATGTATACGTTCATCGGTAGAAGCATTCATACCCCCTCCCAGACGCAATAATCAACTTCTTGAACCAGATCTTGCATATGTAGCTGCAGAGATCCCTTGATTATCAACTGGTAACAATTCTTCGCGCGGAATGTCGAGGATCATCAAGTGTTTCAACTGTGGACTTCCAGGTCATATTGCTTGCCTTTGCAGGAAACGGACTTTAAGATGTTTTACATGTGGATTACCGGGAGTAATAAGGTCAAACTAAAATAATGTAAAGACTCTGTAATAATGTAAATATAACTCCAGAGCGCAGTGGTAATAATGAAGTGTTGGAAAATTCGGGAAACTTAAGCGGAGCTCGAAATTAAGCGGCAATCCGAGTAATCCGCAAAGCGTCGCAAATAATGTAAATTTCATACCTGAGAAACAAGTTCTATACGAAAATAACAGCCTACTACACACACTATGTCTTTACAAAAAGCGAAAGCGATGTACGCCCTTACTTAAGAGTTTCTATTTTTGGACATAAAATTTCTGCCTTATTAGATTCCGGAGCTTCACGGACGATAATTGGAGGGTCAGGATGGGAACTATTGAAAAAAATGAAGTTTACGTTACGAAATACCGAAGTCCAAAGGGTTATTTTAGCGAATGGCGGAATGATTAACGTAATAGGTGAATTAAGCTTACCGATTGAACTTGAAGGACGCGTAAAAGTTTGTGATGTACTAGTTATACCCGAACTTCCACATTTTGCGATACTTGGTATTGATTTCTGGAGGGAAATGCGAATTTTGGCTAATTTTACTGAAAATTCCTGGCGGTTTACGGATCGAGAAACAGAATGTCGTATCAGCACTTTACA
Organism: Leptarthrus brevirostris; assembly: GCA_964036015.1. Lineage (NCBI taxonomy): Eukaryota > Metazoa > Arthropoda > Insecta > Diptera > Asilidae > Leptarthrus > Leptarthrus brevirostris. The sequence continues at coordinate 64,498,846 of OZ038371.1, read as the reverse complement.
AAGTCAGTCTAGATTATCAGAAAGTCTGAAAAAGGAGCTTGACGAAATAATCGAAAACGCAAAACTCAAAATGGGAATAGGTCTTGGTTGTACAAACGAAGTTAAACATGTAATTCAAACAGACTCCCAGCCGATTAAGCAGCGGTATTATCCAGTTTTCCCGGCAATACAGAAAGTAATCAACGCAGAGTTGGATAGGATGCTGGAGGCAGGTGTCGTGGAGCCATCCAACAGCGCATGGGCTTCGCCGGTTGTCATGGTAAGGAAAAAGGACGGCAAATATCGATTCTGTGTTGACTACCGGAAACTTAACAAAGTTACCAGAAAAGACGCCTATCCTTTACCTTACATATCCGCTACATTGGACAAGCTAAGAGATGCCAGATATATGTCCTCGATAGACATAAAATCCGCGTTTTGGCAAGTTCAACTTGAGGACAATTCAAAACAGTACACAGCATTTACAGTACCAGGAAGAGGTCTGTTTCAGTTTTGTAGAATACCTTTTGGCCTGAGCAATTCACCTGCGACTTGGCAGCGATTAATCGATCGAGTATTGTCAGGAGATCTGGAGGACAAAGTATTCGTTTATTTAAACGACGTCATTATAGTAACGAAATCCTTCGAATAACATAAACGGACGCTGAAAGCGGTACTAGAAAAATTACATAAGTCCGGATTAATTATTAACTACGAAAAATGTGAATTTTGCAGACCAGAACTTCATTACTTATGATGTATTGTAGGAGAAAATGGGCTGCAGGTGGATTCAGGAAAAGTACGCTGTATTCTTGATATCGCGAACCCGAAGAACATAAAAGAAGTGCGCAGATTTATCGGAACCGTAGCGTGGTATAGGAGGTTTGCCCCTAATTTTTCGACCTTGATTGCGCCAATAACTGATCTTCTAAAAAAAAACTAAAAACTTTATTTGAACTGAAGAATGCGAAATAGCTTTTCGGAAAGTGACGGATCATCTGGTCAGTGCTCCCATACACCATTTACGATTCACACAGACGCCTCGGGATATAGACTAGGAGCCGTACTCATGCAACAGATTGATGGTCAGGATAAGGTAATAGCCTATTGAAGCCGCTCACTTAGTCGGTGTGAAAGAAATTATTCCACCACAGAACGTGAATGCTTAGCCGTTCTATGGGCGATTGAAAAGTTAAGAACGTACATTGAAGGTACTAGATTCACAGTTTTAACGGACCATGCGTCGTTAGTAATAATCTCAAAGACCCTACTGGTAGGTTGGCATGATGTGCAATGCGTCTTCAACAATTTGAATTTGACATAGTACACCGCCGTAGGAAGGACCATGTTTTACCAGATCTTTTGTCAAGATCAGTTCCATAACTTGATTGCATCTCAGAAGAACAGACCAGATAAGTGGCACCAGAAAATGATAGATAAGGTCCGAAGTAATCCAAAGGAACATCCAGACTGGAAAGATGAAGATAACAATCTCTACAAACACTGCAAATCGAAATATCCTGACCTTGAGACACAGAACAATTCTTGGAGAACGGTAAATTTTACTAACCGAAAATGAAAAGTGATGTAGTAAAATATGTAAAGCACTGTCATACTTTCCAATTAATAAAACCAATCCAAAAAAACCAACGGGTCTAATGGCTTCCAGGATTACTGGGAAAGAACCTTGGATATGCATCAATGTAGATCTAATTGGACCTTTACCCCGTTCGACAAGAGGTTACAAGTATATTCTTACAGTAGTGGACCAGTTTACGAAGTTCCCTATGCTTTTTCCCTTAAGAGCAGCAACAACTGCAGCGATTAAAAAAACGATTGAAGAAAATATTTTCTTAATTTTTGGTGTACCTCGGATTCTAGTAAGTGACAATGACGCCCAGTTCAAGGCAAATGATTTTAAGAAATTATGTGAAGATTACGGTGTGAAAAATTGTTATACAGCACTTTATCATCCTCAGGCCAACACAGCTGAAAGAACAAACAGAGAAATAAAATTGATGCTTAGAGCGTACGTGGCAGAAAATCACAGAACGTGGGATTTATATCTGGCTAAGGTAGCATGTGCAATTCGCACGTCAACACATGAAGCAACAAAACTAACCCCATTCTTTGTTAATTTCGGAAGGGAAATGGTCATTAATTGAAAAGAATATTCAAAATTTTGGGACAGTGAAGAGATCGACCCTTATAAAAAGTCGAAAGCTTTAGAAGAGGTAAGGAAGGACGTCAAAGATCGTTTAAGCAAAGCGGCTGAAGTATCGAAACGTGTATATGACCTTCGACGAAGGGATGAACGATTTTATAAGAACGACTTAGTTTTACGAACGAACTATGTCTTATCGGACGCCTCAAAGTATTATAACGCGAAACTAGCTTCAACATTTATAGGGCCTTATACGATTGCAAAGGTTGTATCCCCGTGGACGTACGAATTACGGGATGAAAGTGGTAAAAGTGCAGGTATTTGGCATGGCAAAGACATTAAGATGTATCACTCAAAGGAAGTAAGCATTTAGAAGAATCTATTTTTAAGTTATTGGATAATTTTATTTGAACTTCATTTAATTATTTAAATTTATTAATAAAGGAAGTAAACATTTAGGAGTATCTATTTTTAAGTTAGTGGATAATTATATTTGAACTTTATTTAATTTTCTTTTGATAATGGACTTACGAATTCCAAGATTTCAAGGAAATCTCCCAGGGGGAACTATAGAGTTACTCGAATCAAAAGAAAAGATAAGATCTAACTGCCTCCCCATAGAGTTATTTACATCACTCATTTGGTGTAAACCAGAGGAGGATATGGCGTCAAGAAAATGGGAGTCTTTAGCAGTAAGACGTCATCAGCCTTGAATACCCATTGAACGCCAAGAAGGATTATTTCGTCCTCTGGGTTTGTCATATTATTAATAAAATCTAGGCTAAGAATTAAAATATCGTAGAGACTTCGACCATCTGTGTATTGTCCGATCAGTTATTACTGACGCATCATAATATATTTTATGTGTGGAGTTTTCAAGAACACTGTCTAGTGTATATTTGTAATATGGTGTGTATGTGGCGGGTGTAATAAGATTGTGCTTTAGGGCTAACTGTTGGTGTATGACATTACAGACCTGGTTGTGCCTATGCAAGTAATCTCTTTGAGTAAGGAGTTTGCAGCCAGCCGTTATATGTTCTATTGTATCAGAAGCTAAGTCTTCACGTGTCGTCCTGAACTGCCGCATGTGTTTCCTACAATTCCTCGTGTTAATAACTTTGTCTTGTATAGCAAGTATGAATCCCTCCGTCTCAGAGAATAAATCACCGCGCCTAAGCAAACGTTCGACGCATCTTTGTCGACATGATTTTGGTTCAAGTCAGCGTAATGTCTTCCATGTAGAGACCTCTGTGACCATGCTTGCTGTTTATCTGTGTGTGTGCTATGTTTAGTGTATTATCCAGCATTCTGTTGTTGAAATCAAGTGTTTGTTGTCGCTTTGATCACTGCTGCATGCAATGGAGAGTTATCTTCTTCGCTAAAGAAGTATTCTCTGAAAGACTTCACTTGTTTATAATGCAGTGAGCTTCTGTCTATCAGGCCGCGACCGCCCTCGCACCTCTGTAGTGTTAGTCGTTCGGTACAGGAGTTAGGATGGTGTGCCCTGTACCTTGTCAACATCGTTCGCGTTCTCCTGTGCAGGGCTTCTAAGTCCGTCTGTGTGTATTTAATTACCCCAAAGGTATAAGTAAGGACTGGTGTTGCATACGTGTTGATAGCCTTAATGAGATTTTTCCCATTAAGGCTAGTTTTCAGAAGACTGTTCAAACGACCTGTATATTTGGTCTCTACCGCCCGCTTTATGTCCGTGTGAGATGTATCACGTGATTGTTGGAATCTAAGATACCTGTAAAATTTGCCCTCCTCCATGTGTTCAATAGTGTCCCCAGATGGGAGATCGAATCCCACATGTTCATATTTTCCCCACGTCACATGAAGTGTCCTACATTTGTCAACTCCAAACTCCATCCGAATGTCATTTAATAAATCCATAATAGTCTGCAGTACTTGTTGCAGATGAGGATGCGAGGAAGCATATAATCTTATGTCGTCCATAAACATGAGGTGCGTGATTTTATGTATATTTACCCTGTGGTGTCGTATATTATACCCATGACCGGTGGCATCCAAGGCACGTGAAAGTGGATTCGGGGGTGTTGTAATCTGTGTGTTTGGTGTTTTATGTTTATTTTTGTGTTCCAGAACTTCATTGGGTGTTGCAAAACGTGGATGACGGTATTTTATTTTGCTCGGTGTGGTTATGGATTAGTTTACTGGTGCGAGAAGTCATAATCTATAATCTTATAAAGTGTCTGTAGGCAAGTGATCGGTCTATATTTGGATGGATCTGTGGTGTTATTATTGGCTTTTATTAGCATGTATGTGATGCCCTCCATTAAAAACTTCAGGAGGATTTGCGGGTTATTGAAAAAAATATTAATGTGGTGTAAGAGGTGCATATGTGTTGATGTAAACTTCTTGAACCAGTAATTTTGAATATTGTCTGCGCCTGGTGCTTTCCAATTATGGGTATTTTGTATGACATCCGTTAGTGTCGCCATCAATATCTGTGGTTCTGGCATGTTGGGGATGTCTTGGACGCGTTGCATCTCTGCTTCAATTCAATCAGCATTGGGATTATGCTGGACTTCTTTTGACCAAACTGATGACGAAAAGTCGACCATATCTCTTTCGGAAGGTAGTTCACTTGCCGGCCCATTGTTTGAACTTTGATTGTGTGTAAGTGATCTTTAAAAGTTTTTCTCATTGAGAATGAACTGTGTGATAGAAAAACACTATTTATATCTGTACATTTTTAATACCTTTTTAATCTAGTGGAAAGTGCCGAAAGTTTGTAAACTAGTTTATCTATGTGCATTGTAATGTTTGTATTTATTGTGTCTCTTTGTTTAGTTTTTGTTTTTCTAAAATGTTGTGAACTTTTTTAACTACCCTCTTACTTCTGTTCTGTTTATACTGGATAAGTCGGCCGAAATCACAACCGATTCCATTGATTCGCCTCACCAGTCGTTTCTCCCAAGCCGCATCATTGAACCATCGCATCTAATAGCCGCGGCAGCAGCACAATATATTGCTGTATGCACTTCGGTAAACGTTCTGTCATGTGTTAAGTACTCTGGCAGAACGTTCAAGATTTCAAGAATGCTGGATAATTGCTTAGATGTTCCCTGTTTTGGTATTATGTGCCTTTGTGTTGCGTTTAATTGTCCAAACTCTATGAGTGCATCCCCAAACGCTTATTTGACCTTATTCCTAAGAATGATGAATGTGTAGTTTGGTATGAAGGTGTGACTTGATGTAGCGGTGAGATATCGCGTGGGAGCGTGGACTTGTGTGCTGACGCGGTGTAGTTTTGCAATGCGTTGTGATACGGGGGTGTGTAGGTGTTTGGTGCTATGTGTAATGTGTTGTTATTCTGCAGATCTCTAGACACTTGGTCCTTAATCTCTTGGTGCAAGTAGATTGTTCCTAACTATTACTCGTCTTTGGTCGGCAATTCTCTGCTCTGTGACGTTTATATTAGGGTGTTCCGTCATGAATGCCTTATGCAATTGCTGTCGATATGCAGTGTCGTCTGTTTCCAAATTTGTTATCCTGTAGTATGTGCGCATGACGAAGATATTTACTTCAGGTGTCCATTTCATGCGCACACGAGAGATTCCTGCTCTGGTGGTCGCTGGCAGCAATGAATTTGCTGTCGGCGAAACGCTTTGAGCAGGGTCCGGGGATGTTCTTGTGGACGGCCTACCAACCCGTGAGACAATGCCACTCCCTCCACTGTCTAGCACGGAGGACTGAGTTTCGGTGCGGCTGAGTCCAGTCCGACTCCTCAGCGCAGCCCGATGCGAGGCAATTTTTTCGATATTCTCCATTGAAAACGGGTTGCATTGTATACCTACTGGCAGGTTTAGTAAAACGGCCGCCTCTAACATGGAGAACAGACGCCGACCAGGGAGCCGCCTAATATGGGAACAGACGCTTCCTGGATTTAACTGGGGTCCACGGGGTTGTCAAGCCCGCAACTTCATGGAAGTCCCCCTGCGGTTTTATTATTATAGTTTTATTAACACGGCTAAAGCCGGAGTATAAAAACCTACACCGGGGCTGGGTAAATAAGCGGTTTACAAGCAAATTATTGAATCATTGTTAAAACGTAATCTATGCTTAACTTATTGTAAAAAAGAACGGACAGTATGACACGTATCGAGTATGACTGATTTTTGTATATTTTGGATGATTCTTTTGGGAATACCTAGGCGTTCAAGGTTTTTTAGGGTAGCCTTATGTACCAGTCCAACCGAAGAGATTATTGTTGGAATTGTTTCAACCATTTGGAGGTCCCATTGTCTTTTAATCTCCTTTGAGAGCTCTGCATATTTGGATGTTTCATTATAGGGGGACAGCTGTAGCTTGCCTGGTACTTTTATTTACAAATGTGATGTCAGGCCTGTTGCTGTCGCGTGTCTGGTTGGTGAGTATTCTGCGATCATAATATATCGTTATGTTGTCAGTTTCTAGTACGAGTGGTGGATTACACTCATAATATCTTTTCCGAGAGTCTGGGGCATTGGTTAGCTCACATAGTTTGATATATACTATTTTCGCAATGTTATTGTGACGCTTGAGGTATTCGGTATTCACAATTTGACTGCAACCAGATATTGTGTGGTCTCGGCTCGTTGCATCTGCGGCATACATCTAGAGGTGAGTTTTGATCACCTATGACATACCTCAAATATTTTCGTGTAGGGAGCACTTGGACTTGAATTGCGAGCATGTATCCTTCAGTCTCACTGTAAACATCGTCACGAGATAGCCATAAGTTCGACGAATTAAAGCCGACATTCTCGCTGTGTAATTCGTGGTTAAATCTTCCGTGAACTAGTTTATTAACCCATTTTTGTTCCTTGCTTTGTAAATCAATCGCATTAGGTGTATATGCGTTATTGCTGAGGTTAAGAGGAGTGATCCTGTCATCAGACAAAACTGATCGGTGGAGATCTGTATAATTTGTTGATCGTATAGGTGGTGTAAGCCTAGCAATCCTCGTCCGCCCATGTTTCTTGGGATAGTTGTTCACTCAACGCAGGACTTCGGATTATGATTGTTGTACCACGTTAGCGAGGTCCTTATCAGCCTTTGAAGGTCTGACCACTTGATTACAACGAAGCTGTAGGTGAGCACTTTTTGGCTTTTGCGAGGTTTTTACCGTTTAGGTGGGATCCCATTATTAGCCGTAGTCTCGATGTCAATTCGGCAGGCAGCTGCTCCTTGCCTGTTTGGTGTTCAATCCGTCTATTCAGCTGTATACCAAGGTACTTGTACACCTCGGTGTTATCCATTTTCGCTATAGAAGCTATCGGGTACTCTTCATTTATTTGTGTTATTTTATCGCGGAATGTGTGAAGTGTGCGGCATTTGTCAACGCCCAGCGACATCTGGATATCATCCAAGCAGTTTACGACGAGTCCCTGGTGGCTACGTAAAAAACCACGGCTACGGTAAAACCAGAAAGCGCTAAATGGATCGCCCTAGAAGATTCCGGTTTCAATCCGGATTTCGTCTGTTGTTACAGTCTGATCTCTGCATGTTAACACAATTAACACATTGTTTCATGATTTGCTCGAGAAACCCCACTATGTCATAATGACATAGTGGTACGTTCAGAGGATCTCAATCAGCCACACTGTCGAAAGCCTTAGGTAAGGTTAGGTTAGGGTGGCCGATCAGCCTCACATAGACCTATAAATGATCCGTTGTGTTACCACATCCGTGGAACCGTGCCTGATTTCCGGGTTTAACTAAAACCAGCCGCAGCTGTTAATAAACCTTAGGAGCTGCTTCAGCCCGATGCCGGCTATATCGCCCATGCCACCTAAGAAGTACACGCCCATTGCATTGTACCTTCTTTTTGCTAGGCCCGGGCATTCGCAGAGTAAGTGCTGAATGCTTTTCACCTCTTCCTCTTCCATAGAACTCCGGCAGAAGTCTTTCGTGGGAACGCGCAGACGTTCTGCATGTCTACCGAAAAGACAGTGGCCAGTAATAACTGCCACAATGCTTCGGAGGTTTATCCGGCTTCCGTTTAGCAGAAACGCGTTTTTCTCAAATCCCATTCAGGCCACATCTGCCTTGATAGTCTGAATGTGGTTAAGTTACTCCATCTCTGTTTAGCGAGCTGAGTAGCGTTAAGGTCAATTTCTCTCTTTACTGATTCTAGCGGCCAGCCGATCGATCTGTCAATAGAGGAATCATCCAGTTGTGATCCCTCCTATGCCAGCTCATCAGCTGCCTCATTCCCTTGAACACCACTGTGACCAGGGACCCATCAGAGAGTTACCTTGTGTCTCGCCCCTAACGTCCGGAGACCCGCCAGACACCTGCCGACCAGCTGTGACCTGACTAAGTTTGAGGCCAGCGCCTTGATAGCTTCTTGGCTGTCGATGTACAAGTATATCTCGCTACCAATTGGTAGGTTTGGGCGCACGTGTATTAATGCTACCGCACTTTCTATGACCAAGATCTCCGCTTGGAATACACTGCAATGGTCCGGTAACCGGTACCTACTGCATATGCCAAGGCAGTCCGAGAAGACCCCTGCTCCCACCCCGACTTAGACCCATCCGTGAACACCGATATTTCTACACCTGTGGCATCCCCCCACTCTTCTCTAGTTGGGATTCTTGTGGAGAAGGCCTTCCCAAAACTAAGTTGTGGGGTGGTGTAGTCGGTCCTCACCTGCAGACAGGTGTAGTTTAGGTGGTTCGAAGGCTTCGATCACTCTCCTCTTTGTGAATAGGATTGCCTCCGTCTTCTGAGGATTGACCGATAAACCACAGTTCTTCGCCCACCTGTGGACTTTACCTAGTGCTCTTTCCATCGCTCATGGAGCTTAGGAACTTTCCTGATACCAGTAAGGCCAGGTCGTCTGCATAAACCATCACCTTTATGCCATCTCTTTCAAGTGTGATCAGGATGTCGTTGACCACTAGGAGCCACAATAATGGCGACAATACGCCCCCTTGGGGCATTCCTCTGTCTACGGACCTGACTCTCTCGTGGTTGCCCAGTTTTGCGTCAATCCACTGGCAGATAGAGTGGTCTGTACCGTGAGACATAAGGGCATCGTGAATTGCTTCAGCCTTGACGTTGTTGAAAGCTCCTTCAATATCAAGAAACACCCCAACGTGTATTCCCTGTTACTAAGTGACTGCTCAACCGTTCTTACTACTACATGCAGCGCAGTATCAACTGATTTTCCCTTTGTTTATGCGTGCTGGGAGCCGCTCACCCCTCTTGGTAGAATACGCTCACGCAAGTATACGTCGAGAAGTCTTTCTAGTGTTTTTAGTAAAAACGATGAAGGCTAATTGGTCTGAAGTCCTTAGCGATTATGTTTCCACTTTTTCCTGCCTTGGGGATAAAGATCACCTTGACCTGTCTCCAAGCTAGAGGGACATAGGAATGGAAGAGGCAACTTTAAAATATCACCCTAAGCCACGGAATAACTGAAGCCTGTGCTTTTTGCAGCATGATAGGCCAGATCCCGTCTATTCCTGGTGACTTGAATGGCGCAAAAGTTTAAATTTCCCATTCAACCCTGCCCTGTGCTACTATATAGCTGGCGGAATCCTGGCTTGGTAGCTCCGATTTAGCCGGTCTACCCGCACAACTTACCGCCCTATTTGAGTCCGAGTTACCAGGAAAATGCGTGGTCATAAGCAGTTTCAGTGTCTGTTGTGGATTTATCGTTGCGGTACACAGCTCTGTGCGGCATGTAATAGACTCTCTTACCAGTTTGATTTTCGGGAGCAACTTCAACGAATCCTTGGTCTATATATTCTCTAATTACCCTATCATATTCCTGTAATTTTAAGTTATCACGCATCAGTCTTTTCCTGAGAATATTTAAACGCATTAAGGCACCAATCTTATTATCGTGTAACTTGTGATCGAGTTCCTTCCATGGCAGTGAGACTTCATATCGGTCACCCTTACGTTTTATGTATTTGTCAATAAAATTCTGCGTAAAATCGTTTGATGCTGCAGGCGGGTTAACAATACCAATACTTTCTAAGTTCCAAAAGGCACGAATGTCAAAATCTTCCTCTAAATCGCTTTTATTTTCGACACAAACTTGCATACTTAATATTGTGTTTGAAACAACCGAACTGATATCTAAGGGTGCAGGTCCTTGTAAAGTCCAACCTAGTTTTGTTTGGATTGCAACAAGCCGGTCTGTTATGCGGGTTTTTTCATCGGAAACTAATAGCCAATAAAAATCTGATCCAATAAGTAAGCTTATTCCCGGTATTGGCTGAAACGATTCACTTCGCCTATCCGCTAAATTAAGATTTTGTAGATCTGGGTGATTAACGTTGGGTACAGCTAAAACATCAAGACAGATCTCGGGGACCTCGACTGCTTCAATATAAATACATTCACCTCCATATTGTCCCTTTATGCCTAATTGTACTTTATTACACCTTTTTGGGGATGCCTGCTTCGATGATCCAAAGGGCATAATAGCCATTTTATAGGAGCCGATTATAGGAAGACCAAGCTGGCGTGAAACACTTTCCTTAATAAAAGTCATCTGGCTTCCTCCGTCGAAGATGACACGAAAACACAGCTGAGGTTGACTTTTTGGAGCGAATACAAAGGCACAAGCCGTCTGCAACGAAACCTCTGTAAGATGTGACTTAGATTTAAAATGTGTAGCAAAAAGGTTAACCGCTTCACTTTTTTCACTGTCCTCAATAGCTGACGATTTTCCCGCTTGACTATTCGTTGCGTTATACTGCACCGAGAATTGATTTGCGCTACACTGTTGTGATGCGGCAGACTTAAAATCCATTGGTTCACACATAGAAGGAACGTGTCATCTATTACATTTAAAGCACTTTAAATTCCTTTTGCAAAACTTTGAAATATGGTTACCAGCGGCGCATCGAAAACAGAGCCCCGAAGTCTTCAAAAGCTGTTTCCGTTTTTGAATAGTCATAACTGCATTACAATCTGCTGTAGAATGTGTTGCAGACTTACAAAAAAAACAAACTTGATGTTTATATTCAGACGCAAACAGACCAGCTGCAGTGCTTACGTCATGAGTTGCGTATTCTCTTGCCCTTGTGTTACCGGTAGTTTCTCTTTTAACATCTCGCGACTTTTCTAAAGCTTCAAACCTCTCGTTTGATGAAATCGAGAATTTTCTGAACACATGAAACACTATCACTACTTTGCTTCGCATTTAGAGACGAAGAACTGCTATCATTTGAAGTATTCAAATCGAGAACCGTTTCGTTAGTAGTACAATTATTCGGTTGTAGAGGAACTAGCGTTTCCCTTCGATGGTAATCCAACCTTAAATCTGAAGGCAACACTCTCAAAATAATGGGTTTTAACATGACGTTGTATTGCCCCGGAGTCACGCCCATTGTAAGTAAAGTTCTCGTAGTAGTGCTGATAACGTTGTATAACTTACGCAAACCATGCATATCATATTTAGATGTGAGTGGACTGACAGAAGTGAGCTGCTGTATACATTTGTCAATAAGTCTGTCTTGATTTCCATACTCTTCCAAGAGAAGCGTAACTGCATCTACGTAGCATTCTTCGGTGGCTGCAAATCCCGCAATTGTTTCAGCTGCTCTTCCTACAAGAAGACTTTGAAGATAGCTTAATTTCGCCGAAGCATTTAAATTTGGGTTGTCATGTACTTCAGCCTTGAATTGCTGCCAAAAAGGCAACCACTCTGATATATCTCTATTAAAATTCCTTAAGAGTAATTTTGGAAGTTTAACGGTACCACTTTCTATGTATTGAGTATTTGTCTTGGATTCTTTATCGTCCCCTACAGACGCGCTTTTCTTTAATACACCTAAGGGCTCCCGTTGTTTCAAATTCTGATAGAATTTCAGCCGCAGCTGTAATTTCGCTATTGCACCTACCGCTTTGTCTTGATATTCCAAGATCGTTTCGTACTCCCTTCGCTCGAGTCCGACTTGAAATCCACCTTAACCTTTTCATTCGCAGCCTGTAAATTTTCGTGAACCAGTGATCATCAAAAAATTCGCTAATAGCTTTAATTATTCGCGTTACCTGACCACGACACGCCGCACGATATGAAAGTTCCATAGTTAACGGGATTAATATGATGAATTTTACACGCGCTGTATTGTTACGTTTCATTAGTTATATCGCTATCTAAATGAAATTTCCCCAATTCCCGGGTTTCGGCACCATGAAAAGAATAGTCAACGGCAAATTATAAACACGGGATCGCTAAAGGAAATTCAATAGAAAAACACGAATTCGTTAATACAAATTTATTTCGCTCTTTTCGGGTTAACAGTCGGCGATAAACTAACTCTTCTTTAATGTATCCGATACGTTCAATGAGCTCTGTGAGTCAATGTGTGTAATATTTTCTACAGGTGGTCAGCTTAGCGGAAAGCTTTTCTTGAAGGCGTCAGTAGACGCTTTGGATAGTACCTCCACTGAAGCATGAAGGGATTGGGTGTTTTCGAGAATCTCGCAAGTTGGCGCTGGTACGCTTTGCGCTGGTACGCTTTGCGCTACTCGTTTTTTAAATTCATCTCAGTCTGCTCTGACCGGGTTTCTAAAGGGGATGCGAGGCTCTGGCAGGAGGTTGATTCTGAAGCGTATCCAGCAGTGGTCCGAAAGCGACCTCTTTCCCGATACTCTCCAGTCCTCCACCTTTAGATCATTTGACTCCGTTACGAGTGTCATATCTAAAACCTCTTCCCTATTTGCTGTAATAAATGTGGGCCTGTTGCCCCTGTTACAGATGCTAAGTTGAGAATTTAAAATGAAGTTAAATAGAGACTCACCACGTTCGTTGATGTCCGTGCTTCCCGAAATCGAATGGTGTGCGTTGGCATCGCAACCCAACAACAGGTCTCGTCTCCTTTCATCCGCTGCTTTCGCCAGTGCCTGAACCTCAGTAGGTGGGATGCAGACGTCATGCGCCGTGTACGCCGAAGCGATCCATGTAGGTGCCATGCTGCTGCCCTCCCATTGAACTACTGTGAGGTCGTTAGTGCTGTAATTAGACAATAAAAATAAATGAATGCCCTTCTTGGCCAGAAAATACAAGTTCTCGGCTTACCTGCACCCTTTTTATAGAAAAGGGTGAATAATTTGTGCTTTAATCCTAGTATGGCGTCTTCTTTTACCCACGGCTCTTGGATTAAAGCGACATCTATGTTCTCCTCCGCTAGGAGGATGAGTAAGCTCTCGGATGCTAGCTTACTGTGATAGAGGTTGATTTGGACCACCTGCATCCTTAATTCTCGTCTCCTGCCGGTCAGGCCCCCCCTAGTTCCTGCACCTGAGGTTCAACCTGCATCTCTTCCACGCCCGAAGTGTCTCCCTTTTGGGCCGGCTACCTCCTGGACAGCTGGTTTCCCAGCCTCCGCTCCGGTTGCTGCCACCTCCATTGGCTCGGGTTTCCTAGGACCTTGCTGTTGTGTCCCCCGATAGACGTTTACCGCCACCGAGCTGAAGCCACAGTGCAGCTTAAATCCCGCACGCTTCAGCAGGGGCAGGGACTCATCTGTCAGCTGCAGGATGACGTTCCTCCCCGTCGGCTTCGGCTCATCCATCCGGAGGACTTTCCAGTCCCCGCAAGGAATAGTGGGGTACTGTGATCCCAGAACCGCCAAAAGTTGTTTTGCGGGTAAGACATGCTCTGGCAACCAGATCCTACCCCTCGGATATTCTGGAATATCCGTGCTTGGGATGACCTGTAACTTCGCCTTGTCCCATACCGCCCCCAGCTTCGACAAGCTGCTTCTCAGAAAGTCCAGTGAAAACTGATCCTTGCAGCAGAACAGCTTCACTCCCCTTAGCCAGCCAGTCGTGTCGTATTGTGGGACAGGTCCTCCCGGTTTCGACGCTAGGTGTTCCATTAGGACCGCCATAAGCTTCCTCTCCACCAGGAGCATCTGATCCGCCGTGAGCTTCCACTCTTTGTTGCTAGTGTCTACTACTGCAACTTTCAGGTAGCTACGGACAGCCTCCGCCATCGTCAAAGCAGTGCCTTCCCATTTCATGCCTGAGGTTGATGGCCTTGGTGGTTCTTTGATTCCCACCGCCGCCGATTTCTCAACTCCCCCATCCTTAGGTGCTACCGCATTCTTCAGACGGTTAGCGACAGAGCTCTTTGTAGCTGCTGAGCAGCCTGCAGTGCCCTTCGCAGGTATCCTGGAAGTCCTACTGGTATTACCATGAACAGGGTTCTGTCGGACTTCTTTACTTTTCTTGGCTGCGTTTTCCGCCTCATCTTAGGAACGCGCCCTTTTACACGCTTTTTCCGTGATAGATGCACTTCCCTGAGGTTTGTCGCCTTCGCCAGGTTTTTTATATGTATAGGGGACATGGTATGGATCTGATGCCAGGAGATTTCTCGCCCGCATCATCTCCCTTCTGTCCCTTTGGCTGATGGACGCCGGGTCCATCCTCTCCAGCTTCGTCAGGACATGGCGTGCCTTTTGGCACCGCCTTCTCTTCCTCAGTCCTTCTGAAGTTTTCCTTGGTGGCTTCTTCAGACCGGATTTAGCATCCTGGTCCTTGCCTGGCGATTTTAGGAGCCTTTCCTCCTCTCCTTCGCTCGGGCTCACCACCTCCCCCCCCCCCCCCCCCCCGCTGCCTTCGATGTCCGTTAGGTTGTCGTCTGGCAGCCTCTCCTCCGCTTCCTTCTCATCATTTTGTGTTTTTATTGTTGTTTTTCCTTTTTCCATTTTTGGTCCCACGATTTGCGGAGAAAGGACAGTCACCCGTGGCAGAGATCCGCATTACCACGAGAAGGCTAGATTAAAACTGAAGGTCGCCCGATATCCAGAGTTCGCATACTAACGACTAAGCTCCCCCTTAGCCACGCAGCCCTCGGCGTATGCAGCTCCACCTTGGCTTGGGTTGGACTAGGTTTTGGCCTGCTAATCAGTGTCAATTCCACCGAATACCAGTTTCCGCCTCGCACTACGTGGAAGTACCATAGTTCTGACCGGCGTCTTCACTTCACTCACCACTGGGATGACAGTATAGTGAGTTCCATTACTTACAGAGAAGGTGTCTCTGTCTGACAACCAGTCGAGCGAGGTCGAAAGCCTTATGATAATCGATGTAACAAACCTCAAGGTTACGCAGTTTTCTCGTTGCATGTCCCAGTATAACAAAATCTACTATTAATTGCTCCTTGCAACCCCAAGAGTTCTTAACGCAGCCCTTCTGTTCATCAGCAAGAATGTTGTTAGCCTTGCAATGGTTATAGACTAGATTGTTATTACAACCCATTAGCAGCTTATAAATTGTGCTTAGGCAGGAAATCGGTCTATACTTTGATGGATAATGACAATGAGTTGTTTTTTGCAGTAGGTATGTGACACCATGTGTATGGGATGAAGGAACAATTTCGGGGTACAGTATACCCCTGGTAAATAAGGCAGCCAAAGTCGAATGTAGCGCCACTAACTCTTTATACCAGTAGTTCTGAATCTTGTCGGGGCCAGGAGCCTTCGAAGCTGGGGCTTCGACAGCAACACCCTAACATGCTCCACAGTGACCTCAGAGAACAGTAGTAGGGATATCGGGATTCTGCTTCAGTAGAGAAATGTGCAAAAATGTCCATATAAAAAAACGAGTTCGAGCAAATTGCACCATTTGTATAAATTTGTATGGAGAAATTTCGTGCTTGCACCATTTGTAAGTTCATATGAAAAAACCGGGGTTGGTTCAAATCGAGTCATTTTAATAGATTTGTATGGAGAAATTAATTGACTGAGCCACTTTGCTGATAAGAGTTTTGTTTTGGTTCTGCCTGTGAAGTAAATAATTGGGAAGAGAGAAGAGTTCGGAAGATTTTCCTTTTTGAGGTATTTAATGGGTGCAATGAACTTTAAGTTTTGAAAAGAGACTAACACTTATTAAGTTTCACATTTTCTTTAATACTATAAATACGTACAGATGTAAAAATACGTACAAAAATGACGCGTTTCGCCTTATCAGGGCATCATCAGATTGAGAAGTTCTCAATCTGATGATGCCCTGATAAGGCGAAACGCGTCATTACATCTGTACGTGTTTATAATATTAAAGAAAATTTGGAACTTAATAAGTGTTTGTCTCTAATCAAAATGTCCTAAATGTTCCAACAAGTGCCGTCAAAGAGATCTCTAGAACTTTAAGTTGTTGACAAATCACTTCAAGTAATTTTAATAAATATGCATGGAGAAAGCGTGTGAAAATGAGGAAAATAATTAACTTCTTGGAGGTAATGGGAATTGGTCTAAGTCAAGTTCTGGGTCGAAATAAAAGAATTTTAATATGAATGTTGAGATATAAGGAAAAATGGGGTTGGCTCAAATCGAGTAATTTTAATAACGTGAACTACTTTGCGATAAGACTTTTGTTTTTGATTCTGTCTCTGGGGCAAATAATTGCAAAGTTATAAGACTTCGGTACGTAAAAGAAAAATACGAGTGTGCTTTAGACCACACGACTGAAGATAAACTTCTTTAGCTCCATCTATATGTATTTATATATACATATATGTTTATATATGTATAATATATACATGTATATACATATACATACATTAATTTTCTACAAATATTTAAATTTTTTATCGGTTTTCATTGATAAACGAAATGAAATTACGAAATAATCAAGAAATCACCGTATATCTCCCTCTCAACATCCGTTCGCCTCGCCCGATCACACTTTTCGTAACGCATTCACCAGCTTAAAGAAGTTTTACTTCAAAAAGAGCCAGGGTTGACTTAAATCGAGTAATTTAGTAGATTTGTATGAAGAATTTAATTGCTTGAGCTATTTTACTGATAATTGTTTTGTTTTGGTTGTAATGTGTCAATTTGAGATAGGTCATGATAAGCGTACCGGGGATGGCTCAAATTGAATAATTTTAATAGATTTGTAGGGAGAAATTAAATTCGGTAGCTACTTTGCGATAAGAGTTTTTGTTTTGTTTCTGTCAGTGGAGCATATAATTGGTAACCATAAAAGTTCGGTAGATTTTACTTTTTGAGGTATTTAATGGGTGCGACGAACTTTAAGTTGTTGACAAATAACTTTAAGCAATTTTAGTAAATATGAATGAAGAAAGCGAAAATAAATACGGGATGTTTTAGATTTTCATTTCATATTTCTTGCTTGTGCCTTGTCCTAAAATCTTTATTTTTTATAAAATTCAAATTTAATTCTGTCGGTTATTACAGTGTTAATTTGTATTCCGAAAATAGTTATTCTCGATCGAAATTTTAATTCTGCGCGAATTAGAGTGTTAATTTGGCAGAAAAATTGTTTTGTAGACCAAAATTATAGACTGAAAATTGTTTTTCTAGGCCGAAATTTTAAATCTGCAATTTATTACAGCAGCTACTAATTTTTGTGATTCTGAAATGGCATTTTTCAAATGCGAGATTTGTGCAAAAGAATTCGCCCGATAGTTTTCATTGAAATGGCATATAAACGAAGCATGAAGGCTTCTTGTGTGAGAGATGTGGCGAAAATTAAAGCAGTCTAAAAAAATTTAATCAACATTTAAATGCATCTCATCTGCTGGACTCAAATATTCCAAGTGCTGAAATAAAAAAGCAAGTAAGTCTGAAAACAACAATAATTGATTTGAAAGATATACTGGAAGCGGGTACTTCCACATCTATTTCAGGGCAAATATTTTGGGAAAAATGTAATATAAGTTGCAGCGCAAAGGAGTGGACATACCATTTGCGAACATATAAACATAAGTCAAATGCCGCAGTACCTATAAATGATTAAACGTTGTGAAAAGTTCTATGAATGAAACAATAATTTATGAAAATAAAAATGAGGAATTATTGAATCCACAAGAATTTTTCAATACTGCAAAATGTTTAATATTAGATGCTCTTAATGACTTATTGAATAAACATCATTAAAGTTTAATTTTGAGCTCTCTTGCGAATATATTGAAATAATTAAAGATAATGAGGACGATAATGAGTATGATCTTGTGTTTTCAGTAAAATCATTAAATTCGAAAATGCAAGTGATTCTGTACAAAGAAGAATATTCGCATGCATTTGAAATGATGACGAATGCCATTTTAACAAAAATGGATGAGTTCCAGGAGATAATGGTTGGAGTTTGTTGAGAATCTGCCACTTAAAAATTAATATTAACCAATATAAGCCCCTGAAAGGATCAAAATATTTAGCCTTACCTAAAGATATAGCCCAAAAACATGCTTGTGTTAATGTTCATAATGAAGACGTTTTTTGTGTTAAGTGGGCAGTAATTGCAGCTTTGTATCCAGTTAAAAAAACATAAGCCGGCCGAAATCATACTGTAACGAAGCATTTTGCTCCGTATAAATTAACGCCGTCGCCCATGTCATTTTCCCGACATTTTACTATTTGTAGATACAAACTCTTCGTTTTACATGGCCATAAAAACTCCAGTTCCATGGTCTGCAAATGTGCATGACGTAATCAACGAATAAAAGCATAAGAGACTTGCGTACCGAAACGAATAAAGATCCAATTATTGCCACCAGCTGAGTTGTCATATTAAGTTTTTGGCACATCAACCCATAATCAGTTGGGTGTGTGCGTCTCCGTTGTAAATCATTCGATCACGCAGTGCAAAAATGCCGCTTACACTGGGGGCATGCAAATGTGCGTGCGTTATCCTATAGCCAAGTCATAGGAAACTAGTGCGCGATAACCAGATAAAACTAGATATTGTACTGGCAGCGTGGGTTTTGTGAATGGCACACATTTACGTTCTCTGCATAACAACCCATAATCAGTTGGGTGTATGCATCTCCGTTGTATCAAGTTGTTCGTACTAAAAGCCAGAAAATATATGGGGTGAATAATTCTGGGCCTCGCAAAAAGTATAAAAGCGAACATAGCAGTACGCAACTCGAGCAGTAGTATCTCGAAAAGGATCACGTTCAGATCTTAGTGTGCTTAGATCGAGAAGCTACAAGCTCCGCACCGAGAAGCACTAATAGCTTACTAGTGGCTTAAATTGGACTAAAAAGTCCCCGTAGTTAGCAGTAGTTAGTTTTACCTGTCCCAACCAGTAGACTTTCTGTGGCGTAGCTTGTTAGTCGCTCCCGCTTACACCGACCTTCTGTGGCGTAGCCTGTTGGCCATTCTGCTTACACACACCGACTTTCTGTGGCGTAGCCTGTTAGACGTTCCCGCTCACACACACACCAACTTTCTGTGGCGTACCCTGTTAGTCGTTTCCGCTTACACTGACCTTCTGTGGCGTAGCCTGTTGGTCATCCCGCTTGCACACACTGACTTTCTGTGGTGTAGACTGTTAGTTGTTCCCGCTAACACTCACACAGACTTTCTGTGGCGTAGCCTGTTAGTCGTTTCCGGTTACACTGACCTTCTGTGGCGTAGCCTGTTGGTCATCCTGCTTACACACACCGACTTTCTGTGGCGTAACCTGTTAGTCGTTCCCGCTTACACCGACCTTTTGTGGCGCAGCCTGTTGGTCATCCCGCTTACACACACCAACTTTCTGTGGCGTGGCCTGTTGGTCATCCCGCTTACACACACCGACTTT
Source organism: Leptarthrus brevirostris (assembly GCA_964036015.1). Taxonomy (NCBI): domain Eukaryota; kingdom Metazoa; phylum Arthropoda; class Insecta; order Diptera; family Asilidae; genus Leptarthrus; species Leptarthrus brevirostris. The sequence continues at coordinate 64,479,174 of OZ038371.1, read as the reverse complement.
CTTTTTCGTAGCCTGTTAGGCGTTCCCGCTTACACTCACACCGACTTTCTGTGGCGTAGCCTGTTGGTCACTTACACTCACACCAACCTTCTGTGGCGTAGATTGTTGGTCGCACAGCTTGGACATACCGACCGGCGTAGTCTGTTAGCCATTTCCGCTTACACTAAGCTTCTATGGCATAGCCTGTTGGTCATCCTGCTTACACACACCGACTTTCTGTTGCGTAGCCTGTTAGTCGTTCCCGCTTTCACACACACACCGACTTTCTGTGGCGTAGCCTGTTAGTCGTTTCCGATTACAGTGACCTTCTGTGGCGCAGCCTATTGGTCATCCTGCTTATACACACCGACTTTCTCTGGCGTAGCCTGTTAGTCGTTCCCGCTAACACCAACCTTCTGTGGCGTAGCCTGTTGGTCATCCCACTTACACACACCCAATTTCTGTGGCATAGCCTGTTGGTCATCCCACTTACACACACCGACTTTCTGTCGCTTGTTAGTCGCTTCCGCTTACACTGACCTTCTGTGGCGTAGCCTGTTGGTCATCCTGCTTACACACGCCGACTTTCTGTGGCGTAGTCTGTTAGTCGTTCCCGCTTACACACACCGACTTTCTGTGGCATAGCCTATTAGTCGTTTCCGCTTACATTGACCTTATGTGGCGTGGACTGTTGGTCATCCTGCTTAACCACACCGACTTTCTGTGGCGCAGCCTGTTAGTCGTTTCCGCTTACACACACACCGACTTTCTGTGACGTAGCCTGTTAGTCGTTTTCGTTTACACTGACCTTCTGTGGCGTAGCCTGTTTGTCATCCCGCTTACACACACCAATCTTCTGTGGCGTAGATTGTTGGTCGTACAGCTTACACATACCGACTTTCTTTGGCGTAGCCTGTTGGTCATATCGCTTACACTCACACCGACTTTCTGTGGCGTAGCCTGTTAGTCACTTACACTTACACCGACCTTCTGTGGCGTAGCCTATTGGTCAGTCAACTTACGCATAAATCGCCTACCACGATACAAATACGAAGACTACGTACAAAAGCTAGATAAAGCTAGTTATCATCAGCTCTCTCTCTCTCTTCAACAGTGTAGACTTATCGTTTCACTCCAGCCATCATCCCAGTATCAATAAAATGTAAAATATAAGAAAGTATTTGTCCAATTTCGTAAATTCAATTCCATAAATTTACAACATTCAATTTTGTGAAATCTAATTCCCAATTTTAATTGGTGACCCCGACGTGATCAGGCGATCCGCTTGTTTGACGATTCACGCAACAGATTTTGTTATTTGGATGCATCCTCATTCCCACGTAATCCATCCTCATTCCCACGTAATCCAGGCGATGAAACGTGGATCAACTGCATCATTCAGCAGCATTTCTGATCACATCATTACAACTGATCAATTCAGCTGTATTTCCGTATCAGCCGAAAAATACAAGACGTCACAATGGAGGATTTAGCGGCTCAACAAGAGCAAACCGGTATCCAAATCAGGGGTATCATAGCCAACTACAAGAAGGATTCCTCATCTTGTAAGAGCTCCTTATCTCGCAAGAACTCCGAATATTACCGAGAAAGATTGAGGCGCCTGCAAGAAACCTGGGATACGTTTAAAGTGACCGACAATGCTATAAGAACTCATTATGGCGATCAACTGCAGCACGATTATTTTTTTAAAGATTATTATGAAGTTGTGAAAGAGACCAGTGAGGCATACTTGAAGGAATTCAAGAAAAATTTAACGATTCTTGAGCAGTAGGCATTAAAAATTCCAACGCCCCAGGCCCCAGTTCATGGTCATAATTCCACTAGGTACTTCAACATAGAAGAGCAAGTGCAAGACACGTTAGTTCATCTGTCAGAAAAGTTAGTCAACCACAGTTGTTCAGTTAGTCAACCACAGTTCAGACATCCATAAGCTCGAATACAATGATGCAATTGCCAAAAATAACGCTACCGAAGTTCGATGGGGATTATTTGAAGTGGAGGCAATTTTGCGACCTGTTCAATCAAATGGTCTATAACCAACTTTTGGGAAATTGCCAAAAGATGTGGTCTTAAAAACACATCTTTCAGGAGAACCCGAAAAAACTCATCCTCATTCTAAGTCTGTCGGATGAAAATTACACCGCCGCCTGGACCATGCTCAAAGATCGCTACTATAATCATAGGTTACTAGTCACTGCATTGTTGAACAAGCTGTTATCACAAGCCAACATAACCTCGGAAGGCCCCGCTGCGATCAAGGCACTACACGAATCTACTACAGGATTCCCTACTTGGGTTAGAAAAGCTTGGGATTGCGACGGGATCCTCTGCTATTTCATTTATTGACGAGGAAGTTGGATAAAGCCACTCATGCATTATATGAGCAATCTTTATCTCAACCCAAAAGACTGCAGTCCATAAAAAACTTCCTGGGTTTTTTGGAGAAGCGATTTCAATCACTTGAAGCCCTAGGAGACAGGGGTAGATCTCCAGATGGGAATCAAAGAAGACCAGCAGCAAAATCATTTACTTCCATTGCAAAAGTACCAACAAACTGCCCTTCTTGTACGGGAAATCATCCGCCTTTTGCATGTCAACGATTTCTACAAATGGCACCATCTGACAGATTAAATCTTCTACGACAGACAAACTTGTGCACAAATTGCCTCAGATCTGGACATTTTGCACCAAAGTGTACTTCAAGAGGATGTTCTAAGTGTGCCAAGAAACATAATACATTGTTGCACCTCGAAATGGCAGTTACTACAACCCATATAAACAGTCAGCCTGCAGGTACTCATACGCAATTGAAGACAGTAGGTGATCTTGCTCGAGATTTCTTACACCCATCGGAAGAGAATGTTAACGTATTATTACAATCAAGAACCAGCGGCTTTTCTACTAGACTGGAAGCCTTCATCTTGCCACGGATAACGTCTCATCAGTGGTCCCTTCCCTCCAATATAAACCTAGCGGATTCGCAGTTCAACCGACCCGATCGCGGAGATTTTCTAATTGGAGCCGAAATCTACCACCAAATCATGTCAGTTGGCCAAATAAGGCTAGCACACAACTTGCCAACGTTACGGAACACCGTTTTTGGATGGGTGGTATTTGGCAAGATCGACGAGGAACCTCAATCAAAAGCAACATGTGAGATCTGCACAATATACCGAATTTATGCATGAATACATAAGTTTGGGACACATGAAGCTAGTAAAGCCAGCGGAAATCATCAAACTACACTACTTCTTACCACACCATTGTGTGACGAAGCCAAACAGCAGCACTACCAAACTCAGAGTGGTATTCGACACATCGGCAAAATCGTCATCCAACATATCTCTAAACGATATCCTATACAAAGCGTCTACTATACAGGACGAGCTGTTTTCTATACTACTACGCTTCAGATTACCGCGTTTTGTCTTCACAGCCAACATAGAAAAAAATTTATCGGCAAATGGTTTTGCATGACGATGATCAAATGTACCAGCTCATCCTGTGGAAAGACACTCCAGATCAACCTATAAGTTGCTACAAACTCAATACGGTTACATACGGAGGGAACATCAGCTCCCTTCATAGCCACAAAATGCTTACAATCACTGGCAGATTCTACAAGGACAAACCTTCCATTAGGCTCAGAAATTCTCAGAAGAGACTTCTATGTGGATGATGTAATGACCGGTTCCAACAGTCTAACTGAAGCAAAGGAAGCTAAAACAACTTCTTCAGTCAGGAGGATTCCATCTTCGGGAATGGTGTGCAAATCACCCACAGTTGCTGCAAGGAATTCCAGAAAAAGACGTCGAACTGCATCTGGACTTCTCGGAAGCAAATGAGGGATACACAAAGACTCTTGGCTTGAGATGGCTTCCCAAATCAGACACTTTCTCTATAAACACAACATGGACTGACACCAAGAGAATAACAAAACGGTCGGTCCTAGCAGACATCGCACATATATTCGATCCTCTTGGATTTGTAAATCCGGTAACGGTCGTAGCAAAACTATTTATACAAAGGCTATGGACACTTAAACTCGACTGGGACGCAGCAATACCAATGGAAATGCACACTGGCTGGCTTAAGTTTCGTGAAGGGCTTAAAAAGGCTCAATTATATACAAATTCCGAGGCACGTATTCCCAAATCAAATCCTAAGATCAACACAACTGCATGCATTTTGCGACGCGTCCAAAAGGGCATATGGAACAGCAATCTACATGAGGTCAATATCCCAAGATGGAGTTGTCATCGTGCGATTATTATGTGCAAAATCCAAGGTAGCACCCTTAAAAACTGTGACACTTCCGCGCCTTGAATTATGCGCCGCAAAATTATCTACCCAGTTGGTTCAACTCGTCATAAAGGATTTAAGGACGAAAACGTAGAAACGTATTTTTGGACAGACTCTGAAATTGTTCTTGCATGGATCAACGCAGAATCATCAGCTTACAGTACTTTTGTAGCCAACAGGGTCCTCAGCATACAACGATCATCGAATGCAGAACAATGGCGACACGTCAGGTCCGCTGATAATCCAGCTGATATGGTATCACGTGGGTTAGCAGATTGAAATCTTTGGGTTTATGGTCCCACTTTTCTCCATAGTTCCGACGGATTATGGCCATCTAAGTACTCAAAGATAAGCATTGAGTTAGAAAAAAAGAAATCCAAGGTGACACTTAGTGCGACAACTGTATGGTCACCACTCACAAGTACTATCAGCCATAGAAATTCATTCTTAAAACTGCAAAGAGTAATCGCATATATGCTGAGATTCATACACACCGCACGACAAGCTGATCACAATACAAGGCGCTGCCACTTCTTAAAAACCGAAGAATTGAACAGGGCACTTGTCATCATATTGAAGGTAGTCCAACAAGAAGGGTTCATGGAAGACTTAAATCAATTGCGGCAAACCGGTTATATTGACAACGGAAGTTCCTTAAGCAGCTTGTCCCCTTTCCTCGACAAGGATGGAATTATCAGAGTAAGAGGACGATTAGAGAACTCAAGTTTACCATATGATGCTAAGCATCCCATATTGCTACCCTACTCTCACAAATTAACAAGGCCATTGATGACATATATTCACATTAATAATCTACACTCTGGTCCTCAGTCACTACTTGCAATGACCCGTCGAAGATTCTGGCCAGTGAAGGGAGAGACAATCGCCAGATCAATCGTTCAGAACTGCATTCGGTGCAACAAGGTGAAACCCAAATTGATGACACAACTCATGGGAAACCTTCCCTCAGCACGAGTTGAACCAGCAAGACCATTTGTTAAAGCTGGCGTGGATTTCTGCCGTCCAATTTCGACACATTATAAATCGAGGGGAACGCGTCCTCAAAATTCCTATATTGCAATCTTCTGCTGTTTCGCGACTAAAGCAGCTTACCTTGAAGTAGTCAGCGATCTAACAACAGACGAATTCCTTGGCGCGCTTAAAAGTTTCATCGCAAGGCGAGGACACTGCCGGGATCTGTATTGTGACAATGCCACGAACTTCGTGGGAGCGAGAAACCAATTGTCTGAGCTACACGACATTTTATATGCCAACGAATCTCAAGAAAGGATCTCAATATTGTGCCACAAAACTGAGATAGAGTTTCATTTCATTCCACCACGAGCTCCACAAATTGGTGGATTCTGGGAGGCTTCAGTAAAATCGGCCAAAAACTTACTTCAAAAATATGTTGCACCTGCCATTTTAACCTACGAAGAATTGTCGACAGTAACATGTGAGATAGAGGCCATTCTAAATTCGAGGCCCATCACTCCAATGTCATCAAATCCTAATGACTTGACGGCATTAACGCCAGGGCATTTTCTGATAGGAGCACCCCTAATAGGCATCGTCGATCCACACTCAAGGTGGAAACTCGTATACCAGATAAAAAATGAATTTTGGCGGCGATGGTCGAATGAGTATCTGTGCGACTTGCAACATAGACATAAGTGGAAGCAGCCCTCCAAAAGCGCTTGTCCTGGGATGATGGTGCTCATAAAGGAAGACAATCTACCTCCGTTAAAATGGCAACTTGGAAGAATTACTGAGGTAATTAAGGGCAACGATGACCTGGTAAGAGTGGCCGACGTTAAAACTAATTCAGGATTCTTGAGAAGACCAATACACAAGCTAGCACCTCTACCAGTAGAGAATCAGGACAATCAACAGTTGCCCCAACCTGCAGAAAGACCACAAAAACCACCAAGAAGGCCCATCTACAAGTTCAGCACTTACAGCGTTTTTATTTACTTGTCTTATAATGCCTATACTGGGAAGTCCACCAGTTGAAATATTACCATTCAAATCCCAACCAGGCATTTACTTTGAAAGCCTGGGGTCCACTCACTTGATCTCCAATGAATTGGACTTAGTCGTCTTTTATGACATGAAGGGTTATTGGCGAGAGCATTTGTCCATTAAGAACGGCATTAGTAAATTACACACCATATGTAATCTGCTAACTGACAAAACTTATTAGTCCCTTATCACAAGGCAGGCCGCATTAATTCAGGAATAATTCACCAACAATAATGAACTCTTGTCGGTAACCCATCGGAAGAGAGTGGCGCGAACTCCATTAGATATCATCGGCAATATAGCTAGCTCTCTTTTTGGGGTCCTTGACTCTGAATACGCCAAGAAGACGGCCCTTAATATCGACCATATAAAGAGCAATGAAAATCATCTCTTAAACTGGATTAAAAATCAAACAGATATAATTGACTCAACCACGAATATACTCAAGAAAGATGAAGAGATCATTCAAAATCAATTTAAAGGCCCATCTAAACAAGATGACAAACTACGTCGACAACATAACAGAAGAGCTCCATCAGCAAAAACTATCCCAGCTATTTATGTCATTGGCTATACAAAAAACGCTGATGTCGTCAAATTTCCCACGTTCACAAATTGCTATTCTTGACGTCTTGATAGACACCCACCATGGCAAAATCAACCCTCAACTGATGTCTCCAATTCAATTAAAGAACGCTTTAACTACAATTAAAGATCACCTACCATCTACCCTCAGACTGCCAGAACACCGGGACAACCTCATTCAACTTTACAGTTTAATGACAGTAGAAGGCCGTGTGACTACCAAATATGCCATCTTTAGGCTCAAATTACCATTGTTCGCATTTGAAGAATACGAGATGTTTCGCATCATTCCCGTACCAGTTGTGATAAACGGCACCTTCGTCGCCATCAAACCTTCAACCGATTACATAGTAGTAAATTTGCACCGTGATCAATACTACCCGCTCAACGGACAAGAACTGACCACTTGCATATGTCTTAAGGAGACCTACAACATATGTAAACAGAAATACCCAATCTATCGCAAGGGGTCCAATATTACATCGTGCGAAATGAGCTTCATAAGTCACGCTCCACCATCATCTAGCTGCGAGACAATGAATGCCGAAGGCATTCCCAATCAGTTATACAATCCTAATGAGTGGATCTACTCAATGAAGGACAACAACGTTATCAACATTGTGTGCGGCACGAATGTGATTCAGCGAAATCTGGAAGGCACAGGAATTTTAAAAATCCAAGCTAATTGCGCAATTAAACATGAGCTAATTACAATACAAGCTCATCATGTTTACCGCAGCGCTCTCCGATCATCATTCAAATTTAACGGATCTCCTGTCAGCCGATCAATTGAAAAGGCTATCATACTCGCCAATTCAGCTCCAGTCCAAACAAGATCAGCTTGAGCACATACAACAGAGGATTCATGAACTGAAACAACAGCAGACACTGCCAAATAAGATCGAACCAATCGATGTCCATCAGTTCACTTTGGGATACCTGGCACTCCTCCTAGGAATAATCATCGCTGTCATTCCACTCTACAGTTGGGCGAAACGCAAACTCAATCACCATCAGATGAAAAAACCAAAACCAGCACCTCGTCAAACTCTTCCTCAGCCTTTCACAATCAGCATCAACGAAGAAGAAAGTTGAACAAATAGTCCAACGCGGGGGAGGATGTCCAATTTCATAAATTAAATTCCTTAAACTTATAACCCTTAATTTTGTGAAATCTAGTTCTCATAATATTAATTATAAAGAAATTTCCACAAAATTGTCAGTATAAAAAGATTAAGTTGCAAGCACAAAATTCTCAGTCAGAAGCTTTGCTACATGATCCATTGGCACTTGCCGTGGGAAGAATTTTCCTGCAATAATACGATCGCTGACGTACGTGAGAGTTTTGTGCTTTCAGACAACCTGCGATAAGATTTTTTTTGGAATTTCAACGAATTTTTAATTACTTTACTGAACTCTGCTAAAATTGTAACCTTCTGTATGTGACTAGATAAAATATAAATATGTCAATAAAAGTTGCTCCTGAGTCAGTTGGACGGAGTATTTACGCAAATCAAGTTGTTTTTAATTTTATCAAGTGATATTTTCGGATGCATAGGTATTGTACCTAAGCATCATATCACCAAAGTCAAGGTTTTGTACTTTGGCTACCACGAACTTTCACAGCTCGGTAAAGGAACCGAGCGGAGATTAAACACCTTCTTTGGCACTTTTTGTCACTTTTTATTTGCCGCTTAAAAACACGTCCGTCTACTTCCGATTATTCAATAATAATAATTTTTTTTATGTAGATATGGCACTTTATTTTAGCACAAACATTATAAATGTAAATTGTAAAAATTCTATAAAAAGAGACAAAAAAAAACTACTTAACCTATAAAATGTATACTAAGATTAACAAAAAATGGTTAAGTAACTATAGACGAAAAGAATAATAATTCATTCATAATAATAATTGTTCATTCGAACAGAAACAATAAATATAAAGAACAAACCAATGAATAAGAACAGGAACAAGAAACTAACTTAGAAGAACAATAGAGTAAACAGCAAAAAACCGAGTAGTATCAAAATGAATGAAAAAGTATAGAAAAAATAAACAAAAAATTTTAGAAGCCACCAGGCAAGCGGCAGCTCCAGGAAGAGTTCCTTGAAATTTTGAAAATATTTTAAATTAATTAACGAAAGAAAGAAAGAAGAAAAAAAAGAGCCGAAAATGAAACCGAAAATTTTGGATAACCAGAACACTGAACACTGAGTGTTCGCGGGGATAGACGCAGCACCGGGCGAAGTCACTGCATCAAGAACTACTTCTTGCCTGCAAGGAGAAACGCTCTCCGCAAGGATGTTCGCCACTTTTCTACTCCCCCGGAACACTCAGCATCAAGTGTTCTAGACGAACGCACGAACAATTTTGAACGCGATAGAGTCCCGCGGGACCAGTCTGCAGAGTCGTAGACATCTGCAAACTGATCCCATCATTCTCTCAGTTCTTCTCTTCCAACGGGAGAATCTCCTTTCCCGCAGCACTTGCAGCAAATCCAAAGCGGAGAGAAGCTCCGTGGATAAGGAGGTTATCCTGGAAAGTCAAGATGTACTTGTTTCCGGAGTCAGTTTCCTCGAGTGGACCAACAATGTCGAGATAGACTTTGTCGAAGGGCTGTTCTGCGATGTCTGTGATGTCCATCGGCATTTTATACTGAGGTGATGCCTTCATTTTTAACGTATTTCTTGATATCGCTAAGCATGTGCCTCCACCAGTACTTCCTTCCAATCCGCTTGTATGTTTTATTTACGCCCTGATGGCCGCCAAAAGGAGAGTCATGATAATCATGTAAGATCGTTTGTATCTCCTTGGGGCTTGTGAATATTTCAGGGGGCTTAGGTTTATCGTCAATTAGCGGATTAGTATCTGGCGGGTTTTCTGTAGTGACCTCTTCTATATTTGGAATTATTTCGTTTTTGTGCGGGCTGGTCGTGTCCTACTTCTCCTTCCGAGAGGACGGCTCCTAATGCCTCGCTGCTGGCGTCCGTGGTTAAATTGAACGGTTTCGAGAATTCGGGATATATAAGGAGTGGAGGGGAAATTAATGAGGTTTTGATTTTCTCGAATGCCTCCTGGCACTTCTCGGTCTATGTGAATTTGACATTCTTGCGGAGCAAATTCGTTATAGGACACACAATTTTGGAGAAGTCCGGGATGAATTTTCGATAATAATTAGCAAGTCCAATAAAGGATTGAACTTGGCGTACAGTTCTGGGAACTGGGAAAGTTTGGACGCAAGCCGTTTTACTCGGGTCTGGAAGTGCTCTTTCACTGGAACACTTGTGGCCTAGATAAACAACCTCTTTTCTCAGAAACTGGAAATCGTCTTTTCGTTTAATTTACGAAAGTCGACGACGACGCGCCACCTTTTTTCACCGTCTGGTCCCGCCTTCTTGGGGACGACTAGGAGAGGTGAGTTCCAAGGGCTTTTACTTGGCTGCACTATGTCGTTTTCTAGCATTTCGCGAAGCTGTTCGTTTATTACATTTCGTTGCGTCTCTGGCAAACGATACATTTTCTGGTTGATTGGTGCTTGGTCCTGCATCAATGGTATATCATGAGTGATGGCGTTTGTGAAAGTTAGCCGATCACCTTTGAGGAAAAAGATATCGTTATACTCGTAACAGAGTTGTGATATTGCTTGTTTTTCCTCCGCGCTCAGATTTACGTCCAGGCTGAGCTCTTCGTCTAACCTGACGAGACGAGGGATATTACTTGGTTCTTCCTGTTCTTCATACTCCTGGAATAAATATTTAATATGCTGTAAAGTGTCCATTTTTCGGCGCTAGAAATATTTTTACCTTTCTTTTTATTTTTACATTTACTTATTTTATTGAGCTGATGGGATTTTGCCATCGAAGTTCCTTTTATCTAGGTGAGCTCCATCGACGTTTGTTTCATTATGTTTTCCTTTCCTTTTGTTCCTGTGTTTCCTTATATTTCCTTTGTGCGTGTGTGCTGGTGGTTTCGAGTCATCGCAATTCCTGGTTTTCAGGTGAGCATCCTCAGCGCGTTCTCCGTTTTTTGGGGTTTCCTTATTATTTCTTTCCTGATGATCATGTTTCAGTTGGACGACGGTGTAGTTGTGTTCCGGGACTAGATGGTAAGACCATTAGGTAGTCAGAACTACTTGTGAATTGTGTGTGTTGAGAACTCCTAGGAAGACTCCTTGATCTATCTCTCTCGATAGACAGAGCATCTCTTCCTGCAGCTGCAAGGGAATCTCGACTATGATCTGTGACCTAGCAGGTATGCATACAGGCTCTTTCAGCTGTATTTGTTTCTGCCTCATCTCGCAGGTCAAATCACTCTCAGTCGATTTGTCCATTTCGCATTCCAGTATTTGGCGGTCATTTTTCTCCTCTTGAAAAACTTTTGAAGTACCACAGATTGTCAGATCGGTCTTTCTGAGCTCTGCGCTCTCTATTCGGGTATTCATTTTGACCATTTTTTCAGATCACGGGTTATCCAAAGCAGCTGTTAATGGAACAGCAGACTCCTCAGGGTTATTTTCCGTTCGAGGGAATCACAATGCCTTATTCGGGCCCTCAACGTTACAATTCTTTGCTAGGAAGTCATTTCCTAGCAAGCCGTCGTCGGAAAGGCCGGGTAGGTTTTTTATTACCTGAAAATTGAAGGGAATCTTATTCTTTAATGTAAAATTGCCCTCGCATGTTCCCAGCGTTTTTCCCTTACCAAATGGTGTTTGCAGAGTATATGTTTCTCCGGTATTTATATCTTCGGGATTTTTAATTACTTTCTTTTTTATAATACTAACCTCAGCGCCAGTATCTACTACAAGTTTGGTATTGCCGCTCAGGCTAATATCCAACGGAAGGCTAACTGTAGAGATACAGGGTTCGGGCGTCTGAGGTGACCCTTTGTTAAAATTTTTGGATTTTTGTGTCGATCCGGGGTCTTTTCGGTCAACTGCTCGTCGTTTCCCTGGCTCTAAGAGTCCCATTTTTGTTTTTGGCGGCATTCCGCTATGGAATGGCCGCGACGGTTGCAGAATTTGCATTTGAGTTTTATGTTAAAAACTCGAGGACCAGCGGAAGGTTGCTGATTCTGAATCCGTCGTTCGGGGAGCCTTGTCTGGTTACTCGGGCCCGGAACCTGGCGATTGTTCCTGCAATCGCGAACATCGTGCCCATATATCTTGCAGTTAGAGCAGAAGGGTGTGTTTTTACGCTTCATACAGTCGGCGTAAGTGTGACCTCTTCGCTGGCAAAAATTACATGTGATGTTTGACCTTATCTGGTCGAGGTTCTGGCGGCGGTAGTCGATTTGTGGGGGAGACGAGCGTTGAGGTGGAGTAGTATATGGTGGAGTCTGTCTGTGGAAATTTTGTGGTGGCGGTGGTCTGTACAACGTTTGCTGTGGAAAGTTTCGAGCCGGTATATATGGGGTTCTATGGAATGCCCGTATTCTGGAAGTTGGGTCCATAGCGACTGGCGTAATTCTGCCTTGTTCTACAACAACCGAGGCAGGTTAGCCTTGGGTTGTTGTGGTTTGCGTGAACTGGGCGCCCTGTTGTAGTTTCTCCATGTCGAGTGCTTTATGAATCAGCCCCTCGAGCCTATTACCAGTTCCTGGTAAGTTTCTATTCTATTTACCAGTTCCTGGTAAGTTTCTCTGGGAAGGTATGCCGCGTTTAATCTGGCTTCGACTTCTAGGAAGATTGTCGGTACATCTGAGGCCAACAGTTGATATGCTCCTCCACGAAGTCTTGTGGGGAGGATCTTGAGGTAAGCGTCTTGCTCCCCTTCGGAGAGACACTGTTTGGCCTGGCGGCAGCAACCCTGGAATGTTTGCAACTCTGATCCGAAATGCGGGCCTAGCTCACCTGAAAAAATGGGCACCATTTGCGCAGTTAATTTTACGATTTTGCCATAATCGGTCGCCATAGTGGAGTTCTGATTCGAGTCGGTGTCGTGCGAGAAATCGATTTAGACCCTGTTTAAGGTTGATTTCTCGCAGGGAGTCTTGTAGGGATTGTCTGAGGTTTTCCTCAGTTGTGCTTTCTAAATTGTTTTCAGTATTTTCTTCAGAAGGGAGTATGCGCGAGAATCCGTCTAGCTTGGATCTAAAAAGTGTGGCTTCCTTTTGAAAGCGCTCTAGGTCTTTAAATCTCTTCTCGCTGGACTTTGTATTCCGGTTCTCGAGAAGGTTAGAATAGAGCGTCGCTAGGCGTTCGGATTCTCGCGCGGACTCGTACAAATTATTAAAATTATATTTATGGCTTACTTGGGTTTGACTTGGTATATGGATGACAGTTCCGCTTCTGAGGGTGAGTCCTTCTGAACTGGGTCCTGGTTGTCCTGGGGTGATCTGGTGTTCGCTGACCTGTGCTTGGTCGGTGAATATTGATGACTGGGAACCCTGGCGTGGTCTTACTTGTGGCTTATTAGAGTCCGAGGGTTGTTCCGTGCTGTTCTCCAGATCCAGGGAAGTTATGAGAAGGTCCTCTGTCTTCTCCTCAGTGGGTGAGTGAGCGGGAGTAGAGTGTGTCTCCTTGGACATCAACTTCTGCGTTTCGGCGTTGCCAGGGGGGCTTTTGGCCTGCTTACCGTTCCCTTGTTGGCAGTACTATAGTTGTGTTGGGGAAAAGGGGGGCTTGTGGCTGCTTCAGCGATTCCTTTTTCCAACCTGCTACTGGTGATGTGTTGATTGGTGTTGTTGGCTGTTGTGCGTCGTTGATTGCCGTTGTTGACTTCCTTCTCATATTTTGTTGGCTTCCTTCGGAAAGTCTTCTTTTGTTACAGTTTGTGCCTTTTTGCACAGTTAAACTAGGGCAACTGCTTGCTCGCCTGGAGCAGAGGCAGCTAAAGTTGCCTAACCTTGAGCGTTGGGAGTGACGTACCAGGCTATTGACTACCTGGCAGTGGTCAAAGGATCCCCTTTAGTTCGGTCTGGGATCAAGGCTTTTCAAGCTATTTTGGTAGATTCAGATTGGTTTAATATGTGTTTGCATACGTAAGATCTTTTAAAATTCACACGATAGTAATATGGCAGGTTCAGATTTAGTGTCTACTAAAATATGATTTCTTTAAACACAGAAACTTAATACCTAATGAAATTTACTTAGCTTCACATAACAAATCGTTACAGTTATTATTGATATTAATGTCCGCTAAAGTAGACTTTCTCAATACACATAAATTTAAAACTTATTTCACTTATATTAACGCAATAGGTTGGTACAATTATATTAATGAACTTAATGTCCGCTAAAGTGGGCTTTCTTAATACACATAAATTTAAAACTTATTTCACTTATATTAACACAACAGGTTGGTGCAATTATTATTGAACTTAATGTCCGCTAAAGTAGACTTTCTTAACACACATAAATTTTGAAACTTATTTCACACATATTTACGCAATAGGTTGGTACAATTATTAATGAACTTAATGTCCAAACAATTTAGGGTTTACCAATAATAGCACATATATTAATTTTCGATTACGCAAAACTCCAATCGATCACTATCAGTTTCGGACCAAGTTTTCACCGAATTCCGCACCTTTGCTTTTACTTCGACTCACCCCCATTTACTTGTATCGATCGCGACTTAATCCTCCCCGAGTTAAAACCAGACTCTGTAGTTATTCTTTTAAGAAATACTTACAACCAATCTACATGAAGAAAAGCTTTCGTGCTTTTTCTTCGTTTTTTAGCTTTTGCCCTTGATGTTGTTAGTTGTCATTGGGCAAAGCCGCTGTAGATCGTTGTTTTTCGCGCTGATTAAGGGGGACTTACACCTTGTAAGCCAATTTTGGAGCTAGTTTTTGACAATTTATTGTAAAGAAACTAGAAAAGATTTTCATTTGAATTTTTTTTTATTTATTAATAGAACAATAGAATATCGCACATGATTTTTTTTACATAGTCATGTTGACTTACAAGACCTTGAGATGACATTAACAGCGCGCGCCTCAAAAGTGAAGGGTTGAACGGTGTACTTGATTAGATCGACCCTAGTTATCTGAAATCAAAAATCCAAGAAGACTTTCAATTATTGTTACATTAGTGAGGTCCCGATCGTTCACTTTTTCAAAATTTCGATTTTTCACAAAATGGCGGGTATTTGTTCACAAAAGTCATTTTCGTACTATGTTTTTTGTCTAATGTAAAACTGTCAAAATGCAGTAAATCAAAATTCGGGACCTTGCTAAGTGTTTTCTGAAAAAAAATTTAAAAAAATTTAAGCCAATACGTTGATTTGTTCTCTCGTAATCGTGTACACCAGTTTGGAACATTAAAGTTTTGGAAAACCGCGTTCAAAGTTTCAGAACAGTACAACACGTGAATCATGGGACTTACGTGAAGTATCGTTCGAAATTGAGTGACTCGAAAAACCCTTTCCTAAAAATATGCATAGACACACACATTGACAATAGAATACAGGAAAAGCGTGAAAACCATTGACAGAACGAGTAGCTACACGTGAAATCATGATTAACGCGGAGGCGATCCAGGAGCGAGCGAATCTGACGTGACTTTCTATTTTTTTTTTTTGAGCTATACTCTCGAAATAGAGACGAATCCTTTTACAGGTCTTATAACCCTTTAGATCAGAAAAATGTAAAAAAAAAATTTATTTTTTGAAAGTGACAAGGTGTAAGTCTCCCTTAAGCAAATTTCTTTTGCTTATCGTATACTGGGCTACCGTGTGAAAGGAATATCGACGGTAACCCGAGCGCGTTGTTTATCATGAGTTGGATGTGAGTACATTGCAACTTTGTTGCAATGCACTCGGTGTAGGAAATCCAACCCATTAAATATTTTTTGGTTTTTTATTTTTTATGTGTTCCTGAGTTGGATTTGAATATGTTACAACTTTGTTGCAACTAGGGCTTCACGGCACCGAGACAAGACCGAGACTTTGGCAGATCTCGGTCTTGGTCTCGTCAAGGTGAAGACGATCTCGCTCTCGATCTCGATCTCGGCGAGATAAAGGCCAGTCTCGGTGCGATCTCGCTCTCGGCAAGATAAAAAAAGGGTATTTCGGTGGAATAACGGAGAGCGAGGACAAGTGATATATCTATGTATATATGCATTTTCTTCATATTTCCATCGTCGAAATAAGGTAGCAAAGGCTCTTGTTTGCTATTGGGGATAAAGCGCAAATATCTGAAGAAGGAAATAATGTAGAAAGAAGCGATTGGGAAGAGCAGTGTATACTTATATGCCCCATAAATCACACAATTGGAATTTTTCGGAGCGACATAAAAGCTGAAACAACTAAAAAAAAATTTCCACAATAAAATGATAAAAACTAATATCTCGTCCACTCTCGTCACCTCAATCTCGCTCTCGGTATCGTACTGTTACCAATGATATTGGTCTCGCTGCCGGTCTCGGTATCGTGTCGAGACCGATACCGGCAGCGAGATTTATCTCGAGTATCGTGAAGCCCTAGTTGCAACAAAATTCGATATTTGAAATCCAACTCGTATAATTTTATTGGGTTTTAATTCTTAATGACAGATTGGATTCGATGGAATTTTGGCTTATCTTAAAATAAGCGAATCCAATATGTAACAGTTAGCAAACATACAAAAAATATAAAATAAGTTCAATCTGCTTATGAATTAAATATAACTATAAAGCAACTGAGTAAGTAAGAACAATTAAGAAATGAAAATAAACTAATAAAGTAATGCTTAGTGAGAAAAGGGAGGAAAGCTTGACTTATAATGAAGTTGCACATGAGATTAGTTGTTATATTGATCTACAAGGTATTTTCTATACGACCAGGCCCTCTTAGCATAAAGGAATAAATCGCCATAGTTATTTTTACCATTTAAAAGATCTATTACGTCGGATTCGTTTAGGTTACGTTTACGGAAAATTTCCACACGAAACTCTGTGAGGATAGGACATATGCCAAAAAAGTGCAACAAGGTCTCAGGTTCGTTTAAGTTACATAACGAGCATAGACTGCTTCCATCTCTTTTCCATGGACTGCTATTTAAATTTTGTAAGGCCCCCCTACACCTCCAAATTATATTGATCTTTTCAACTGAGAAGCAATCCCTAATATAACTTTGTCCTGAAAAGTAATGCAATTTGTCATAGAGCTCGTGCCGAACTGTGCCTCTAGCTTGATTAATGACTCTGCTTCTAGTCCACGTCTTCTCCTTTTTAATCAACTCCGCAACCTTAGAGCTGAAGGAATTAAAAGTCTCCTGATCAACAGCAATAGTACTGTTATGCTTTTCAGCTAACTCTTTCCAGGTAGCGTACCAGTAAATATTCTTGCGTATAACGCTCTGTGCTAAACGATATGGCAGTCTTTCACTATTGTACTTATACAGTACCTTCGCTAAATAATCGAAGTGGCACTTTAAAGTGTAGATGTAAATACATGACAAGCCAGTTTCTAAATTTATCATATAATTAGGTGTATCCCGCGGCAACTTCAACATTTTTTTAATAAAAAATCTTTGTAGCTTCTCAATTATCTCGTTCTGCTCATATCTCCAAATCTGGGCTCCGTAACATAGAATAGATTTGGAGACAGCATCAAATAGCTTAAGTTTATCTGAATGCTTTGTATTGTCATTTCTGAAAAAATTATTCCATGTAGCATTTATGCTTACTTTTGCAGAAGTTTGTTGTTATGGAAAGCTTGGGTGTAAGTACAATACCCAAGTAGGTATATTCTTTCACAATTTCAATTTCCTTGTCACCTTATTTCCAGTTCTCATTATGCTTTCTTCTTCCTCCACCACGTTGGAAAATCATGACCTTCAATTTCTCTAAATTTACAACGAGATTCCACATTTGACAGTATGCCTCCACTTGATTAAGCATTCTCTGCAATTTAACGGGGTCGTCAGAGAGAATAACTATGTCATCTGCGTACATGAGAGCTTTTATTTCTATATCTTCAACAATAATTCCAGTTTCCAGACTTTCTTCCAGATCATTGATAAAGAAAGAAAATAACAACGGACTTAGAATACAACCCTGTCTGACGCCTGTAGTAAGGAATATTTCAGAGAGTCTGTCACCGGTCCAAATGTGGGATTGCGTAGTTTCATATATGCTTTGTAACACTTTTATAAATTTAGGTGACATTCCCACTTAGTAAAGTTTATAGAATAGAGAATTTCTATCTATGGCATCGAAGGCAGACTTGAAGTCAATAAAAAAGGCGATACCTTTTTAATATTTGAAAAATGGCAAAGCCTAATAACATTTAGTAAATTGAAGATGTTATCCACCGTCGAGTAACCAGAGCGAAAGCCCGCTTGGCTTTCGGATAAGATTCTCTGTCTCCTCTCCCATAATGTCACTCTATTATAAAGCATACCCATAGAAAGCTTTGTTGCAGTGTCTATAAAAGACAACCCTCGATAATTCTCCACACAATTTACATTTCCTTTCTTATGTATTGGGAAAATTACAGATTTAGTGAAACTTCGTGGGATATGAGCCTTCTCATAAATCCTATTATAGCATTTCAAAAGACAGTTCAAAAAATTATCAGGCGCTTTCTTATAGAACTCATACTTGCACTGAATAATGGAGTGATAAAAATTAGCCTGATTCCTTCCGATCCCCTCTCTCTCTCTATAATCCCTAGTTCCGGATAACTGTCCGAGATTTTTGGGACTGTACCAAATGATGGACGAGGTGCAGTCATAGGTTGGGGAGGGATAGTCCTCTGACCATCTAGAGGCTGGGGTTGCTTTTCGTCATGGACATGATCTTGCTCACTATCTGTTTTCCCTGTTTCTTATTAATAACTTAGTATTTTTGTGCTTTCTTACTTTGTACAGTCTTTGGACTTTAAGTGTGCCCGCAAAATGTTCGGGTAAGTGTACCGAGGAGTGTGAGGCAAGATCCCAAACCGATCCGGCGAGCTAAGCACGGCTAGCTAGGCGGGCCCCTCACCTCTTCGGTCACTGACCAAGCCTGCACGGCTAATAACACGCTCATGTTACAGATTGGATTCGCTTATTCTAAGATAAGCCAAAATTCCATCGAATCCAATCTGTCATTAGAAATTAAAATCCATTAAAATTATACGAGTCGGATTTCACATATCGAACATATTCAAATCTCAGGAACACATAAATTAAAACAAACAAATATTTAATGGGTTGGATTTCGTACACCGAGTTACGTTGCTACAAAGTTGCCATGTACTCAAATCCAACTCATGATAGACAACGCGCTCGGGTAACCGTCAACATTCTTTTCACACGGTAGCCATATACGATAAGCAAGAGAAATTTGCGTAATCAGCGCGAAAAACAACGATCTACACCGGCTTTGCCCAATGACAGCCATCTACATCAAGGGCAAAAGCCAAAAACGAAGAAAAAGCGCGAAAGCTTTTTCTCCATGTAGATCGGTTGTGAATGATTCCTTTGAAGTAGAATAGTCAGTCTGGTTTAAAGCGCGTACGAGTTTTGGTTCAATGGTGAACGGGTCAAGACGGGTGTTTTGATAGCTTCTGTTTAAAATAAAATCACGATAAAAGAGGCATACATATCTAGTTTAATTGTGGTCCGGTCGGCTTAATTTGAATTGTGTAGAAATTAAAGATAGTTAAGTTTATTAAATAGAACTGTGTCATTTTTAAATAGAACTGTGTCATTTTTATTAGTGTTATTATAATTAGAGCACTGCAGGAAGTTAAAAGGAACCTATAACAGAACTTTGGCGCAGCCGATAGGATAGGGGAAGCGTGTTTTAGCATAAACGTAACAGCTTTAAAAGCCTTGATCCCAGACCGAACTAAAGGGGTACCATTAAGCACTCCAGGGTAGCCAATAGCCCGTAGGAGTCACCCCCAACGCTTCCACAAAGTGCAAGCCAGCACCACCGGTGGAACTGTGTGGGCTCCGTCCCAGCCCGAAGAAGACGACAACTAGTAAGGTCACCAATCAACACAGCACCAGTAGCAGGTTGGAAAAGGGAATCGCTGAAACAGGCACAAGCCCCCCTTTTCCCCAACACAACTATAGTATTGTTAACAAGTCAACGGTAAGCAGGCCAAAAGCCCCTCTTGCAACGCCGAAAAGCAGAAGTGGAGGTATATGTCCAAAGATACACACTCTACTCCCGCTCACTCACAAACTGAGGAGAAGACAGAGGACCTTCTCATAACTTCCCTGGATCTGGAGACCAGCACGGGAGAACCCTCGGACTCCAATAAGCCACAAGCAAGACCACGCCAGGGGTCCCAGTCATCAATATTCACCGACCAAACACAGGTCAGCGAACACCAGATCACCCCAGCACAACCAGGACCCAGTTCAGAAGGACTCACCCTCAGAAGCGGAACTGTCATCCAAAGACCAAGTCAAACCCAAGTAAACCATAAAAATAATTTTAATAATTTGTACGATTCCGTGCGAGAATCCGAACGCCTAGCGGCTCTCTATTCTAACCTTCTCGAAAACAGGACTACAAAGTTCAGCGAGGAAAGATTAAAAGATCTAGAACGTTTTCAAAGGGAGGCCGCACTTTTTCAAGCCATGCTAGACGGATTCTCGCGCGTACTTCTTTCTGAAGACAATGCAGAAAACGATTTAGTAAGCCAAACCGAGGAACACCTCAGACAATCATTACAAGACTCCTTGCGAAAAATTAACTTAAAACAAGGTCTAAATCGATTTCTCGCCAAGACTCGCCCGTCACCGACCCGAATCAGTACTCCAATATGGCGACCGATTATGAAAAAATCGTCAAATTAACTGCGCAAATGGTGCCCATATTTTCAGGTGAGCCAGGCCCGCATCTTGGTTCAGAATTGCAAACACTCCTGGGTTGCTGCCGCCAGGCCAAACAGTGCCTTTCCGAAGGAAAGCAAGATGCTTTCCTCAAGATCCCCCTCACAAAACTTCGTGGAGGAGCATATCAACTGTTGGCCTCAGGTGTACCGACAACCTTCCAAGAAGTCGAAGCCAGATTGAACGCGGCATACCTTCCCAGAGAAACTTACCAGGAACTGGTAAATAGGCTCATAACAGCTCACCAAAATCCCTGCGAAACGCTCACCGCCTTCACGGCTAGAATGAAACAATTGCTGGTTTTACCGGCACCACAAAATTTCCACCGACCGACTCCGACATATGCGACTTCATCTCAACGCTCGTCTCCCCCTCGCCGCCAGAACCTCGACCAGTTAAGGTCAAACATCACATGCAATTTTTGCCAGCGAAGGGGTCACACTTACGCCGATGTATGAAGCGTAAAAACACACCCTTTTGCCCTAACTACAAGATATATGGGCATAATGTTTGCGATTGCAGGAACAATCGCCAGGTTCCGGGCCCGAGTAACCAGACAAGGCTCCCCGAACGACGGATTCAGGATCAGCAACCTTCCGCTGGTCCTCGAGTTTTTAACATAAAACTTAAATTTAAATTCTGCAACCGTCGTGGCAAAAACAAATATGGGACGGTAAGGGCCAGGGAAACGATGAGCAGTCGACCGAAAAGACCCCGGATCAACACTAATAAAACAAAGCTTTAACAAAGGTTCACCTCAGCCGCACGAACCCTGTATCTCCGTTGGATATTAGCCGGTAATACCAAACTTGTGGTAGATACTGGCGCTGAGGTGAGCATTATAAAAAAGAAAGTAATTCAAAATCTCGAAGATAGGTTAGGTTAGGTTAAAGTGGCTGCCTAAGAAGGCACACTTAGGCCTAAGAGGCCCTTTGTGCTACCACGTTGAGGCTTGAAATTAACAACCCCATAAAATTACCCAAGGAATAGGAGGGTTAACATTCTGTCCCCTGTGCACCGAACCAGTTTCTTGTGGAACTAGTTCGCAGAAGTCAAAATTATTTTGACTGGGTTGTGAAGGATGTTCATCCTTAGTTCGTCATCGGGAACCATTTTGAACTCCCGATAAATCGAGTCAGGTTTTTGACATCTGTGGAGCCTAGCTCGGTTAGCTCTTTGAAGTAGGGGGAGCCCAAAAGCCGGTTCCCACGGCCGGGCAGCTACCGAGGAGGTGAAGTACGGTTTCCTCTTCCTCCTCGTCGTGGCAACTCCTACAGAAGTCATTTGAGAGCACGCCCAGCCTATCGGAGTGTCTACCTATGAGGCAGTGACCCGTGATTACGGCTACTGTAGTGCTAATTTTTTTGCGTCCGAGTAGGATGAGCCCTCTTGACCGCTTAAGGTCAAGCTTTGGCCATATCTGTCGGGTAATCAGGCAGGTGTGTTCTTCTTGCCAGTTATTATTAGCAATCTTGAGAGCCTCCTGTGAGAGCTCCATTTTGCATGTAGCTAGCGGTTTACCCGGCTGGTGGTTAATGTCCGAATCAGGACGTGTGGTACCGATTCTCACTAGTTCATCGGCCCTGAAATTGCCCGGAATATCACTATGTCCAGGCACCCAGATGAGCCGTACTTTCAGATGCTCAGCTATGTCATTTAGTGTTGAGCGACATATTATGACCGTTTTGGAGGTTGTGTATACTCCCGAAAGGGATTTAATAGCTGCCTGACTATCTGTGAAAATACGTACATTGCCTGTAGGTAGCGCTAGTTGATTCAGGCGGTCCGCAGCTACTTTTATAGCCATGATTTCTGCTTGAAACACGCTGCAGTAGTCAGGTAAGTGAAATGAGACATCGAGGTCCAAGTGTTCCGAGAATATTCCTCCACCCACTTTGCCATCCAATTTGGAGCCGTCAGTGTAGAGATGCACTGAGTTCTCCCATTGGGGAGGACCTTTCTCCCACTCCGATCTGGTGGGAAAGAAGGAATCGAATTTTGTTCCAAAGAAGGGCTTGGGCGAGGTGTAGTCGATATTGCTGGCAGTTCTATTGTGCAATATTTTGGAGTGACCGAAATCAGTTCGCTTCCAGGTCTGGATTGAGTTAAGCCTAATGGCGGCTGACGATGCGGTTTGCTTACCAAAGAGATCCGACGGTAGAAGGTGGAGAATAGTGTTCAGGGCTTTGGAAGGTGTGGTTCTCAGGGCACCTGTTATCAGCAGTGCTGCCATTCTCTGAACTTTGTCCATTGCTTTGAGATGGGTTGCTATATTTAGTGCCGGCCACCAGACAATCACCCCATACATGAGTATAGGCCGTATGACACTTGTATAGAGCCAATTCACAATGCGTGGTTCCATACCCCATCTTTTCCCTATAGCCTTCTTACACGAGTACAGCGCTGCTGTAGCTTTCCGTACTCTTTCTTGGATGTTAGGCTTCCAGGTAAGTTTTCTATCTAGGACTAAACCTAGATACTTAACCTGGTTACACAGTTCCAGCCTAACCCCGTCTAGTGTAGGGCAATTAATAGGAGGTGTTTTATGCCCCCGAGAGAAGAGTACTAACTCTGTTTTGTTAGGGTTTATACCTAGACCACACCCATCACTCCGAAGATATAAATACCGATGAAACATATACTTTACAAACACCTTTTGGTACTGGAAAGACGCTGGGAACATGCCAGGGCAATTTTATACTAAAGAACAAAATTCCCTGCAATTTTCAGGTTATAAAAACCTAAACGGCCTTTCTGACGACGGCTTGCTTGGAAATGACTTCCTGGCAAAGAATTGTAACGTTGAGGGCCCGAATAAGACATTGCGATTCCCTCGAACGGAAAACAACCCTGAGGAGTTTGCCGTTCCATTAACAGCTGCTTTGGATAAGCTGTGTTCTGAAAAAGTGGTCAAAATGAATACCCGAACAGATAGCGCAGAGCCTAGAAAGGCCGATCTGACAATCTGTGGTACTCCAAAAGCTTTCAAAGAGGAGAAAAATGACCGCCGAACACTGGAATACGAGATGGACAAACCGACTGAGAGGGATTTGACCTGCGAGATGAGGCAGAAACAAATACAGCTGAAAGAGCCTGTATGCATACCTGCTAGGTCACAGATCATAGTCGAGATTCCCTTGCAGCTGCAGGAAGAGATGCTCTGTCTATCGAGAAAGATAGATCAAGGAGTCTTCCTGGCGAATGGCCTACTCCCCGCTGGTTTAAAAACAGTGTCTGTTGGAGTTCTCAACACTAACAATTCACAAGTAGTTCTGACTACCTTTAGTCTGCATCTAGTCCCGGAACACAACTACACCGTCGTCCAACTGAAACAGGATCAAGATGAAATAAATAATAAGGAAACCCCAAAAAACGGAGAACGCGCTGAGGATGCTCACCTGAAAACCAGGAATTAAGGTGACACGAAACCATCAGCACCCACGCGCAAAGGAAATATAAGGAAACACAGGAAACAAAAGAAAGGAAAACACAATAAAACATACATCGACGGAGCTCACCTAGACCGGAGGAACTACGATGCAAAAGCCCATCAGCTCCCATGCCCTCTCAAAATTAAATTTCAAAACACGTCGACAATGGAAGCGAGCTCACCACAGGGACGGTATCAACAAAAGCTCCAAAATCAACTTTCACATTAAGTAAACCACGGCGAAAAAGCCCATTAGAAGACGATAGCGAGTTCGCCTCAAATATGGCAATTTACGGCGGTTCAGAAACCCCAACTCCATCGTCATTTAGTATTAAGAGTGATTTAAATAAGATAAATTGGGGTGAAAATAAAAATAAAGATAAAAATATTTCTGGTTTCAGTAAAATAAGTAAACGTAAACATAAAAATAAAGATACAAATATTTCTAGCGCCGGAAACATGGCCACTTTACAACATATCAAAAATTTATTCCAGAAATATGAAGAATCGTGTCTCGCCAGGTTAGACGAAGAGCTCAGCCTGGACATAAATCTGAGCGCAGAGGAAAAACAAGCGATATCACAACTCTGTTATGATATCTTTTTCCTCAAAGGTGATCGGCTAACCTTCACAAATGCCATCACTCATGATATACCAGTGGGGCAGGACCAAGCACCAATCAACCAGAAAATGTATCGTTTGCCAGAGACGCAACGAAATATAATAAACCTCTCCTAGTCGTCCCCAAGAAGGCGGGACCAGACGGTGAAAAGAGGTGGCGCGTCGTCGTAGACTTTCGTAAATTAAACGAAAAGACGATAGGTGACGCCTTGCCGCTGCCTCGGATCGGGGATATTCTTGACCAATTGGGCCATTCTCGGTATTTTACCACCCTCCATCTCGCCAAGGGCTATCACCAGGTGCTCGTCGATCCTCAAGATCGGCCAAAAACTGCTTTTAGCACCAATTACGGCCACTATGAATTTAGACGTATGCCATTTGGGCTTAAAGGAGCTCCGGCCACATTCCAACGCTTAATGAATTTCGTCCTAATAGGATTACAAGGCTTGGAATGTTTTGTCTTCCTAGACGACATAGTCATCTACGGTAAAAATCTTGCGGACCACAACAATAAGCTCCGCAAAGTCTTCAATAGTTTGAGAGAGAACAACCTCAAACTGCAGCCCGAAAAGTGCCAGTTTCTGAGAAAAGAGGTTGTTTATCTAGGCCAAAAGTGTTCCAGTGAAGGAGCACTTCCAGACCCCAGTAAAACGGCTTGCGTCCAAACTTTCCCAGTTCCCAGAACTTTACGACAGGTTCAATTCTTAATGGGGCTTGCCAATTACTATCGAAAATTCATCCCCGACTTCTCCAAGATTGTGCGTCCCGTAACAAATTTGCTCCGCAAGGAGCTCCTCCACTCCTTATATATCCCGATTTCTTGAAACCATTCAATTTAACCACGGACACCAGCAGCGAGGCATTAGGAGCCGTCCTCTCGCATGGAGAAGTAGGACACGATCAGCCCATTGCCTACGCCAGTCGTACACTGAACAAGGCGGAACGCAACTACTCAACTATTGAAAAAGAGTTGCTCGCTATAGTCTGAGCTACGCGTAACTTTAGATGTTACTTGCAAGGCCGAAAATTTACGGTCTATACAGACCACAAGACCGTCTGGTGAGATTTCACCATAAACTTTCCGAATTCGATTATCAAATCGAATACAAACCAGGAAAGTATAATACGAATGCCGACGCGTTAAGCCGCATTCCACGGGAAGTCAGCGAAGACACAGACGGCCAAAACATAGTGGTAAAATCACAAGTCCACCATACAATGGATTCGGACTCGGAGGATGAAATAACCTTTATTCGAAAAAATCGCCTCAAATGTAACGCTGTGACCCGGCCCCAAGCGAAAAACGCGCAAATAGAGTCCAAGAGCCCTGAAATACGGGATAACACGCCCCGCGAAAACAAAATAGTTCCAAATACAGAAGAGGTCACAACAGAGAACCCGCCAGATACTAATCCGCTCGTCAACGATAAACCTAAGCCCCCTGAAATAATCACAAGCCCCAAGGAGATACAAACGATCTTACATGATTATCATGACTCTCCTTTTGGTAGCCATCAGGGCGTAAATAAAACATATAAGCGGATCCGAAGGAAGTACTGGTGGAGGTACATGCTTAGCGATATCAAGAAATACGCTAGGCGTTGCTCACAATGCCAAAAAAAGTTTAAAATGCAGATGGTCATCACGGACATCGCAGAACAGCCCTTCGACAAAGTCTATCTCGACATTGTTAGTCCACTCGAGGAAACTGACTCTGGAAACAAGTACATCTTAACTTTCCAGGATAACCTCACTAAATTTGTCGACTGGTACGCCATACCTAACAGGGAAGCCTTCACTGTAGCGCAAATCTTCTTCGACGAAATCGTCGCGCGCTACCGCGTTCCTAAGCGAATAGTCACTGATCAGGGAAGTAACTTCCTGAGCGACCTGTTTAAAAAGGTATGTAAACTACTACGTGTGAAGAAGTTAAAAACTTCTGCCTACCACCCACAGTCAAATGGCGCACTTGAAAATGCACACAGCCAGTTAATCAAATACTTTCGTACCATAGTGGACGAGAATCCCAAATCATGGGTTCAATATCTGCGAACCGCTGCATTCGTGTACAACAACAGTGTACATGAAGTGACGAAATTAACTCCCATGGACTTCCTTTACGGCTTCACAGCGGATGTTCCGTCAAATTTAAAACGAGACCCTGAACCCGTGTATAATCACGAGAGCTACTATTAGATCGTACGATACAAACTCCAAAAGTCTTATGCCACGGCACGCAAAACCCTACTCGCTAGCAAACAACGGTCGAAATTATACTACGACAAAGCTGTTCGACCCCTGTCAATTCACATAGGTGACAAAGTCTTACTCAAGAGCGAAAGTCGAAAACATAAGCTCTCGCAAATCTGGGTAGGAGCTTATCTGGTAATCGGTATACCATCATCAGTGTATACAACCCTAAAAATGGGCAAGCGTACAGTCACTGTTCACAACAACCGTCTTAAGCCATTTTATGAATAGATAATTTCAATTGCAAAAATTTTTTTTAACGCGTCGTGGCGTGCTACCACAATCTACGACCGAGATGAAGATCGTAACGCGAAGCCAGCACAAAATCAAGAAGAAAACAACGAAGAAGTCCTTTAATAACTCGGTCCAGTAGGGTCCAATCCAACTTCATAAAAAACTTATTTGAACCAATTTAAAACTTCTAATTAATTTTAAATCACTTAACGTAAAAACTCCCACTTCACCGATTAAACGTGCTTAAAACTACGAAGTACGAAACAACAGGACTTCACTACCTTTTTGCACAGCACCCCATATTAAAAGAACGACTCTTGCCAAAAGTCGAACCCTAGACTACAAATTCGAAACAACTTTTGTGTAATTCCGTCAGAGACTGGACCACCTAAACTCCAGCTCTTTAATGCTATATCTAGAAATTCTTCTTGATGGCAAACTAAATTGTTGTTACGCCCTACTTGACTTCTACACCCCGCGATAAAAGGGGATAATTATATAACATTTTCTTTTAATGCCTTAATCACTCTAACCTACTTTGCATAAGGCAAAACCTTCCCCAATTTTACTATATCTACACGGTCGTATATTAATTTACACCCACTTTGATCAAACATTATCTCCTAGTTTCTTCCTTTTCTCGCCTCCGAGGCTGGGACAGGAACTTCTTCCTGCTAGTCCCATGTCCTGAAGTCGATCTGCGGATATAAAAATCCGCATCAAGCAATTTCAGAACATTACACTGGAAAATACATATGAAGTCTACGATAAGTGAGTTATAACTCTCCCGACTAATTAAAAACAAAAATTCGCCATATTTAAAAGTTGCTATGGCTTCACCACATTCCCAATCAATAAGAAATTGGCGCTAGAGCCACACTTATCACCCGCGCCTCCAGGGCTACAACAGGAATTTCTCCTGACAGCTTTCGCCCTGAGGTACACCCGCGGAAATATAACATTCGCTGGAAACCACTTTAGGGAAAATCTACGCTTAGTAAATAAGAAAAATAATTTAGTAAACCTCCATTAACCATATTCCTCTCCCCAGGTAAGATACAAAACGCTATCATCCTCGGACTAATCATGTCCACTATGGGAAGTAGTACGTCGGAGACTTACTCGGTAAACCCTCTCAACAATACAGGAGTGCTATTCGAGGATTTAGGAAGCCTCATGGTTTACCACTCCACAAGGAATATACTCACGGAGTTGGACCTGACCGAGTTGGGCAATCAAACAACGATTGCGGAACGAGCTGAAGACTACGTGCATCAACTGTGTGGAAACAATACCGTAGGAGACCTCTGCGAACTCCAGCAAAAGCACATGCACGCGTTGATGGAAAACATCAAACAACGCACTAAGGTAATTAAACAAGCTGTTCCCAAATCGCGTAAAACGATATCTATCTTTGACGGCATCGGAAACGCCACGCACTACCTATTCGGTACCATGGACAGTGCCAATGAACGCGAAGTCTATAGCCGCCTGGATGAGTTGGAAACTAACCATCAGGTAATCGCTGATTTGGAGAGACAACAAATAAGTGTAGTCAAGACTGCGCTTAATAAGATTCAAAAACCATTAGATTCACTGGTCGAAAGACAACGGAAAATAGCCTACCAGATGAATGATTTGTATAATTTAACCGATAAACTCGCAGCAAGACAAATGAGGCAGGAAATAGTCTCTAGTTGTTTGCTACAAATGATAGAAATCGAATTTCGACAGCAGGAGCTACTGGATATAATTACCGCTAGCCGAAATAATCAAATTCATCCCCTGCTGATCGCCCCTGACTCACTCCTTGAGATTTATCACAAATCTCACGCCACGTGTTCAAAAGCCCAGAATTGTCTATCAATTCTCCACCAAACGGCAGTATTACGGACACACCTGTTACAAGAAATATTGGTAATCAGAATTACATTACCAATCTTCAATCTTCCAAAACTGAAGTTGCAACGAATCAGGTGCTTTCCTATACACACGGAAGCAAATCATTCACTAGTCCCGGAAATAGAATATTCCCATATAGCGAGTCAACTTTCGACTCAGGAATTTCTATTACTAAAACCGGAAAACATGAAAGCATATCGGAAAGTCACTCGAGATGTCGAGGAAGATACGTACGCTGGTTTGCTAAATACACCGATAACAAAAGCAACACAAACGGATGAGTGCGTAATCAAGTTGCTCTTCAACCCCCTGGATGAAAACCCTAGGTGTTCGCTAAAAGTGCAAATACCCCCAGGGATATTTTAATTAAATTAAATAGGCAAAATTCCTGGCTGTATGCATTGAAGACAACAACCATTGTGCATATTACATGCACCCAGCAATTACTCACGCATCGCCTCTCTGGACAGGCAATTTTGGTCATTAACCAACCCTGCCACTTACAAATAGGACCACATATTACGAGGCTGAAAATACACATCCACTACTTTTCACGAAACCAGCGTACTTCCTGAAAGCAAATGAAACAGCAAAGGAATTAGATTCCTTCATGGCTAAATACGAGCAGCATTCTAGGACGGAAGTGTCATATGCAAAGCTATTACTAGGTAACAACACTAACGAAATGTTGCACAAGAGTATGCAATCATTGGACCAAATACAGGCGAAAATACAGGAGTTATATTTAGACTCCCGGGTTAAAACACCCCACATACTCTCAACAACTTCGTTGTCACTTACGGGTCTAATACTGCTGTTCATCGTCATTTACATGACAGCCAAATACGCCATACCACCTATAAGGGCATGGACTACGCGGCGTAATCAAACGCCCATGCCCGAAATCCCCCTAGAAGAAGCAGTCTCAGAACCAAAAGAGCGGCCTCAACGGCCACAAACACTGCCCAGGCCCCGTTCCATACAACTGGTTTAAACAATAGATACAAATAGATACGCAGAAGTTCAATATAAAATTTACTAGACACCCCTAGATTACTAAGGAACATACAAATAAAGGCACATAAATAATGTACAGAAGTAAAGTAAAAATTTACGCGCCGTGGAGTACTACCACAATCGTCGGTCGAAAAAATACCGAAGCGCAAGGCAAGTACTAACCGCTTTACTAACCGGGGATAAAAATACTATAAAAAGGAGAAATTATTAAGAAGTAAAAGTAAAAATGTACGCTCCGTGGAATACTATCACAATCGACGGTCGAGTAGAGACCGTAGCGCATGGCAAGTACTAACAAATATGACAGTGATAACAGTTTAATAAAATAAGTTCAAACGCGCCGTGGAGTATTACCACAATCGACGGTCAAGACGAGACCGTAGCGCAAGACGAATACAAAAAAAAAATTTTAAAAAAAGAGAACAGAGAAATAATAACAAAAATAAATATTAAAGCACACCTATAAAACAAAACCACAGAAGAGAAAACCAAGACGAAAACAAGCGAAACCCCAATTTACCTGAAAGGCAGTAAATAAAGGTATACAAGTTACAAATAATAACACCCCGGGTTAAATTTTTTTTTTATTATTTATTATTCATAAGGGAATTACACTTTAGAAACACATTTTTAATAAAACTTGTTTAATAAACACCGATTGATTATACAAAACAAAAAGAAAAAAAGAGGGAGAAAAGTTAAAATTTAAATTACGAAGGAACAAAGTAATATAAGAATAAAAGTTTTTTTAAGTTGAGGTGCGAATTAACCACATTTCCTCCTCCGGTAAGGCAGCAAACAGCTCTTCTGACGCAGCATCGGACGGGGACCGGTTGGTCGAGAGGGCGTCCGGCTCGCGGTGAACACTAGGCGAGGTGTATCCCCACAACACCAATAGTCCTCCTGCAAAAGTTATCAACAAAACTCAAAGAATAAGTGTAAATAAGCAAGATTATCTTACCATAGGCGTTAAATGTCTCGCCATGACATATTAATGAACAGTCGACTAAATGAGTGCTATCGGCACCACCTAGGCTGGACCCGATACAGACGGACCGCATCCCTTGGCGGTTCCACCACAGACGGACGCAGCCGTCGCCGTCCGGGTCAACGCGTGCGATGCGGATCATCCAAACAATAAAAACCGTTTGGTTGTGGCGGGGGGGGGGGGGCTGTAGCGCCGGCTTCCCAAGGTAATGGCACAAGAACTTACAAGAGCCATGACTAAAACTTGACTGTGACGAAAACAGTCAAACACGGTTCAAACAAGAAAACAAAATCCCTTACCCAGCAATTGTGCGATGATTATTTCTCTCCAAAGAATAATCATCTTACTCGCGGGGGGAAGGAAATATTAAAGATTGGATTCGCTTATTCTAAGATAAGCCAAAATTCCATCGAATCCAATCTGTCATTAGAAATTAAAATCCATTAAAATTATACGAGTTGGATTTCACATATCGAACATATTCAAATCCAACTCAGGAACACATAAATTAAAACAAACAAATATTTAATGGGTTGGATTTCGTACACCGAGTTACGTTGCAACAAAGTTGCCAAGTACTCAAATCCAACTCATGATAAACAACGCGCTCGGGTTTCCGTCGACATTCTTTTCACACAGTAGCCATACACGATAAGCAAGAGAAATTTGCTTAATCAGCGCGAAAAACAACGATCTACAGCGGCTTTGCCCAATGACAGCCATCTACATCAAGGCCAAAAGCCAAAAACGAAGAAAAAACGCGAAAGCTTTTTCTTCATGTAGATCGGTTGTGAATGATTCCTTTGAAGTAGAATAGTCAGTCTGGTTTAAAGCGCGTACGAGTTTTGGTTCAATGGTGAACGGGTCAAGACGGGTGTTTTGATAGGTTCTGTTTAAAAAAAAAATCACGATAAAATAGGAATACATATGTAGTTTAATTGTAGTCCGGTCGGCTTAATTTGAATTGTGTAGAAATTAAAGTTAGTTAAGTGTATTAAATAGAACTGTGTCATTTTTAAATAGAACTGTGTCATTTTTATTAGTGTTATTTGAATTGTGTAGAAATTAAAGTTAGTTAAGTTTATTAAATAGAACTGTGTCATTTTTAAATAGAGCTGTGTAATTGTTGTTAGTGTTATTATAATAAGAGCACTGCAGGAAGTTAAAAGGAACCTATAACACTCATCCTGGTATCTCCTGTAACCTTCCCTAATCCCTTGGTTGTAAGCTGCGACTAAGTTGTGATAAGCAACTTAGTGGTGCTTACAACTCTTAATCCAATCCATATCTGCATGCAGCCATCTTGTGGTTGCCTGTGAACATGGATATTCCATCATTGACCTACAACAGCAAGGTGTAATAGTAGATTTTGAAAAAAACTTTGAAAGTGCACCCAAAAATTCGCCCATTGTGCGATCTCCTACCATTGCAGTTGACGTAATGCACATTTTTTTGTTAAGTGCGGGTTGAGCCTTTGTTGTTTGTTCGGGAGACAATTGATGCGCTCGTATTTTTGAACTCACAAATGTGAAAACGAAAAGCAGAGTAAACACCTGTTAGGTTAGGTTAGGTTCGTGTTGCCGTCCTCAAGGACACACTAAGACCTCAATAGACCCATTGTGATGCCACGGGAATGTAAGAATTCCCACCACCTCCTCACTGGAACCATCCAGAGCTATCTATGAAGCGCCAGAGATCTGCAACGTCAGTCGCCTTCAGATCACCAAGACTATCGAGGAAATAGTCACCCATGAAAGACTTCCGCCTGCGTGCCAGTGCAGGGCACCGGCAAAGGAAGTGGAAAATAATTTCCTCCTCCTCGTCCATACAGCTTCTGCAGAAGTCGTTTGAGAAGATGCCCAGTCTCTTTGCGTGTAAGCCGATAGGGCAATGACCTGTGATAACCCCAGTAATTATACCAAGGTCAGATCTGCCCCTCGAAATCAGACACTTGGAGCGCCTAAGATCCAGCTTGAGCCAGATCTGTCTGGACAAAATGGCACGCAGTGCCGTTTGCCCATCTGAGGTTCGCGAGGTTGATTGCCCTCGTACCAAGCAACAGCTTGCAGGCGGCCAGAGGCCTACCAAGAGTAGTCTTATCCGGCCGGATCTCCAGGGTGGTACCACGTCTAGCAAGCACGTCTGCAGCGCAGTTTCCTGGAATATACCGCTCAGCCAATTCATTTAAGTGTGAGCGACAGCTATTAACAGTCCTAGAAGTCGATAGGACAGAATCAAGGGTTATCAAAGCAGCCTGGCTATCTGTAAGGATACAGATGTCTTTTACAGGAACTTCATTCCCCTTCAACCAAAACAAGGCTTCCTGAATAGCCATGACCTCTGCCTGAAACACACTGCAATAATCCGGAAGACGGAAGGACAGGCTGATGTTTTGAACCGTCCGTGTAAATCTGAACGGATTTCCCACAGAGAATTGTGTCGCCAACCCAGTCAAGCGTGGTTGGGATCGTCGATCTTAACCGCTTGACAAAGGAGTAGCTAGGAGTGGTGTAATCTAGATGCCCCATTTGGAGCGAAAAGGAGTCCAGATTTGAAGAGTAACCAACTCTAATACAGATGGCCTGCAAGAGGGTATAGAGCTACATTTGCTTTCTTGACCCTTTCATGAATATTAGGCTTCCAGCTGAGCTTCCTATCCAGGATGATACCCAGATATTAAGCTTCCTCGGTAAAAGCCAGGCGGGTGCCATTCAGATACAGAGGGTCAACATGAGGAATTTTGTATTTCCTAGTAAAGATGACGGTCTCGGTCTTATTAAGGCTAACGATAAGCCCACACCCTCTCGCCCATTCCGCATAAGATCCCTTAAAACTGCCCGAGATAGCTATAGCAATGACGTCCGCGTAGGCAAACACTCCACAGCCCTCCCCTTCCAGGATTAGAAACAGTTTATTTACCACCAGATTCCAAAGAAGAGCCTATCCCAGCTTTGAGCTGATAGTCCTGCCATGAAGCATCTGACCGTTCAGCGACATAAGATTGTCATTCACACCCAGAGAAGCGAGTGCTTCCATGATTGCCCCCTGGCTAACATTGTTAAAGGCTCCCTCAATGTCTATATAGGCCACCAAAGTGACCTCCTTGCAATCAATTGATTTCTATATAGTGCGCACGATAGAATGAAGAGCGGACTCTGCAGACTTTCCTGTACAGCACGCATGTTGGGACGCCGATAGTAGATGCTGAGGGATACTACCGCGTAGATGAATGAATCTCTCAAAAGTTCTGAGAAGAAAAGATGATAGACTTATAGGGCTAAA
Source organism: Leptarthrus brevirostris (assembly GCA_964036015.1). Lineage (NCBI taxonomy): Eukaryota > Metazoa > Arthropoda > Insecta > Diptera > Asilidae > Leptarthrus > Leptarthrus brevirostris. The sequence continues at coordinate 64,444,779 of OZ038371.1, read as the reverse complement.
GTCCTTAGGAGTGGCATGTGAGCTTTTGCCCGCCTTGGGAATAAACACTTCCTTGGCTCGTTTCCACAGTGCCGGGATGTAGGTCAAGTCAAGGCATTCCCTATACAATACCATCTGCCACTTCAGTATAAGATCAAAACCGCGGAGCTCGGCAGGGACGATACCATCAGGACCCGGGGACTTGAACGGCATGAAGCTGTCTATAGCCCACCGGAATTGGGACTCCGTAATCACATCCGCCAGCTCTAGAGAAGGAGGAAGGTTACAAAGGGAGAGCATCCTGAAAAATGAGTGTCTAAGAAAATCTCCAGAGATTCTGCGCTTGATGAGGTCCAAGTACCATCCGCCTTAAGCAGATAGCTAGGAATACTTGGATTGGTAGCTAGGATTTTCCTTATTCTGGAGGCCTCAGAGGTTTCCGATATTTTATCGCAGTAGATCCGCCACGATTTTCTCTGGGCCCTTCTGAGTGCCTTTTTGTAGACATCTGTAATTCGTGCTGTTTTTGTTGTTGAACTCTCAATTTCAGCGTGAAATTCCGGAAAAGTGGCGTTAGTCTTATGACGAATAAATTGTCGCTTCGGTAGAGACATATACCAGTGGAAGCAGTAATTATATTTTACCTTTGAAAACTAATGCAGCACCGTAAGATGGTCGCCATATGCAAGAGTATGTACTTCACAGCAGAAACGTAATTATTTCCAACAACTTTAATATTTCGATCTCAATTCTCTCCCAAATACACCAAGTGTATATTGAGTAAGAAATTTCTAGTTAATACGTTAATGTATACTTCTTAAAAACAAATTTTCAAGAACAGTTTAAGCACAAGTACTTTTACGTTAAAGCAGGATTGCCAACCTATTTTTTGGGTATTCAGATGTCCTAGATGATATGGAACGTCGCGTATATATTTTAAATTCCCACATATAGGGAAGTTATTGTAATGGGTCCGATTTTCAAAATGTGCGTGTGTGTGTGCGTGTTTTTTTTTTTTTGTGCGACCAGGAGGTGAGGAATCTTCCAAAGATACCAGTAGCCCGTGCTAGTGCCACGCACGATTCACCGCCAATGTGGTGCCTACGTGCTAAACCTCACCCCCATCCTCTTCAACCACTCTCCCCGCGGGACTGCCGTTAGGTATTACCTCGCGGGGCTGGTTAACCATCATGCTATCAACCTGAAGTGTTAATCTGGTGTCTAAGACATTCCAGTCTTCTGAGTTCCTTTTGGACGTTTATTATAAACTCAGTCACTTCTCTCCAATTTTCCTCCCTTTGTAGCATATATTCAATTACTACCGATGGATTCAGTATATTTACACGCCGTGCTTGGAAGCGTGGACAATGAAATACTGCGTGTTCAGCATCTTCCTCCTGATCTAAGCAGTTCGTGCACATCGGAGAGCTGTCATGTCCAAATCTGTGCAGGTACTTCCTATATCCACCATTACCAGTCAAGAATTGCGTCAAGTGGTAGTTGTTTTCTCCAAGCTTGCGGTTGGCCCAAGTTTCAATGCATGGGATCAGTTGGTGCGTCCACCTTCCTTTCGTAGTGTTGTCCCATCGGGTTTGCCACATTAACATCGAGATCTGCCTCTCTTCCTTCTTAATCTCCTTTTTTCTGCGGTTTCCCTGGCTCGTTGCGATTCTTGTGTAAATGCGTCCCATCTCGTCCGCGAGGATGTCGATCGGGATCATACTAGCGATGACACAAGCTGCTTCGTCCGATACCGTTCTATAGGCACTTATAGCTCTTAAAGCACACAGTCTGTAGACTGATGATGGCATATAGAAGCACAGAGCTTACCACTCTCAATAGCAGGGCTCTTCTATCTGGTTTGGGGCCACCAACATTTGGCAGCATCCTGGAAAGAGCCGCTTGTATGTTCGAAGCTTTTTTGCTTACATATTCCAGGTGCGATTTGAAATTTAGCCTATTGTCCAGCATTACTCCTAGGTATTTCAGTGATTGTTTAGACCTTATTGTTTGATTGCCCACCTTGACACTGATGTATACCACCATTTTTCGGCTTGTGATTAAGATCGCCTTCGTCTTTTGTTCTGCTAGTTCAAGGCCTGCAGACTCAAGCCAATTCTTAATCTTGGCGATAGCTTCATTTGTTGCCGCCTCTATTTTTTGTGTATGTTTCGCTGTTGTAACGATCGCAATATCGTCTGCGAACCCTATTATCTTCGTCTCTTGGGGGATCTGTAGCCTAAGAACTTCATCATACATAACGTTCCAAAGAAGGGGACCTAGGACGGATCCTTGTGGTACCCCTGCGGAGACGTTATAGTATTCCATTCCTGCATCACTATTATATCTAAGTTTCCTGTTCCTTAAGTAACTTGATATGATCTTCAAGATGTATGCCGGGGCTTCCATTCTAATGAGGGAATTCTTTATGAATTCCCAGTTGGCCGAGTTAAAGGCGTTCTTGACGTCTAGTGTAACCACTGCACAGTATTCCTTGGCTCCCCATCTCCACCTTTCACCTTCTATGGCAGAAGCGGCGATGTCCACTACCATTTTGATTGCATCTACGGTGTTGCAGCTTCCATTGTTCTGGGAACACGCATTCTATTAGACATCTTTTAAAAACTTCTATGAAAATGGACTTTGTTTGGGATTCCGTCCGGTCCCGGCGCTTTGTATTTTATTGAGCACCGACTGAAGTTCTTCCGCCGTAACTGTCGGGATTTCCTCTACATTAGTTTATTCTACGACAGTACGAGCAGTCGTTGGACGCTGTGGGAAAAGCGTCGTTATTATCTCTCTCAGCATTATTGGGCATGTAATCTGGAGAGATTGTTGTCCTTTTAATTTTGACATAACGACTCTGTAGGCGGTTCCCCATGGGTTAATGTTAGCCTTTTCGCACAGGCGTTTGAAGTTTTCTCTTTTACTGTCCTTAATCGCATTCTTCAGAACATTTCTTTCCTCTTTGAAGGCACTGAGCAGCGGGTTGTATTCCGGTCTACCCCTCGACCTTTGAAGTTTTCGCCTGGTTTTCAGGCATTTCGCCCTAAGTGACTGAATCTTTTCATTCCACCAATAGCATGGCGAGTCTCTCTTATTGGGCTTCCTGCGTGGCATTGCTGCATCGCATGCTCTATTCATCAGTTCAGTCAGTTGTTTAGTACCGTTTTCTGCGGATCCCAATTCCATTTGGTACGCCCTCACTACTTCTTCGAAGGTCTCCTTGTCGAACAACGAATCTTTCCATTTTGGGCCTGTTACTTTAGGGTGTCTTTGGCTGGAATTCGATTCTTCTTTTATTTCCAACATAACATATTGGTGGTCGCTATGTGTGTAGTCCTCACTGACCCACCATATTTTATTCCGGAATAGGGAGCTGCTTACAAAGGTTAGGTCTATGATCGACCCTCTTCCGGCCTTTTGGAAGGTGTTTTTCTTTCCATCATTAGCTATCTCCACATCGAGCATAGAAAGCGATTTTATGAGACTGCGCCCCCTTGCATTCGTAACTCTACTACCCCACTCTACAGCCCACGCGTTAAAGACAACAGCAATGACCACCGGTGATTTAGTGCGGGCATCGGCTGTTATGGTCGCAATCAAAACTTTCCGCCCGAAAACCTAGAAATTTAAAAACACCCCGACTATGGATTTGCAAAGAAAAATCCAGTTGCAAGTCAACACATTCCTAACCTCAGCTAACCAAAACCCACACTTGATTCTGGCTGGAGAGAGAAAAATGTGTGTTCACAGTCACTATATGCACAACTAACACATCAGCCATGCAAGTACCGCTTGCCCGACACAACATACACAGACGTCGCCAGAAAATGTTCCGATTAAAGCCATGTGCGAGTGAAACAGTGGCTGCAGTGCAAGCGAGACAGGGTCGTCAAGTGCGAGAGAATCTGCTCGAGTAGGAATATTAAAATTAACCAGCATTGCCACCCTTGCGAATTTTTATGAGAACCCAAGTCGTTGGAATTTGTTTTATGAATTAAAGTTTACGCAATTATTCATAGAAAGTTTTAAGAAATTTCGGAAAACTTCAGAAATCGTAAAAACTGGTCCATACTATTACGTTAAGTAATTTAATTTTCTGATTTAAAGTTTCGATTCACCTGGTTGATATATATACGCACAATGGGAAATCTATGGGTTATGTTGCCATCTTACTAAATGCTTGAGTCAACAGAAAGATCGAGTTTTACGTCACTTTCCTCACTAATTGCATGTGTGTTCAAGGCTGGATAAATTGATTGGCTATGTGATAACCGAGTTCGTAGGAGAGGTGTTATCACTGGCCAAGAATGCAATGGCACACAAGATGGCAACGCTGCCAAAAATTTTCAAGAGACGGAAATGTGAGAATGTGTGTATAGCGGATACCGGTGACGCAAGTAGTGCCTGTTGAAAAGAGTCTTTTCAACTTCATACTGCAAGCGGAGAAGACCGTTTACTTTCTGAGTCGAAAGTCATTCCGGAAAACAAAATTACACAAGGCGATTAAAACGAGGGGAGAAAAATAAAGGGAAGCCGAAGCAACCTGTTAGGACTATAATCCAGATAAAGGTTTATTGAAGGTAAGAGATAATATAATTAAACGCAGATATGCATAAATCGCGCAAAAACACAAAAATAATGCGTGGCTAACCTTTTAGGCAGAACATTCATGTATCGAAGATTGCACACTCAAAAAGCAGTCAAGGCAGGCAAAAGGAGAGGATTACCAAGACATTTTTTCGAATCAGCACCACACGCTAACGAAAGCCGCAAAAAGGCCCATATCCCAGCAACAATTTTGCCATCCGAAAAGGCTGGGGTTTTTCTTTATAGCGAGAAAAGGGATCCGCTGCACTCGAGGACGAACCTCATATTTAAATGGGAACATCCCAGCACTGCAAAAGATATTTCATGTGACAGGAACTTGGATGATTAACTGATATGATTAAAAACCTTCGGTAAGTCCGCTCCTTTTTTTTTATTTCCAAAAGAATGCAATTGGTTGATTGGACGAGGCAAACTTCATCTTCACAAAAAACAATTATTGAAAAAAAAAACAAAAACAAAAGAAAAATTTAAACGTTGAATAACTTGATTTAAATAAATTGCTTTAAATTGAACGTAATTTATAATCTAACAGCTTTCAGTATTCTAATTTACGTATTGACAAATTAAATATTAGAATAAGTGTTTTTTGATATAAACTAAAATAATAAGTAGATAATGATATAAAGTCAATATAAATTCATTTATCAAGTAAACCGTTCTACATTAAATATAACTGGCAGAAAGCCAAAACATCTTATGTTAAAATAAGCTATTTTAATGAGAAAAAGGTGATTAGTTATGACAGTTTTAGGTGCTTCACGTTTCTTTTTGAAAAATGCTTGGTTAAATGATATCTGTATTCTGTTAACTTTCAAAGTTTTTTATAATTTATAAGATATTTGACATACCCCCACGATCTAGCATTTCAAGTAGAGATAAGGTGAATCTATACAATGAAATTGTTTCACTTTTAATAATATCAAAACAAAAATTTTTGAACCATTAATAGAATAGAAATACTCGTAAAAGGTTCGTATTCGATTATGTCGACGCATCTTAGTTACGCATTGCCATATCATATACATATTTTCTATTTAAGTGTCCTAATATTACATATATATTTCCTCTTTGCATTTTTAGATCACATCGATGTTTTTTTTATAGTAACCATTTAGGGTTACACATAATTTCGGGTTTGTTCTTGCAGTTTGAGACGGTATAGCTCCGCTAACGTGGAGACTCTTAAAGATCGGTTGGTAGCCAAGTCGCAGACTAAAGAAAGATGATGAATTGATGTAACAATTGCGCGTATGAGATAGTCGCAGTAAAGGTAGCCTTAAAATTTTTCTTGAGATTCTGACTTAGTAGTATTGTTGGATAGTATAGATTTCCTGCAATTTGAAGTTATATCGTAGGAGTTGGTACCGTTCTGCCTTTGGATATACTATTCTATGAATTTTTCTTCGTAAAGTCATATTATATTATGAACTAAATTAAAAAGGCCTTTTGATACCCCTGGTAAAACGAAAAAGAAAAAATGCGCATTTTTTTCTGTCCCCTCTCGTAAACAAACTATATTACCAAACATACTTCAAGAAATCGATACGAAATAGTATAACTCAAAAGGGTTGACGAATGAAATTTTACCTGTAACCATATTCCTGATAAGAAGTCGGTATACTTATATTATTGTTGTGTATATTTGAGACAATAGCTTTAGGTACGTTTTGATAAATAGACTCGCAGACATGTAAAGGAGAATTCGAATTAGATTTGGTTGAATGGTTTCTATATTTTTGATTTTTGTATTGGTAACTTAAGTATTAAGAACATTAAATAATATTACTTTTGAGGTGCCAGCATTATTTAAGGGATATTAATTAGTTAGCCATACCATTAAGATGTATTGTATCTAGTTACGAGATAGAGATAAAGTAATTATTGGAGCTTCCTTTTTTTGTAATAAAGTATGAATTGGATTGTATGAGCTAATATGAGGCGTTGAATTTCCTTCTTTACTCTCTCTCCTCGTTGACTCCTCCTTAGGGCGGTCACCGTCGATGGGTAGGGCCCTCAAAATGGGGTGAGCGGACTCTCTCTGCGTCGTGAAGATTGCTTTCGGCGAATGATTTTTAGGATAGGGCATCCAGATGATATAAGCCCCCTGGGTGCATGGGTGGTCGGGGCACGGGCCAGGAAAGGGGAGTCATGACACCCGACTCCCCCAACGAAAACCGGTAAGTCTGGAAACGCCTGCCGCAAATCCTCCCTCCTTTTCCTTCTTGGTTTAATTTTTTTTGATCTAGTTGTTGTGGCTTCATTCGTTCTTTCATTTTTTTCTCTTTTTCTTTTCTTTCTCGCTTGAAGTTTCGGCCTTTCGTCTTCTTTTATTTTCTTGATTTTTCTTTTTTTCTTCCAATTTTTCTGTGCTCGTTTCATCCCACCTTTCTCATCCTAGGCATGATTCATGTGCTTTTGTTGCGCGACCGCGGGCGGAGATGGCATCCCCTTTTCGAACCCCCCCTTCTCTATCGCAAAGCTAGCGATACCAGCATGCCATCCTCCATTTCTGCCCAAGCATCTGCTGACAGATGAATGTCCAGCGGAGGCCGTGATCCTGGCTGGCATCAGCTGATTTACAGTTGATGCCATCCAGAGTCATAGCCTGCCTTGGGCAATCATCCAGCAGCAGTGTCGGTCACAGCTCGCAACAAGAGATGGCGCCCAACGAACGGCTTCTTCTGAAACTGCAGCAGTTAGCTCGTAGCTGACTGTTGACCGGAAGAAGCGCGTTCTGCGCAACAAGAAGTTGCGCTCAACGTGCTAGACCTTAAGGGTTCTGAGAAGGCAGCAGGTCAATGACCGAGAAGATGGTCAAGGGCCTGACTCAGAACTTGAGCCCATCGCGATTTTAGTTTTCGAGGTGGCCAGGGGCTTCGGAATTGCGGTTCGCAGGCGATACGCGACCTCGACTGCCCGAAGACCTAACCATCTCAAACCACGTCCGCAGAAGCACTTCAGAAACAACAGACCTGCAGCAGGCAAGTCCAGCTGTCTGTCCTGAAGAATCTCTGCCTGACATCCATAGGGTTCCCTTTCCCATCCTTAATTCCCTTGTCCTTTTATTTTAAATTCTTGCAAATCTTTTTTTTCAAAATTTTTTTTTTTTCGTTTTTTGTAGAAATTTTATCCTATCCTTATATTTCCTTTTCCCTCAGGAGGCACGACTGCGTCGCCGGATGGATGGAATGCATTACGTCTCCGAAGAACGTCGATGGCCGGCTTTTTTTCTGGCCGACTAGCTGACTCGGAGACTTGATGTCTTTCACTCAGTAGGTAATGACAGGTGTCCTCATCCTTTGTCCCGGTAGGCGTAATCAGACTTACTGAGGAGAGAGGACCACTCAAAATGAATGGCCGGCCCAAAGCTTTAAGAGAAGAGTAGACGACGATGAGAGAGAGAGAGAGAAATTTTTATTTCTATTTTTCTTCATTTTTCTAATCTTTCTGTGAAAGAACAATTTTGGCAGGGCTTGACTTTACAAATTTTCAGATTTTAACTTTACACTTTCCAGACCCCAATCTTATTTTTCGGACCAACGCTTTAAATTCTTGGTCTTCGAAGTCTTCTTTTCCCAACTCTGGTTTGGTTGTAAATCAGAGTCACACATATATAAATTAAAATACGTCCCAATCATCATGTGGGTGGCCAGGACGCCACCTGGAGCCATGGCCGCGGAACCTAACCACTGTCCGGTCTGCATGGAGGACATCACTCCTGCCGACAGCGCTCGGACTAACTGCGGACACGAGCTACATCGCAGTACATTGAGTCAGTGGCTCAAAACCAGCCAGAAGTGTCCGATATGCAGACAGGCATTGTCCAATCGAGAAGACGAGGCCGGAGCGGTCCCCAAGAGATATAACACAAGAGCCATCACCCGGCAACCGGCAATAAAGACATCCGAAGAGATAAGGCAAGTGGAACCACAGGCCCACAGTTCAAGGCCAGCCTCAACGTCAGCCTCAGCCCCAAATCCCGGAGAGGTGAATATAAGGACACGACCGACATCCCGAGCCGATTCCATCTTAGCAGGCGAGCTGAGACCTGAGGACGTCCCGCGTGAAAGGTCTGCTAGCACGCAAGCCTTGTTAGCGGCCCTTAGGCTACAAATCGCTGATACTGTCCGGGAAGAAGTAGCGAGAGGCCTAAATAGCCTACCCGAACGATTCGTCCAACGCTCCCCCAGACAACCAGTACCGCGTTATGAGTACAGGATCAACGATTTTCATGACATGCCCAGTTTCGACAACCCGAGAGAACAACGCACTTCAGACTCTGTACCAGTACGTCCACATCAACGAGAGTATCAGCATGGACAGCAATATTTCAATCGCCCTAGACGTTCAGCAAGCCCAATGCGGCGATGGTTCCTAACCTACGATGGCGATAATAGCAAACTAGATGTCGACGAATTTATTTTCCGAGTGGAGACACTCACACGCACCACTCTAGGAGGGGACTTCAGCCTAGTCGTGGATAATTTGTACGCTCTGTTGGGAGGAAGGGTCAGCGGTTGGTTTTGGACCCTGCGGCGACAGAACCCGTCACCGCCATGGGAGCACGTGAGGCTGGCACTCCGGTCAGACTGGGGCGAACACACCACCGATGTAGATATCAGACGGAAATTATTAAATCGGCGGCAACGGCCTAATGAGCCGTTTTCCTTGTACTGCCAGGATATGACACAGCTGCGTAACCAGCTCCAGGCGCCCATGACGGAGATGGAGTTGTAATGAGCCACTGGCTCATTACCATATTTCAATATCAGCTATTTTTCCTTTCATCCATATTTCACCCAGCGTGAACTTTAGTCAGACCATAATTTCCGGTCACACAATTATCCAATTTTATAAAAATGCCTAAAGTGCATTAAGCCAATCAATGGACAAACAATGAAAGGAAATCGGTCTGTGAAATATCACACCGAATTTCCTTTCAGAATTCTAAATCCATAAATTCAAGCAATAATGCACAAAAGACAAAAACCTCATTGCACTTCACCTTCGAGAGCAATGCATTAAAACATTACTGACCTACCCTAATAATTCAAACTCAAGTGCCCATATGTCTAAAGAAATGGCCTTCGTACGGTAAATAACCCACCGGGGCATGAGTCTTGTACGTCGCCCATTGATAATGGCAACATTCCCCTGCTAATTATGTACATTGTACGAATAGCAGTAAACCTCACATGAGAATCTTTCTCTTTCTCATGCCTGTAAATATGCCGGACATGCTTGGTCATTCCCGTTGTACTCGGCCATTCATAATTTCCGCGCTTTCCCCTGAAACTTATGCACATAAAGAAATTACGCGTGTGCTTTGTCCGCTTTATGCTGTTCTTGTTTTTCCCCTTCTGCCATTCGATGGCATAAATAATAAAATTGGCTTTGACTATGTAGAGATTATAGCCAATTAGAAATCCCGAATTTTGTATTTACGATTTTTAGGTAAATCGGGGGATTGAATGGTAATTAATAAATATGGTCTGAAGAATGAGCAGAAGTCAGTTGATTATAGAGAAGCAGTTCATATAGAGAGCCAGTACAGTTCATTATAATGAGCAGAAACAGTTCAAGTTCAACTTAAGACTTCAAGTTCAATTTTAAGAAGCAGTTCATTAGAACAAAAGCAGTTCAAGTTCAATTTAAGAAATGTAAACCAGTTAATTTTCAAGTTCAATTTGAGATGTAAACCAGTTAATTGTAATAAGTGAGACATTCAAAAGAAGTGTAAAAGTTTTAGAAAAGATCTGAAGAGCCCCCACCAGAAGTAAGCCTTCAGTATCCGAGTTAAAGTTAATAAAAACACAAATAAAAGTGACTGTAAAAATAAAAGATCTGGAGAGCCCCCACCAGTGGTAAGCCTCCAGAATCAAAGTGAAAACCTATTTGTGTTTTTTTAAAAAACCTCAAGAACAGGGCAGGTGACCTTCTCCCATCGTGGAAAGCACTCCCTCGTCCTTGTTGCGTGAAACAAGCCGATTTAAAATACACGCAACAGAAATTTTGGTGGCAGCGGTGGGATCTGCAAAGTTTGCACCCCCAACTACCAGTAATATTCAAAAAGGGGTCCGTCCTGAAAAAATAGGCGCCCCCAACGTATCAGCTTTAGTGCAGAGAAGAAAATCTGCTCATCTTTAACGGGGTCCGTCCTGAAAAAATAGGCGCCCCCAACGTACCAGCTTTAGTGCAGTGAGCATTACTGCGCAGCTTTAAAACTACACATAACAACAGTAGAAGACGTCGGCCAGGACGCCCGACGCACATAAAACTTCTAATAAAGTGGCCGACACAAAATGGATCCTCAACAGGAAATAAAGGCAATTACTGAGGAAATCTCCCGCATGGAGCAACCCGCCGGACCCGACGATGAAACCGTTGATTTCACCCACTACATCCAGCTGAAGCAGCGTTTAGCAGCACTAACCAAGTAAGATCTAATAATTTACTAATATATTTATATATTTTTGTAAAAAAAAAAGAATAAGAAAAAATGAAATTTTTTTTTTTGATAAAAATTAAAAAACATATTTTCGTAAAAATTTTTTGATTATGTGCTCTATGACAATTGTTAAGTGTTGTTTAAAAATTTGAAAAAAAAAACAAAACAAAATACGACTGAAACTAAAATTTTTGATTATGTGCTCTGTGACAATTGTTGTTCTTTTGGGATATAAATTACTAAGTGTAGTTTAAAAAATTAAAAAAAAAAAACGAAACTAAATACGACTAAAACTAGTTAAATTAATTGGTGGAAAAATTAATGGATTTGGGCCATTTCTTCTGCTGTTCGATATGTTGTATTTCCATTCCTATTCACTCAAATTTGGGTTAAATACAACTTGTTAAAAACCACTAATCTTCCTTACGCTCTACTCTTGTCCCCCAAAAGGTTAAATTCGCTACCTACTCTCCCAAACCAAAGTAATAGTTCGCCCCTATCAATAAAAGGTATCTTCCCTTCAAAATTCTTACTAGAAGCCAAGCTCGTGCGCTAAAAGCGTTAGGCATCGACAGCCCGAGAATGACGCCGCCACCTAATAGTGATACCACGGGCCAAGTCACCGCAGACCCTCCATCTCTTCGGATAACCATTTCCGACGCAAGGGAGTTAATACCCGAATTTAGTGGAGAAAAGAGCGATCTTAACAGATTTATATCTTGCTGCGATAGTCTTTTTAGCACAGCAGGTAATACGCGTGACAAAACTCTCTTCTTCAACGTTCTAAAAACTAAGATATCAGGAATAGCTTACGATATCATAGAATATGGTGACGTAAATACGTGGGAAGAATTTAGGGCCCGTTTACTCAAAAGATACAAACTTTCCCGTTCTGCGGTTCGTGAGGATTTAAAGAGGTTAAGACAATGGCCTAAGGAATCAGTAAATGATTTCTCTCTAAGGGTAACAAGAACGCTCGGGGAGCTTAATAAGGCTACGACAGCCAGCATAACAGACGCTGGGGCAAGGGCAATATTCCTGAATGAAAACGAAAAGGAGGCCATACGCGTCTTTGAAACTGGTCTAAAGAACGAACGGTTGCAAACTCTAGCACAAGCCCGAAACGATACCGAACTCTCTAACCTAATCGACTACATTCTGGAGCGTTCCGCGTATGTCGAAGAGAGGAACCCGAGGGAGCAATATAACGAAACCACACGAAGGTCGCCACCTACTTGCGAAATATGTAATAAAAGGGGACACACAAAGGAAACTTGTTACCGAAATAAAATAATTCCGTCATTCGGCGGCCCACAAATAAAAAGGGAAGTAAGGAGACTCTACTGCTCCTACTGTAATAAACCAAACCACGACGACAAGAGCCATCCACATCTTATAACCGACGCGATGCAACTTGGCAACCGCAAGAGAGGTTCTATCCGCGCCCTGTGAATGAAACCAGGCGCATGGAACCACGCCAACCCGAACTCGGTGGACATCAAGGAAGACATAGGATGCCACCCAATCAAAGGTACAACGGACCACAACCGAATTTACGGCAAGTACGGCTATTAAACCAAGAAAATAATTACGATTCGGGAAACGATGTCACGCGGGGAGGAAATTCCGGCCATCCGTCCCGCAACCTAGAGGTACAGGCCGAAGTTCATTAGCACAACTAAAAATCTTAGCAAAAGTTCCTATCACTATAACAGAACGTGGTATCACCGTAACATTGCCTTTCTCATTGTCAAGTAAGGGTAATTCAACATTTCTCGTAGATACCGGTGCAGAAATCAGTCTGCATAAACTCACGTCCACTTCTGACGAAAGCATGGTTGACATTAACCAAAGGTGTTTGATCACCACTCTTTCGGGAGATTACATTACTTCAAAAGGCTTGTCGTACGGAAGCTTGGACGTAGGGAGCACCTGTAGCACCAAAATCTATCATCCCTTCCATTTGGTAAAAGGGGAGAATATATTACCCTGCGACGGACTATTAGGCCATGATTTTTTGACAGAATACGGTTGTACCATCAATTACTCCAAAAGTGAAATGGAAATAGTGCTAGGAGAACCACAAAACGTAATTAACCCTATACCGACTTCACGGTACTCTCTATCTCCTAATACGGAATGTAGTAATATAAGTAAAACTAATAAAGATATGATCATAGATAATTCAAAAGGGAAAAGAAAACTATTTGAAAACGAACCTGTAAGAACAGATGAATCGAATAACATTAAGAATATAAATAAACGTAGCCCAGTGCTGGTTACAAACAAAAACGAACCATACACCGTACTTGAAGAGTGCATGGAAATAAGAAATAAAACGCTTCCAAATAAAGAAACAAATCAAAACGAAAGAAAAAAAATGATTTCAAAATTAGAAGGAGAGTATACAAATACTATTTTTGGGAATAAATATGGAAATACCGTGGGCGGAAGTTTAAATGAAATTACTTTGATTAATGAAGAAAATATACGCGACAGCGGCGAGGAACTGCACAAAAACAACCACAATAAGGAGAGTAGAAAGCAAAAACCTGTGAAACTAAGTATAGAGGAGAAAGACGTAAAGGTAGACAATATTAAAAGAGGTAAAGATAAACTAATCATTCCCGCCAGATCCGAAGTATTCGCGGAAATACCTGTGAGCCATAATAAGGTAGCAATATGCACTAAAAAAGAAATCAAACCTGGTATCTACTTGGGAGATTGCATAGTTAAACCAACGTATGGATTCGCTAAGGTGTTTATCCTTAATACTAACGATGAAGACGTGGTACTTTCACCAAACGACACTTCAATTACATGGGATGACTTAAACCAATACGATATAGTTAATGCGGACTATCGCAAAGATCCTGTTACTAACAGACTGAAAGAACTGAAGACACTTATCGAGTTAAGCCATTGTAATGACGAAGAACGCGAAAGTATTGAACATATTTGTCGAAAATACAAAGATTTGTTTTATTTGGAAGGAGACCACGTTACCTGTACGGATGCCGTCACACACACTATACCCACATTTTCGGACAAACCTCCTATCTATTCGAAACCATATAGGCTCCCTGAATCGCAGAGGTGCGAAATAAATAAGCAAATAAAACAAATGTTAGAGGATGAGATAATTAGTCCAAGTAGCAGCCCATGGAACTCTCCGCTACTTTTGGTACCGAAAAAACCGGACGCGGACGGAAGCAAAAGGTGGAGAGTGGTAGTAGACTTTAGAAGGTTAAATGAAATCACGATAGGTGACGCATATCCTATACCCAATATAACTGATATATTGGATCAGTTAGGCAAATCTAAGTACTTCTCCACATTAGATTTGGCCAACGGGTTCCACCAGATCCCAATGGATGAGGCGGATAAGGAAAAAACTGCGTTCAGCACACCCTTCGGGCATTACCACTATAATCGAATGCCTTTTGGACTTAAAAGAGCACCAGCCACTTTCCAACGGCTGATGAACACTATACTAACTGGACTTCAGGGAATACGTTGCTTCGTTTACTTAGACGACATTGTTATATACGGTTACAACCTTCTAGACCATAACAATAAGTTAATGGAAGTGTTCGAAAGATTGAGAGGAGCCAATCTTAAACTTCAACCACAAAAATGTAATTTTCTTGCTAAAGAAATAACCTACCTAGGACACGTTGTAAGTTCTAATGGAGTCCACCCAGACCCCGCCAAAATTAAAGCCTTAGAGACTTACCCTCGACCAAAGAAGCCTAAAGAAATCAAAGCATTTCTAGGTTTCGTAGGCTACTACCGCAGATTCATTCCGGATTTTGCCAAACTAGCCAAACCTCTAACGAACCTGCTGAAAAAGGACACACCATATGAATGGGATGCTTTTTGCGACGAAGCATTTAGAACTTTAAAAGAGAAATTGATCACTGCACCTGTATTAGCATACCCTGAATTTGACAAAAGGTTCATAGTTACGACCGACGCAAGTGACGTTGCACTGGGAGCAGTTTTATCACAGGGGGAAATCGGGAAGGATCGACCAATATGTTATGCAAGTAGAACCTTAAACCCTGCCGAAAGTAAATATTCGACAATTGAAAAGGAACTTCTCGCTATTATATATGCGGTCGAACAATTCCGGCCGTACGTATACGGAAGAAATTTCATAATCGTCACGGATCATAAGCCACTCGTCTGGCTGATAAACCTAAAAGACTGTTCTAGTAGACTCGCTAGGTGGAGGATACGGCTTGAGGAATATGATTATACAATCAAGTACAAAGCCGGACGGTTAAACGTTAACGCTGACGCTCTCAGCAGAATAAAACTCGTTGAGGCTGACTCCACAGCTGAAGGAAAAGTGGTAAATGCAATAACGAGAAGCCAAGCTAAACGAATTACAGAGCAACAACCTTCAGTACCTGTAAACACCTATGAATCCGTAATTAACGCAGTGGATGAAAAAATTAAAGAGAAAAATAATTCCTTGCTCACTGAAAAAAGTGTCTCCCACAAGTTCTTTTTACTCCCCCTAACAAGAAGTGAAGTTGAAAAACAGCTCGAGGAAGTAATAACCGATCAACCTGGAAAACTGCAACCGGGAAAAATTTCCAAATCGAAGATAAACGGTCATAATTTCATATTAGCAAAAGCCAACATTCCGATACGGACTGATGCCGACAAGGAAACGATATACGAACTTCTAGTACAATTCAAGAAAATGTGTCAAGAGGAGGGACTCCGCGAGCTCAATATGTCCGCCCCTACTCTTAATAAACCCGACTCACAAGAACTAAAAATTATGTGTTTGAAAATTTTTGAGAAAACCGGTATTGGAATAATACTTTATTTAGAGAAGGTTAAGGTTTTAAAAGACTCTCTCGAAATACAAGAGGTCTTACGGGAATATCATGAAACACCGATGGGTGGACATCAAGGCATTTCCAGGACAATTAAAAGGATAAAAGCATCCTACTCCTGGCAAGGAATGCATGGAGACGTAAAAAGGTACATTGAAAATTGCCCTTCGTGCCAAATTAATAAATTAGTTCCGACTAAAAGGGTCCCCATGAAAATTACCACAACTAGTTCGAAACCATTCGAAAAAATATTTTTAGACATAGAAGGCCCCTTGCCTACGAGTTATAGTGGTAACAAATATTTGCTCACTTTCCAGGACGACCTTACAAAATATTCAGTCGCAGTCGCTCTAGAAAATGCAGAAGCAATAACCATAGCTAGGGCATTCGTAGAAAGTATTATTTGCAAGCATGGTGTCCCGGAATCTCTTCTAACCGACCAGGGTTCCAACTTCCTAAGTAAAATGTTCAAAGAAGTAACAAGCATACTCCAAATAAAACAGTTACAAACGACTCCGTACCATCCTCAGACAAATGGTGCCTTGGAAAGAAGCCATAGGACACTGGCAGAGTACCTAAGACACTATGTTAATAGAGATGCACTAACGTGGGACTCATGGATTCCATACGCTATGTTCGTGTATAATACGTCGCCTCATTCGAGCACGGACTATACACCCCATGAACTGTTATATGGATTCCCCGCAACGATTCCTACAGGCCTTAAGAGTAATCCGACGCCCAGGTATAATTATGACGATTACGTCCATGAATTAAAAACTAGAATGCAACACGGGTTTAAAATAGCCAGAGAAACTATTATTTTGCGAAAAGAAAAATCGAAGAACTATTACGATAAGAATTCAGGCTTTAAACGTTTCAATTTAGGAGACAAAGTTCTCCTCAAAAATAATACACGGAAGAACAAGCTTTCGCCATTATGGCACGGTCCTTACCAGGTAGTAAGATAAGATTCGGTGGAAAATACAACTATAAAAATAGGAAATAAGAATAAAACCCTACATAACAATAATCTTAAGCTTTTTACGGAAGACACTAAAGTATAGAATTCCCACAGGATAACCTTGTTTGTATGGCTCTGCTTCCTGCCGCTTTCATCAGGGGACGAAGCCTTTAATGTCACCACGTTCCAGAATAATCATGGAATATATTTTGAGGAGATTGGAAAAGTGGGATTGTTCACTAATGAATGGCAAGTCATAATTTATTACGATTTAGTTAATTTTAAGTACGAATTAGCTAGACTTCAAGAATGTGAAAAAAGAATAGAAACCATTTGTCAAACCATTTACGGACACGAACAAACCTTTAATTAATGCTTTTCAATAGTACAGCAGTTCTCTATTATAATGCAAGAAATAAATCAAAAATCCAACCTTCTCAACACAGAAACCGCTCGACAAAAACGCGGACTTTTTAATGTAATAGGTACCCTCAGCAAAACGCTATTTGGCACTCTAAATGAGGAAGATGCTCAGAAATACGATGAACTGATAGAAAACGTAAAAACCACCAAGGTCATCTACTCGGTCTGATGAGGAATCAAACCTTGATAATCGAAACAACCGCAAACATATTCAATAAAACACGCTCCGATATTAAACAGCAATTCACTCAAGTCGAGAACAAATTCCAAAAACTCAGCGAAGCTATCAATGCACTACATCTTGAAATCGCAAAGGTAAATGTTACCCTAGAATTCGAATCTTTAATTTCCCTCACAACTCTCATGACGATACGATATCAGGCTACACTCAATACGCTTTTAGACCTGGTAACCGACGTACGACATGGAAAACCACACCCTTCAATCATAACACCAAAACAGGTGGATGATTTATTAACAGATATCCAGAAACATCTGCCAACGACCCTTACCTCGCCAATAGCTAGACATACAAACAGTGTACTTCAAATTTATCGTTTAGGACATGTCAGCACTGCCATTGTGAAAGACAAAATAATATTCGAATTAAAAATTCCCTTACCATTCCATGAAAATTACCAACTACATAAGGTCATTCCCATACCAACACCTCATAATAACGATTACATTTACATACAACCATCTCTAGAATACTTAGTAGTAGATTACAATCGAGAGCATTACTACACATTAAACAAGCTAGACTTAGGTAACTGTCTTACTGATAACTTCAAGTATTACTTGTGTCGAATCATACACCCCATTTTTAATGTTCATTCCGAAAATAATCTTTGCGAAATTGACCTCTTAAAACACGATAGGACCATACCAGCATCGTGTCGTATCAAATCAGTATCACGCACAAGTTTCTGGATCCAATTAAACCAACCGAACAAATGGTTATTCGTTATGGATAAACATGCCACGGTTGACATCATATGTCAGGACAAGATTTTTCCCTGCTCACTGAATGGCAGCGGAATCATTGAAATACGGGCGAATTGTTATCTCCGAAGCAAGGAGCTTATTATACAAGCGCACAACATTCGAAATTCACATTTAAATAATTTCTATCTTCCGACAATTAATTTAACGAGTAGTCTAAATAAAATCCAAAATGAAAAGTCTAAACCAATGTTAAATGTAGCTAAGGCCCTCCTAGTTAAGTATAATAGCGACGATGACTTGAAAGAGCTTAGTACTACTATCGAAAAGCAAAAACAAGATGAAGGATTGGGCTTCACTAACAGTAAAGTACACACAATTCACCATTACTCTATAAGCTATATTTTGTTTGCTTCCATAATAGTAATATTTATCATACTTTTGCGAAAAAGATGCTTTAACTGGCGCAATAAAGCTAAAACCGATATAGAATTAAAAATAGTTGAAGAACAAAACCCACAGGAACAAACACCCAGCACATATACGTTAACGGCAAAACAATAATAAGCACATAATTTAAAAATCTTATTATTACTATAAGCTATTTTATAACTAAAAATTATATAACTAAATATTATATATATATATATATATATATATATATATATATATATATATAAAAAAATTGTTAAATTTAGCACACATAATAAATACTGTTTGAGTAAAATCAATACCCAGCTAAGGTCAATAATAATAATAATGCTAATATGATAGGATAAAAACAAATAAAGGTGAAATAATTAGATATTAGGTGAAACAAAAGAAAAAAAAACTGTAAAAGTAGTATGTATAACAAGTGTAAAAACAAAAAATTAAAAAAAAAATCCAAAAAAATTTAAGGGAATTAAATAATGTAAATCTCCTAATATATAATCAAATATTTATGCGAATAAGATACATATTAGAGCATTAAAACGTTTCTAAATAAGTAATTAAACATACCTTTACAAAAGTAGTTAATCTGAGGGAAATAGAAGGTAATTAGATTAAAACGAAACTTTAAGCAATATGTACACAAAATAATTAGATTTAAACCAGATACTAAGCAAACATAAGTGAAGCATAATAACATAATTAAGAGAATTATGGAAAATAACTCACCTTCAGGGCATACATACAACCATACCCATACTTTTTGGACGAAAGTTACACTCCCTTCAGTCATGCAACTTTCTTTTTAAGGGGGAAGGTGTAATGAGCCACTGGCTCATTACCATATTTCAATATCAGCTATTTTTCCTTTCATCCATATTTCACCCAGCGTGAACTTTAGCCAGACCATAATTTCCGGTCACACAATTATCCAATTTTATAAAAATGCCTAAAGTGCATTAAGCCAATCAATGGACAAACAATGAAAGGAAATCGGTCTGTGAAATATCACACCAAATTTCCTTTCAGAATTCTAAATCCATAAATTCAAGCAATAATGCACAAAAGACAAAAACCTCATTGCACTTGACCTTCAAGAGCAATGCATTAAAACATTACTGACCTACCCTAATAATTCAAACTCAAGTGCCCATATGTCTATAGAAATTGCCTTCGTACGGTAAATAACCCACCGGGGCATGAGTCTTGTACGTCGCCCATTGATAATGGCAACATTCCCCTGCTAATTATGTACATTGTACGAATAGCAGTAAACCTCACATGAGAATCTTTCTCTTTCTCATGCCTGTAAATATGCCGGACATGCTTGGTCATTCCCGTTGTACTCGGCCATTCATAATTTCCACGCTTTCCCCTGAAACTTATGCACATAAAGAAATTACGCGTGTGCTCTGTCCGCTTTATGCTGTTCTTGTTTTTCCCCTTCTGCCATTCGATGGCATAAATAATAAAATTGGCTTTGACTATGTAGAGACTATAGCCAATTAGAAATCCCGAATTTTGTATTTACGATTTTTAGGTAAATCGGGGGATTGAATGGTAATTAATAAATATGGTCTGAAGAATGAGCAGAAGTCAGTTGATTATAGAGAAGCAGTTCATATAGAGAGCCAGTACAGTTCATTATAATGAGCAGAAACAGTTCAAGTTCAACTTAAGACTTCAAGTTCAATTTTAAGAAGCAGTTCATTAGAACAAAAGCAGTTCAATTTAAGAAATGTAAACCAGTTAATTTTCAAGTTCAATTTGAGATGTAAACCAGTTAATTGTAATAAGTGAGACATTCAAAAGAAGTGTAAAAGTTTTAGAAAAGATCTGAAGAGCCCCCACCAGAGGTAAGCCTTCAGTATCCGAGTTAAAGTTAATAAAAAAACAAATAAAAGTGACTGTAAAAATAAAAGATCTGGAGAGCCCCCACCAGTGGTAAGCCTCCAGAATCAAAGTGAAAACCTATTTGTGTTTTTTTAAAAAACCTCAAGAACAGGGCAGGTGACCTTCTCCCATCGTGGAAAGCACTCCCTCGTCCTTGTTGCGTGAAACAAGCCGATTTAAAATACACGCAACAGAGTTCGTCGAAAACGTACGGGCCAACTTGCTGCCCTCCATACAAGAGCAGATATGTCTACACCGAGTGACATCAGTGGCACAGTTGCGAGCATTGGTGATGGAAGTGCAGACTACTAGGGCACGAATCCGGTCGCACCTGTCAACTTCGTATCATCGACCAAGAGTTGACGAATTTTATACATCTGAACTATCCCACGAGGATTATGGAGACGAGCCTGGAGGAGCTATATTGGCCAACGAACGATTGATTGCGATTGAGTCATCCCACAACCAATCGGCTGTCTGGCATTGTGACCAGCCTGGACATTACTACACCGATTGTGACAAAGAGCCTCAGGGTTACTTCTGTTACGGATGTGGACGAAAGGGAACCGTGAAGCCGAGATGCCCAAACTGCAGTCAGAAAAACTACCGTCGGATCGAGGGCAACAACAACAGTCCTCGACCAGCAGCGTACCAGAGGCGGCCTGCAGAGCAGAGGGACCATGGACCGCGGCCGAACCCAGCGGCATCAATCCCGACGAGACAGCTACCGTCCACATCTCAACAGAAGTAGACAACACCTTTACTAACGCTCCTGACTCCATCAAGGAGCAGACATCAGACTGCGTAACGATTCCAGAATCATCATTATTGCTTGACTTGCCACTGCAGGACGACCTGAATTTGCCTGAGGTATGTACACCCAACTTATTGGATCAGTTGATAGACAACAGCACCTCTTCGAAGATGTTAACGCCCTTAGTGCCTATTCCAGTTGCACCACCCAAGACCCAGTCTGCTTTCTGGAAAAATGTTCGGGAAAACAGGAAGAAATTGGCCTCAGCTTTCGTGCTGCGCCTCACGACATCCGACCTTATGCCGAGGTGTTAGTGCTAGGTCAGGCTCTTTCTGGACTACTCGACAGTGGAGCCAGCGTCAGTGTTCTGGGTAAGAATGCGGTTGAAAGACTTGAAAAAGCTCAAGTTTCATGGAGTAAATATCGGACAAAGCTCATGGTAGCCAACGGAGAGACACCTGAGGTACTGGGACACGCGGACGTGCAGATCACCTTTCGGGGTGATACCAAGGCTGTACGTCTGTACATCGTTCCCAGCCTGACACAAGACATATAACTCGGAGTGGATTTCTGGCGGCTTGTCAATTTCGCGCCCGATATCATTGGAAATGTTTCAGCAGCAACTATAGTGCCCCAAACAGAAGATCCAAATCAACATCAACTATCTTCGACTGATCATATTCGTCTACAGCATGTCAAACAGCTTTTCTCGTCACACTCAACATTAGGTCTCGAAAAGACAGCGTTAATCCAACACCAGATAGATGTAGGAGACGCAACACCCACCAAACAGCGTTTCTATCCTGTGTCGCCAGCCGTGCAACAGCTGATGGATGCCGAACTTCACCGAATGAAACAACTGGGCGTGATAGAGGAAAGTCAGAGCCCGTGGAGTTCGCCCGTGGTTCTAGTACGGAAGCCAGCAAGGTCAGGCTGTGTTTTGATGCGAGGAAGGTCAATGCGGTGACCAAAAAGGATGCCTACCCACTACCGCATATAGACGGCATCCTTAGTAGACTTCTTCCATCAAGATACATTACCAGCCTCGACCTTAAGGACGCTTTCTGGCAGATTCCACTAGACCAACACTCGCGCGAAAAGACAGCTTTTACGGTCCCAGGCCACCCCCTCTACCACTACACGGTGATGCCATTTGGGCTGTGCAACGCGACACAGACAATGTGCCTGCTGATGGATAAGGTCATTCCCTACGATCTCAGGGACCAGGTGCTGGTATACCTCGATGACCTGTTAATATTGACGGAGGATCTCGACTCTCACCTCTCGCTCCTCGCAAGGGTGGCGGAATGTTTGAAGGAGGCCGGACTCACAATAAACGTGGAGAAGAGCAAGTTTTGCTTGAAGGAGACACGGTATTTGGGTTACATTATTGGTAACGGAGGAATTAAGACGGACCCCGATAAGGTCGCAGCCATCGTGGACTACCCTCCGCCCAAAACCGTGCGTCAAGTGCGAAGGTTCTTAGGGATGGCAGGTTGGTATCGTAAGTTCACAGCGAACTACGCCAGCCTGTCAGCGTCCATTACGGACACGTTGAAAAAATCCAGTAAGTTCACCTGGAACAACGAAGCCTAAACAGCATTTGACGAGCTCAAGAGGCAGCTAACTACTTCTCCGGTGTTGGTGAGTTCCGACTTCTCCAAGCCCTTCGTCATCCAATGCGATGCGAGTAGTCAGGGTGTGGGTGGGGTTTTGATGCAGCTAGACGATGAAGGCAATGAGAGACCATTGGCATACGTATCGAAAAAGCTAAATTCAGCGCAGCGCAACTATACCGTCACGGAATGGGAGTGCCTAGCAGCCATACTCAGCATAGAAAAATTTAGGCCGTATGTGGAATTGATGCCATTCAAGGTTGTGACTGACCACGCCAGTCTACAATGGTTAATGTCACAAAAGGACCTCAACGGACGCCTAGCTCGTTGGAGTCTCAAGCTGCAAGGCTTCAATTTCACAATCGAACATCGTAAAGGCAGCTTGAATGTGGTACCGGATGCGCTGTCACGAGCTCACTGCGAAAGTATAGCAGCAGTGGAAGAGCAGTTGGATGAAGATTGCGCTCCACAAGTCGATCTGGATTCCCCGGAATTTGACTCGTCTAAGTACCAAGAGCTAAAGGACAGAGTCGAGAAGAACAAGGTATCCCTGCCGGATTTGACCGTGTGTGATGGTTACGTCTATATCCGCACACAACCCAGGACCGGAGACCCTATTCAGGAAGATGAAGCATGGAAGTTATGGATTCCCCGTGGCCTAGTAACCGATGTCCTCAAGCGGGCTCATGATCCACCCCGTGCTTCACATGGAGGCATAGGAAAGACGCTAGAAAGGGTTAGATGACACCTATACTGGCCACGGATGACTGCCGATGTTAGAGCATATGTCCTGGCCTGCGATACATGTAAGGAGACTAAGGCACCGAACGCGATACTGAGACCACCGATGGGAGCGCAAGCTTAGACTGAAAGGCCCTGGCAACGGTTATATTTGGACTTACTGGGCCCCTATCCACGTTCCAAAAGAGGCAACATTTGTATATTAATAGCACTGGACCATTTTCCAAGTATCCCTTGCTAAAACCATTGAAAAGAGCGAGTACCTCCTTAATTTGCGAACACATTGAAGAATAAATCTTTCACAAATTCGGCGTTCCGGAAACAATCGTCACGGATAACGGTAGTCAGTTCCGCTCAGGGCAATTCGGGAAGCTACTGGAAAGATATGGCATCCACCATTTGCGGACCGCTCCATATTCGACCCAAGCCAACGCGTCGGAGCGAGTCAACAGATCTGTATTGTCAGGCATTCGAGCATACATCCAGAATAGCCATGACCGTTGGGATGAAAAACTTAGCAGCATAGCTAGCTCCTTGCGGAGCTCGGTACACCAGGCATTAGGTTGTTCTCCATACAAGGCACTGTTTGGACTGCAAATGGTGGAACATGCTTCAACTTACGCTCTCCTACGCCGATTACAAAGCGTTGGGGAACCTATAGAAGTTGACTCCGCAGACAAGCTTCAACTCCTGCACACTCAGATTCGTCAAAACTTAGACAAGGCCTTCGAGCGCGGAGCCAGGTCGTACAACTTAAGAGCAAAGGCAGTGGAGTTTAAAGTCGGACAAGAAGTCTTCCGAAGGAACTTCCAACCAAGTAACTTCGAGAAACAAACCAACGCCAAGCTCTGTAAAAAGTTTATTAAGTTTCGAGTGAGATCGTGAAAGGGAAATTCTTTGTATGAGCTGGAGGACTTAAAGGGTCAACTCATTGGAGTATACCACGCGAAGGATTTTCGGCCTTGAAGCGCAGGAACATGACAAGTGAGAGCTTCGTGAGGATAGTCTACTGGAGTGTGTGTCCTCTTCTGATGATGATGAATGTCCACCTAACCGAGTTTCCTTGGAAACGATGACGAGGCGTCGACATAAACTGATGGAGGAGGGTAAGCACACACACCAAGGTCCAGTATTGCACGGCAGGAATCGCGATCCTCAATCTAGTCATGGGGGAGACATCCGGCTGCTCGCGGAGATATCCTTGGGACTCATGCGTCTCTCATTAGGACGACGTGCTTGTCTCGATGATATCACCGCTGAGGTCAGGCTCTGATTCCAACGACTACTCCCTCATTAGGTGTATGCCTGGGGGAATCTGAGACCTGACGAGCCGCGATGGCAAACCAGCCGCGTCTTCAGAAAAGCCGTTGTCAGCGACCAGGTTGTCCAACATTGACCCCTCTCATTATACCTATGTAATATGATTAGCTCCGAGCCTTCAGCATTTATTCCGGCGTAAAGCTTGTGCTTACGCCTTATAACACAGCCTATATTAGGCTTCAATCTGTACCACTGTCAAATTTTCTTTATCGCCGGTCAGGCCAGCCTCTGTCAGTGATCTATTGACCAATATGCATATCCTTGAACTGTTGTTCAGTCTTTATAGCTCCGAGCCTTCAGCACTTATTCCGGCGTAAAGCTTGTGTTTACGCCTTATAACACAGCCTATATTAGGCTTCAACATGTACCACAAATAAATTTTTCTTCTCTCGCACATTTCGACCAGCGTTGTCTACAACCTAAATCCTATCATGTATGTATAGCACCGAGCTTTCAGCAAAATTTTACCGGCGTAAAGCTTTTGTTTACGTCTCATTTCAATGCATGTTTCATGCTTCTCAGATCTCCGTCTCAGCTCTCCCTTCATAAAATATTCCGCGATTGGAATTGTGGAATGTGAGAACTCCACACTTGAGGTATTAAATGCGGCCTAGTTCACTAAGTGGAACATTAGACGTCTTCCCGACTCAACTTTCCACTCCTAACCTCTCCTTAAGAGATCTTCTGGTTATGCTTGGCCCCTGGGCCCATCAACATTCCCTTTTCATTTTTGCTTTTAAGCCTTAGAGCTTCCTTCGTCTTAATGACTGGTGAACTATTTTTGTGAGACTGCTCACAACCATCCAAGAGATGTCGTCCTTAACGGACTCTGCCGCGCCGCTCTCGCCCTCTCTCCGCCTCACCACCGGACCCGCTTAGTCTTACAGACCGGCTAGCTCGGATAAAGCACGAGACTGCAGATGGGTCGTGCCACACATTGGGCGCCTGGCAAAGCTACAAGAGGGTGTCTAGAGTCACCTGCGTCTCTCTCATTAGGAGCACGAAAGGGGCTCAGGCTCACTCTCGCTAGCGGAGCAAGGTAAGCAAGTTTAAGTGACCTTTCTCAGCCTCCTCTGCCATCGCACGCTCAGCAGCCGACGCTGCCCTGTTATGGTCGCAATCAAAACTTTCCGCCCGAAAACCTAGAAATTTAAAAACACCCCGACTAAGGATTTGCAAAGAAAAATCCAGTTGCAAGTCAACACATTCCTAACCTCAGCTAACCAAAACCCACACTTGATTCTGGCTGGAGAGAGAAAAATGTGTGTTCACAGTCACTATATGCACAACTAACACATCAGCCATGCAAGTACCGCTTGCCCGACACAACATACACAGACGTCGCCAGAAAATGTTCCGATTAAAGCCATGTGCGAGTGAAACAGTGGCTGCAGTGCAAGCGAGACAGGGTCGTCAAGTGCGAGAGAATCTGCTCGAGTAGGAATATTAAAATTAACCAGCATTGCCACCCTTGCGAATTTTTATGAGAACCCAAGTCGTTGGAATTTGTTTTATGAATTAAAGTTTACGCAATTATTCATAGAAAGTTTTAAGAAATTTCGGAAAACTTCAGAAATCGTAAAAACTGGTCCATACTATTACGTTAAGTAATTTAATTTTCTGATTTAAAGTTTCGATTCACCTGGTTGATATATATACGCACAATGGGAAATCTATGGGTTATGTTGCCATCTTACTAAATGCTTGAGTCAACAGAAAGATCGAGTTTTACGTCACTTTCCTCACTAATTGCATGTGTGTTCAAGGCTGGATAAATTGATTGGCTATGTGATAACCGAGTTCGTAGGAGAGGTGTTATCACTGGCCAAGAATGCAATGGCACACAAGATGGCAACGTTGCCAAAAATTTTCAAGAGACGGAAATGTGAGAATGTGTGTATAGCGGATACCGGTGACGCAAGTAGTGCCTGTTGAAAAGAGTCTTTTCAACTTCATACTGCAAGCGGAGAAGACCGTTTACTTTCTGAGTCGAAAGGCGATTAAAACGAGGGGAGAAAAATAAAGGGAAGCCGAAGCAACCTGTTAGGACTATAATCCAGATAAAGGTTTATTGAAGGTAAGAGATAATATAATTAAACGCAGATATGCATAAATCGCGCAAAAACACAAAAATAATGCGTGGCTAACCTTTTAGGCAGAACATTCATGTATCGAAGATTGCACACTCAAAAAGCAGTCAAGGCAGGCAAAAGGAGAGGATTACCAAGACATTTTTTCGAATCAGCACCACACGCTAACGAAAGCCGCAAAAAGGCCCATATCCCAGCAACAATTTTGCCATCCGAAAAGGCTGGGGTTTTTCTTTATAGCGAGAAAAGGGATCCGCTGCACTCGAGGACGAACCTCATATTTAAATGGGAACATCCCAGCACTGCAAAAGATATTTCATGTGACAGGAACTTGGATGATTAACTGATATGATTAAAAACCTTCGGTAAGTCCGCTCCTTTTTTTTTATTTCCAAAAGAATGCAATTGGTTGATTGGACGAGGCAAACTTCATCTTCACAAAAAACAATTATTGAAAAAAAAAACAAAAACAAAAGAAAAATTTAAACGTTGAATAACTTGATTTAAATAAATTGCTTTAAATTGAACGTAATTTATAATCTAACAGCTTTCAGTATTCTAATTTACGTATTGACAAATTAAATATTAGAATAAGTGTTTTTTGATATAAACTAAAATAATAAGTAGATAATGATATAAAGTCGATATAAATTCATTTATCAAGTAAACCGTTCTACATTAAATATAACTGGCAGAAAGCCAAAACATCTTATGTTAAAATAAGCTATTTTAATGAGAAAAAGGTGATTAGTTATGACAGTTTTAGGTGCTTCGCGTTTCTTTTTGAAAAATGCTTGGTTAAATGATATCTGTATTCTGTTAACTTTCAAAGTTTTTTATAATTTATAAGATATTTGACATACCCCCACGATCTAGCATTTCAAGTAGAGATAAGGTGAATCTATACAATGAAATTGTTTCACTTTTAATAATATCAAAACAAAAATTTTTGAACCATTAATAGAATAGAAATACTCGTAAAAGGTTCGTATTCGATTATGTCGACGCATCTTAGTTACGCATTGCCATATCATATACATATTTTCTATTTAAGTGTCCTAATATAACATATATATTTCCTCTTTGCATTTTTAGATCAGATCGATGTTTTTTTTTATAGTAACCATTTAGGATTACACATAATTTCGGGTTTGTTCTTGCAGTTTGAGATGGTATAGCTCCGCTAACGTGGAGACTCTTAAAGATTAATTTTTATAGGTCGGTTGGTAGCCAAGTCGCAGACTAAAGAAAGATGATGAATTGATGTAACAATTGCGCGTATGAGGTAGTCGCAGTAAAGGTAGCTGAGGTATGTCAGGATGTCGGGAATTATAAGTTGACGTGGGGGCGTAGTCCCTTTATTTTGAACCTCCAAAATCCTAAGTCCTCTTTGTATCTAATGGGTAAGATACATTTTATTTTATAATAAAAAAAAACTTAAATATTTCAGTTTTAATTTTTTATTTAATTTCAATACTACCAGTCCGGTTGTTCTGGCTAGACTAAAAATTATTTACAATATTTTTGTATCCTACTTTACGTTACATACATAGATAGTTTGTTAAAATTTTCTTTGTATTGAGTACAGTATTTTATTGTCAATGAATAAATGATTACGATAATTTTTAAAGTGTTTGTGTTTCACACTATTCAAATTTTATCGAAGTGTACAGGTTGATTAAAATATTTTTGACAGTACAGTCTAATTGGATATTATTGAAGTAGATTTTTAATACTAATATTTTATTAATAATATAATCAAAATAATAAACTTTTACTTAAAATATAATATATTAAATTTGTAGCTACTGCTACATTACTCCCCCCTCAGTGAAAACGTCCATTTTAAGTGAATCGTAAAATTAAGAAAATGATGAATAATAATATATTTAGTAATAAAAAAAAAATTATAATTGAAATTTTACTTTCTTTTTTGTCATGTTTTTGATTGGTGTAATTATTTGTTTCGTGTTTTCGATAAATGCTGGTTTTAGTCTGTCGACTGAAATGTTTGTAGCTTTACCACGGTAATCGATTTGATAAAATTTGTCCAGTTTGTTTAATACTTTGAAAGGACCTTCATATGGGTTTTGTAAAGAAGATTTGCATCTGTCGATTCTACCAAAAATAAATTCTGTATCTTTTAAATCTTTAGGTACGTAGATTTTAGAATTTTGTTTTCGAGAATGTGAAGGTTTGAAGTTATTTATGCAAGATCTAATTTTACTTAAGAAATTTGATGGATCTTGTATTGTTGAGTTGTTGTTAATGATAAATTCTCCTGGAACGCGAAGAGGTTGTCCATAGACAAGTTCTGCTGGAGAACATTGCAAGTCTTCTTTAATCGTGGTTCGGAAACCTAAGAGGACTGCAGGTAATTGTGTGACCCAATTATTTTGGCCGTCACGAGCGCGTATGGCTGCTTTTAATTGTCTGTGAAATCGTTCTATCATTCCGTTGGATTGTGGATGATAAGGAGTAGTGCGGATTCGATGTGATCCTAAAATTTTTGTAAATTCTTCGAATAATTTGGATTCGAATTGAGTACCTTGATCTGTGGTAATTTCTAGAGGAATACCAAAACGTGGAAAATATTGTTCATATAATGCCGCAAATCCTCCCTCCTTTTCCTTCTTGGTTTAATTTTTTTTGATCTAGTTGTTGTGGCTTCATTCGTTCTTTCATTTTTTTCTCTTTTTCTTTTCTTTCTCGCTTGAAGTTTCGGCCTTTCGTCTTCTTTTATTTTCTTGATTTTTCTTTTTTTCTTCCAATTTTTCTGTGCTCGTT
This sequence comes from Leptarthrus brevirostris, assembly GCA_964036015.1. Taxonomy (NCBI): domain Eukaryota; kingdom Metazoa; phylum Arthropoda; class Insecta; order Diptera; family Asilidae; genus Leptarthrus; species Leptarthrus brevirostris. The sequence goes on along the minus strand of OZ038371.1, from coordinate 64,414,920 downwards.
TCATCCCACCTTTCTCATTATAGGCATGATTCATGTGCTTTTGTTGCGCGGCCGCGGGCTGAGATGGCATCCCCTTTTCGAACCCCCCTTCTCTATCGCAAAGCTAGCGATACCAGCATGCCATCCTCCATTTCTGCCCAAGCATCTGCTGACAGATGAATGTCCAGCGGAGGCCGTGATCCTGGCTGGCATCAGCTGATTTACAGTTGATGCCATCCAGAGTCATAGCCTGCCCTGGGCAATCATCCAGCAGCAGTGTCGGTCACAGCTCGCAACACGGCTACGAGTTCATCTAGCATCTTTTGATATTCTCCATGTGACCAATTGGGTGGTGCATAGCAGCTGTAGAAGTGTATGCCCTTTATTTTCGCCCGTACGAAGCCATCCGCTTGTCCTTTCCTATCCTGAAAAGCCTGTTTGCCACAAGCGCATATTGCTTCCTTTTGGGTTTTATCCGTAATCCAGGTGGGACCGCATAGGTTTTTATAAGGCTCGCTGATTAAAACTAAATCAATTCTATGTTCTTCCTTAGTTTGTTTTAGCAGATCTTGGGCTATCTCGCAGTGGTTCAAGTTAATCTGCATAATCCTCATCTTTTATTGGTCAGGGCCTTTCGAAACATCGGACATTTACCGCTACCCGCGATATGTTTGGCATTTTTGGCGTTGTCAGTTTTGCAGAACATGCAAAGTGGCTCTTTGTCACAGTTTTTGGCAATGTGACCTTCAACCCCACATCTTCGACATTGTTTGGAGCGGTCTACTTCGCTTTTGCATTGTCTTGCTAAGTGTCCATATTCCAAACATCTGAAGCATTTGGTGAGCGTTTTCTGCTCTCTAATTCGGCAGATTACCCAGCCTACCTTAATTTTTCCTGCATCCAAAAGCTTATTTGCGCTATCGGCGGAAAGGCTAATTATTGCCGTTTGTGTTCCTCCATACGCCTTCCTCAGATTTAATCGGCGGAAAGGCTAATTATTGCCGTTTGTGTTCCTCCATACGCCTTCCTCAGATTTAATATGTCCCCAGCGGTGACTTCTTTAATTTTGAACTGTGATCTTATTGCCTCACAAATGCCTTCTTTGGTGGTCACTTCGTCGATGTCCTTGCACTCGACAGTTACTCGGTGCTTTAGGCTTCTCACTTCGATTTGGTTACCAAGTGCTTCACCAATTACCTCCTTAAAAGCCTCCGTTTTCTCCCCAGTATCTTTTAATTGTAGCAAGAGTTTGCCTTTCTGGGTCCTTCTAATCTTCTGCGTGTGTGTGTGTGTGTGTGTGTGTGGGTGTGTATGTGTGTGGGTGTGTATGTGTATGTGTGTATGTTTTTTTGTTTGTTGTGCGACCAGGAGGTGAGGAATCTTCCAAAGATACCAGTAGCCCGTGCTAGTGGCATGCACGATTCACCGCCAATGTGGTTCATACGTGCTAAACCTCACCCCCCCATCCTCTTCAACCACTCTCCCTGCGGGACTGCCGTTAGCTAAGACTTCGCGGGGCTGGTTAGCCATCATGCTATCAACCTGAAGTGTTAATCTGGTGTCTAAGACATTCCAGTCTTCTAAGTTCCTTTTGGACGTTTATTATAAACTCAGTCACTTCTCTCCAATTTTCCTCCCTTTGTAGCATATATTCAATTACTACCGATGGATTCAGTATATTTACACGCCGTGCTTGGAAGCGTGGACAATGAAATACTGCGTGTTCAGCATCTTCCTCCTGATCTAAGCAGTGTGTGTGTGTGTGTGTGTGTGTGTGTGTGTGTGTGTGTGTGTGTGTGTGTGTGTGTGTGTGTGTGTGTGTGTGTGTGTGTGTGTGTGTGTGTGTGTGTGTGTGTGTGTGTTAGTGTATACGTACGTACGTTCGGACCCACTTTTTTCGGCCACGAAATCTCGCAAACAAAAAATTATAACGACTTCGCTATGGTGCCATTCGAAGTGTATTATTGTCAATAACAGCTGAAAGAAATTTAATCAATTTCGGTTAAGCCGTTTTTTTGTTTAAACAACAAAACTGAATAAAGTTGATTTTAGACTTTCTTGAAAAGGATTTCTTCGATATAATTTGTTCTGATGACGATCGGGACATCAAAAAGTCGGATAATAATAACAATTTATTATGAACAGAAATTGTTTATAATGATGAAAAATTGTTTATAACAATAAATAATTGTTTATAACAATTATGAATTTATAATAAAAAAAAATGGTTTTACCTGGTTGAAAATTGATTATGAAAATTGGAAACTGAATACAAAATTGAAGATTGTTCATAGCAACTGAAAATTATTATAAACAATGAAAAATTCTTATAAACAATTGACATTTTTTTTACCACAAAAAATTTCTTTTATGAATAAAATTTGTTTATATCAATTAAAAATGGTCTATAACAATTAAAAATTGTTTATATCAATTATAAATTGTTTATAACCATTCAAAATTATTAATAACAAATTAATTCCAAACAGTGCATTTATTTGGTTTTCATTAAAAAATAGTGCTATAACGGAATAATTTTTTAAAAGTTTTTTGCATCTAATTACAATGAAATTATCATGATAAATTAAATTCATTAATTTATTTATTTATAAGTTTAAAATATCAATTTTTTAAGTATTTTTAAATGACATAAGAGTGGGCGAAAGTTTTTTTATAAAGCATTCATCTGATCTAGTTGATTCTGACAAAAAAATGGTAAAAAAAACATAAATAGTTTATATTAATGATAAATATAATAATAATGTACTATGATCATGAAATTTATCGCCATTAACAATTAAATATTGTTAATAATAATTGAATATTATTAATAACAATTGAAAATTGTATTAACTGGGTTGTATTAACTGGGAAGTTGTTCGTGTGGACCTCAAGGGTCGCACCAATGATGCGAACCAGAATCTGGACCCACCCCACTAGTTTATTTTTTTTTTAATTTAGCGATAATCTCGTAAGGATTTTTTCCTACAAAATTATTATTATACGACCATCTTTATTTAAGTCGTCGGTGGAGTAAGTGATAAAGTGTCGACCTACTAATCCGGATGTCCCAGGTTCGAATTCCACCGACGGCGACCCATGATTGCTTTCTACTGACAAAAGATTGCGATAAGAAGGCTGGGTTGCAGAAAAAATTTCAGCGGTTTGAAATCCACTTTAAATTGTAGGTCCACTTGCAAACTTTGTCTCGAATCGGGTGAAGTTGTTCTCCCGCCTAATGCCTAACAAGAGGTTACGAAAACTAGAGAGAGAGAGAGAGATCTTTATAAAAAATCGAAGAATTTTATGTGGCACCTAGGTATAAATATCATTTTACGGCGTTTTGCTTGTGCGAAAATTTTCTTATCTAATATTCTAACTTGCTTCTTAGTACAAACTAAAAAAAAATATCAACTAAATTTGCCCCACTCTAATATATATTTTCGAAATTAGAATGAGTTAACATATTAGACTGTAGAAAAAATTTACAATGCTAAAATATTATCGAAGAAAGGAAAATAGTGAAACTATTGAATTTTAGGAATAATTGAAAATAAAACATTTTTGTATGGTGTATATATTTTATTTCACATGCAATGTAAAAAGTATAATTGGTACAAACTGTGAACACTAAATATTTTTAAAATAATATTTAGACAATACCTGTATTATTCTTAATAAAAGCGAATTGAAAATATTCTCATATTACCAGTCTGTCGCCACAACACTATTCAAAAATTTATACGTTTATGTTGAAAAAATTAAGTAGTAATGTTATTTATTAAATCTCAATAGTTTATTCTTTATTTGCTTTTCTATGCTTAAGTTATGATTGAATATAAGTGTTTTATGTTTTTGCTTTAAAAACGCATAATCGTAATACATTTGATTTAAGACTTTTATGTATTTGCATTAAAATATCTATAAAAAAATGTTAAATTGTCAGCATCAGAAATAAAACTTCTGGTCATCACAAGTGCTCCCTACCACAAAAGTTACAATAAATATGAGTCAGAAAATAAATAAATGCAATAAAATCACAAGTGCTGTCTTCCAATAATCAGATTATAAGCACGCACTTATACGCAATACAAACCAAAAAATGCATGTGTTTTGCAGGTGTTAATAGCCTTGTAATTAAAACGCGATTAAGGTAATACATTTCCTTAAGGCCAGGTATTGGTCGAGATGCAAAAAAATTGATTTATTTGTAAAAAATTTTTACATCCCTGACGTGTCCAGCGTATGTCATTAAAACGATTTCGCGTTATCTAAATTATTTAAGAAGTTACGTGCGGCGGTCGAAGAGAAGGTAGTCGTGTGACGATCAAAATGCGCACAAAATATATTTAAAATTTCAAACCCAGAAAAAGTAGTGTGTTATCGCCCGAACCGTACGTGAAAAAATAAATATAAAACAGGCATACTAGATTAACCGTAAGTTCTAATAAAATTACAATTAAATATGTTTTATCAAGTAAAATTTTAAGCACTTTCTCCTCTGTTTTTCGACACACCGGGCTGTGTAGCGTCTCAAACGATCAACCTCTTTACTAGAATCTCTTTGCATTTGAAGATAATTTATTTTTCAGCTCCACCATCCAAATAAAAATTTAAGAAATTAATCATATATATAAACAAGCAAGAATTTAAGGTAACTTTTCACGCGGCGGCCATTTTGTTTTTCTAGCTTTTTATATATTAAAAAGGATGATGCCCCCAAAAGTATCATTATTAATAATTCATATTGTTTTCTCTCAGTCATATATCTTTTCTATATATAAATGTTTGTAGAATAAAATAACCCCCGTCCCATTGTAATAAACCTTTTCTTTCTATTACACCGTATATATGCAGGGTTGAATCTAGGTTGAACCTGAGTTCAACTTCATGTATACGCGGATCGAGTTGAAGTAGGGTTGACTCAACTCAACTCCGCTTAGCAGGCTGGGTCGAGTTCAAATGACAGCTGTGATTGAAGTATAGACGCGGGTTGAGTAGTCGAGTTTGGAACGGAATTTTGTTTCCTGAGTTTTAAGGTTACAATATTTTTTTTGTATTCTGTTTTTCGTGCTGCGATTTAAGAAATGGCCAGAAAAACATTTGGGATATTAATTATTAATACGCGATATTAATTGTCTTTGGATAAAATTTAAATAACTCTCGCAAGCATTTACAATAATATCGCAATCATCACTGATGATTTTTACATAAAATATGTCGATAAAATCACACAAAAATAAACTCAAACTTTTGAAGATTATTTTCATCTGTCACTTCAACTATATTTCAACTATAACTCAACTCGATCTTTCAACTCTGTGTTGCCATATACGCGGGTCGCAAACTCAACCCAATCTAGACTCAATCTTTCAACCATGCATGTATACGTGGTATATGTAGAAAAAATTCCCAAAGTTGGACCACCTTCCACGCCTCCAGACCAGAACCTCACCTTAATATTTTGTTTCATTTTTTTGTTTTCAATTTCACATTTATATATACAGGGTGTTCGGAAGCCATTTTTGTGCGAAAAAAAAAGAAAATTTAACAACAACAAATTTAAAAAAATTTTGTCCGGCTTCCAAGTCTAGGTTTATTTCTGATTTGGTAGCAAGCTGTACAGATTTTTTGCCACAATTGCTATACTGATCTTATTTCTGAACCATACAAACACAGTGTTCGCCGCGACCAATCCATCTCGTTCCATAAGCTTCGTTCAGGTACTGTCGCACCTGAATCAAGAAATGGGCAGGAGCGCCATCGTGCATAAACTACATATTTCTTCGCAAGACTAGTGGAATATGCTCGTATAATTCGTCTTCAAGAGGGCCACGTAAGAACTACAAATAAGTATTCCCATTAATAACGGGTAACTGAACTGGTGCCAATATTCGGCCACCAATAGTTCCACACCAAATATTTATTTTAAAGGAATATTTGTGTCTATTTGGGAGTATTGTCCTCTTACAAAAAAGCTTTAAATGTTGGTCTTGCGATGTCCTTGAAAGGACTTACAAGCATTTAAGTGAGTACACCTTCTTTGAAGGAGCCAAAATTTTCAAACCTAATTTCGAAGGGGAAGGGTTCATTTTAGTGGGGTATGGAAGAAAATGGACACTTCAAAGAATCCATTGGTATAGCGTTTCCTACACATTTTCCGAACACCCTGTATATCTATAAGTGTGCAACAAATGCTGATATACAAAACTTGGTTACGAACTGATAATCTAGATAGAAGACAACACCAAGACGCCAATATATCACGTTTGTAATAAGCTTAAATACTGAAAATAACTTTAAATATTTGATAAAATTGGAAGTAATGTAATAAAGTTATAAGTAGTACGAAGTTAACTACGCAAAGTATATAAGGCAATCTATAAACAATCTATCGGTAAAATTTAACTTCCGCTTCAACGCAGTCTTTCATAAGCTCGTCAAGTTCCGGATTTGGCGTTGGATGTTCGCTAAGAAATTTCTTGACTTCATCAACACAGGTTGATTCCAGAGATTTTAATAAATTGCCAATATTTCTCCAATTTTTTTGACTATGTAATTTGTGCAGCAAAGTTACTTCATTACCTTCCAGAACTTTGGTTAACGGTGATATTCTCGAATTCGGTACAAAGACAAACGGCTTAAAAACAGATTCTCTTGGGTTAGGTGTTGCAGTAAACCAATGGCAAGAGAATCCCGAAGAAACTAAAATTGAAACGTGGCTGGATCCAGCATTATCTGGTGCTGAAGTTCTGAGAATATCAAACATGTCAGTTAAACCGAAGCTTCCATCGGCTGGTAAATTTCTTTCCGGCCAGTCCATTTCCGTAGGAGCACAGGCAAATGATTTAGCAAAATCTAAATCACCCTAAAAATAAACATTTAATATTTAATATTCTTATATTTAAACATATATAATTAAATCTTGAGTCTTTAATGGAAAATATCTGTATTAAAATATAAACCTCTTAAAATTTAACTTAGTAGGTAAAACGGTTACAAGAAAAACCTCTATCTCTCTATCGAGGTCTTCGTCTAGAAGATATAATTTTTTAATTTGTTTTTTTTATATTTATTACGATCTAAATTTGCCTTTGAAAAATGACATGCGTCTTCGCCCATTGGATCTGTACGTATGATTGATTTTTATAATGATTTTTCAAAAAACATAGTTTTCACAAACAATTTTTTTGATGGAATGGGCTGTGTTGTACTTTCGATTTCTTAAATACACATTTGTTGTAGAGCAGTTGGTTTTACGAACGGTCTTAGAAATGTCAAAAGAGGGTGTCGCTTTGAATATTAAGTATTTGAACGGATTTTCAGAAATTTCCAATTCTTGGTTGCCTATTCACCTTTAGTGGCACCAAGTTCGTAATTTGACTCAACAATATGGTGAACATGCTCCACTTTTTTTATGATGTAGCCAAAGCCCTATGATGCAGTTAGTACGGCTATGGCCGGAAAAGAATAAGGGTAAGGGGAATAACTACGCATTACTGGGAGCTAGACAAGAGCCCAGAGACAGAGGGGATTTTTTCTTTATTACAAATTGCAAGTGAAAGAAATATATATCATGGCGTGGTGATCGTGTCACTCAACGATTGATCTAACACCGTCTGCAAAAGGCTTAGGGGTAAAGATGATTTTCGAAAATTTTTTACTTTTTAACCGACTTCCCAAAAACAAAGAGGTTCTAAGTTCAACGCGTATTTTTTTTAAATTTTTTTTAAAATTTTTTTTTTTTTTATGTCTGACCGGGCATAACTTCGTAACGCGTCCACCGATATTGATGATTCTTTTTTTGTTGGGTAGAGTATGTTCACCGATTGGTACCATGTCAAAAAAATTTTTGGTTGGGTGGGGGTGAAACCTAACTTTGTAACGCGTTGTCCGATTTAGATGGTTCTTTTTTTGTTGTACAGAGTATGATTCCCCATTGCTAACAGGAGAAAAAAAATTTGGCCTTGGGTGGGGGGAGGGGTAGTCTAACTTTGTAACGCGTGAACCGATTTGGATAATTCTTTTTCTGTTGAGTAGAGCATGTTCAGTGGGAGATACCAGGTGAAAAAAATTTTGGGGGGGATGGGGTGGGGGTGGAACCTAACTTTGTAACGCGTGGTCCGATTTCGATGGTTCCTTTTCTGTTGTAAAGAGTATGATCCCCCATTGCTAATAGGAGAATAATTTCGTCCTATGGAGAAAGGTGTGGGTGGGGGGGAGGGGTAGTCTAACTTCGTAACGCGTGGACCGATTTGGATAATTCTTTTTCTATTGGGTAGAGTATGGTCCTTGGTTGATACTACGAAAAAAATGTTGCTGGGGTGGGGGTGGGAGAAGGGGGGTGGAACCTAACTTTGTAACGCCTGAATCGATTTGGATGCTTCTTTTACTGTTGTATAGAGTATGATCCCCCATTGCTAATATGAGAATAATTTGGTCCTATGGTGGTGGTGGGGGAGGGGGAGGGGTAGTAACTTCGTAACGCGTGAACCGATTTTGATGATTCCTTTTCTGTTCGGTAGAGTATGTTCCTTGGTTGATACCATGAGAAAAAAAGTTTAGCTGAATGGGGGTGGGGTAGGGGGTAAAAACAAACGTCTAACGTGTGGACCGATTTGGATGGTTCTTTCTTCGTTGTTTGGTTTGTTTGATTTGCACCGACTTCAAAATGTCGTAATAGATATAAAATTAAAAATTATTTTATGCTTTTTAGCGCTTTTTCTGAAGTCGGTTCAACTTTTTTTTAAAAACTATTTTTTGATCACTATGAGCCTTGAAGGGGTAGGGTAAGAGCTAATATTTGTTAGAGACACAGAAAATGTTCCAAATGTTATTCAAAAATAATAGACTGGTTGTAGTTCCACCTGTCAATACAAGCTGTATGCGGTTTAGATTGGAGGAGTAGGGTGGCAGACCTGCCAGTACTTATGTTCCATAGTGGATTAGAGTAATACATTTGAATATTTGAACGGGACCGTTACTGTAGAAGTGTTTGACATGGGGCTGTAATTTGAAAATAGATTGTTTTGAACTTTGTATGAATTTCAAACTTAAGTTTAGGACCTGTCCGAATCCATTGCTTAAACTTATAATCACAGTTTGCTTACGACAGACTATACGCAAAGCAACAACCAAATCCGCACTTTTGACTTTCCTTATACAAAATTATACAAAATATATAATAGCTATACAAACATTTGTTTAATCGAGTAAATCTGAAATAAAAATTCTACCTTTTCTAGAATTCTATATTCCGGAAATACACATAACTCCGAGCTCTGAAATGATGTTAAAACTCGTGTCAAAGAAGTTCAGCTCTGTAGTATTAGAATATATCAACATTTAAATTTCAGTATGTTGGTTATTTTACAGGGTATTTCTCATTACATTGCCATCTAGAGAGAACACATTGGAATTTAAGGGGGGAGTGCAGTTAATATATATTTATTTCTACAATTACTAAAGAAATAAAGTAACATTTAAAGAATATTATGTGAAATTGTCATTAATTTTTATGAAAATGTGAGCCATTGACAGCGAATCTCCGCGGACGTCTAAAAAAAAGTTTTTTTGTGGTGTCCCTCATAACTCATCATTGGATCATCCCAAATCAAATAAACTAGTTTTTAAAAAAAAATTGAACCGCCTTATTATGTATTATTTTCAATTGTGGTTCTGTAGTCGTTTTATTTGTTTAATTTGCACCGACTTCAAAATTTCGTAATAGATATAAAATTAAAAATTATTTTTTGCTTTTTAGCGCTTTTTGTGATGTTGGTTCAACTTTTTTTTTAACTTTTATTTTTCACTTTTTAGTTATTTCTACTCTAAACTCCCACTAAAATTTTTTTCTCGTGGTATCAAACAAGGAACATACTCTACCGAACAGAAAAAGAATCATCGAAATCGGTCCACGCGTTACGAAGTTAGACTACCCTTCCCCTCCCCCAGCCTAGGACCAAATTATTCTCGTATTAGCAATTAAGGATCACACTCTATACAACAGCAAAAGAACCATCCAAATCGATCAACGCGGTACAAAGTTAGGTTCACCCCCCCCCCCCCCCCACCACCATTTTTTTCTGGTGGTATCAAGGAGGGAGCATACTCTACCCAACAGAAAAAGAATTATCCAAATCGGTCCACGCGTTACGAAGTTAGACTACTACTCCCCACCACCCACCCCCCTCTGTGTCATGATATTGTTTTGCCACGACAAGGGACTGGGAGTGCTTGAATAGAACTGGAAGGTCACCAGCCCTTGATTATTTAATTACACAATCACGGAAAGAAAACACTTTTTCGCTGTTTTTACACCATTAGACTTTTATTTCTGATTTACACTATTTTTCTAATCAAACCTGGAACCGGACTCAAGGAGAGTTGAGGACTCTTCTGATTTAACTTGGTTCCTTGTACTTTAATATTTTCAAAATAACTTTACAAGTGCCCAACGGGGTTCACTCTAACACTTCTAACACTCTGTCCTGTGCTCTTTCTTCAGACCATATTTAATAATTTTTACCAATTGCCCCGATTTACCATTAAATCCCCGATTTACATAAATCGGGAGTTCTGCCATCAACTGGCAGAAGGGGAAGAGGCCCGAAAAGCTTTATGTGCGCAGGCACACTTGTCTTCTTAATGCTCATAAGCATTGAAGGGGAAAATATGAGAATTATAAATGGAGTGCATTATGCGTTGGGAGTAAACATGTGCAGTGGGAAGAACAAAGAACTTCGTATGGTTTACTATTCATCTATTTAGTGCTCATAATTAGCAGGGGAAATGTCAATGGGTGGCGTATGATAGAAGTGCGCCGATGGGTTATTTACCGAAGAAAGGTATGTGACATGCGAGCATGAGATATTGGGATAGGTTAGGGTTTATGGAAATGGACTGTGTTCTTGAAGGTCAAGAGCAATTGAGACTTTTGTTTTTCAGATTTCAATTTATGGATTGAACGGAAATTCGGTGTGGTATTTCGTAGACCGATTTCCGTTGTTTGTTTTCCCATAGATTGTTTAAGGGGACCCGGTGGTCTAGAATTTTCAAAAAATCGATTTTTTTTTCTTTAATATTTCGAAAGTATAATCTTTCGAGAATATACTGTTAAATTTTTATAATGATATTAACGGTATTTTAAGTTCTATAGCCTTTATAGCAGGTAGCAAACGGTTTTCCCGCCTCATGAATGGAAAACTCATTTATCTCGAAACTACTTTTGTCTGCACGGCGTAGAGCAAAAAAAAAACTGTCCATCCGATTGGGCTAAATTTTGAATATGTTATTCAGTATGCCAGTGGCTATCGTCGGAACTAAAAATGTTTATTTTAATAACTTTTTGTTTTTTTGTTAAAAAAGTATCGAAAAAAAGTCGTATTTTTGGTACCCAAAATTCAAAAGTGCACCACTTCGTCCAAAATTTTTTTTTTAAATTTATTTTAGTTCCAACGATAGAGACACTCATATAGATTAATAATCTTTTTTTTCTATTTTTCAAATGACTGACAGAGCTGAAATCATCAACGCCACCCAGGTCGATTTTTTTGAGGGTGTTATTTTCAGCTACATTTTTTTTATAAAAAAAATTTCTTTTTTTTATAATAAGTTTTTTTTTGTATGAGTATTGAGTTTTACCTTAAAAAATCCTGAAAATGCCTTAAATTTACGCGCGCTAGACCACCGGGTCCCCTTAAGTGCTTTTTAGGCAATTTTAGCTAATATGTTAGCCATTAATATGAGATTTATGTGAAATTGGAAAATGTGCACATATTGCACTGAAAAGATTAGTCAGGGCTCGTTGCTGGGAAAAAGATGAAAAGATGGCTTTCATGGTGGTTAAAGTAGGCAGATGTAGGATGAATGTGAGGATGAAAATATTGTAATGACATGAATGCAATTAATATGAAGATATGGTAGTGAGCCGCTACCTCATTACACCTTCCCCCTTAAAAAGAAAGTTTCATGACTAAAAAGAGTGGAACTTTCGTCCAAAATGTATATGTAGGTATAGTGTGAGTGGTAGAGCAATATTCATGTGGCCTGAAGGTGAGCTGTTTTACATTATTATCTTAATACATATTACTTATATTTGCTTAGTTTCTGGCTTTGATCTTATTATTATAAAAAAAAAAATTTATATTGCTTATTATTATTTTTTTAATTACTTTATATTTTGGCTAACATTAGATTAACTACTTGGTAAGAGTATGTATGATTAATTATTTGGAAATGTGAAATGCTCCAGCATCTAATCTACATAAATTTTTGGTTGTTACTATATTTTAATTCCAAGACTTATGTTCAGGGAGTCGAAACGGGACCGAAACCTGTCATATTTAGGTTGTTTTAACCGGTCTTGATTTCGTTACCGAAATTAAAACCGAAATTTAAAGTGTACCGAAATAGAGCGACCGAAATTAAATGGTTCCGAAATAAATAGACCTTAAAAATATGTGACCGTAACCGCCAGACCGAAATTCAAAGACCGATTTAAATTGGTACCGACCGCGGAAGAAGTTATATGTCCGGTCTTGCGATATTTTCAAATTTTTTCACTACCTTCATTACAAAGCATATTCGGTAAATGTCTAGATGAAGGGACCGTCGGTTGGAGGAGGGTGGACAGTGACTGGTGGGAAGAGGTAGGGGGCGGGGTTGGGAAGGGAAGGCGGAAGGGGAAGGGAAGGGGAAGGGATGGGAAGAGGGGAAGGGATGGGAAGAGGAGGGGCGGGGTAAGGGCAGGGGAGGTGTAGTGATCTCAAAAATATTGAATATTTTCAAATATTTTCAACATTTTCAAATTTTAAAGCTTTGTAATCTAACTTTTGAATTCAAATTTTCCCGGCAAAAATGTACTAAACTTTAGCAGCAGAAGAACAACACATACACACACAGTAGAAATTCTGCTCTCTTATTTCCGGCATTGTAAAATTAAGTCAGTCACTGCTAGTTGGTTGTTCAGCACTGTATCGCCTACGTCAGATGTAATTGAAAATGGTAAAGTTTTAAACGTTTATCTTTATTTGATTTTATAATGAAGTTGTGAAGTTATTAAAATGAAGTTTTATGAATGTTATTATTTCGCTAAGTAATAGAATTCGGGCTGAGACCCGACAAACTGGTGACCCCGACGTTAAATCGACGCTGACCTCGAATATCGATCAGAAATAATAATCCAAACATCATTCGTTAATCATTGGCATCACCTCACAACAAATCAATAAAATAGGCAGTGACATTGAAGAGAAATAACAAAGCCGCAAAATTTCTCCACAATATTTTTATTTTGGAATTTGACAAAAAACTGTTTTTATGGGCACATGGTACCACATTTCATCGAATACTCATCGCTTCACAGAGATCAATTTCATCAAACCATCATATTTTCACTCGCATCAGAAATCCATCAATAACAGCTGAACCATTTTGTTCGCTAGCAGCACATCTCGTCAAGTGTGATTCTACTCATCGTCACACAATAGGAATTCGATAACCGTTCGCCCATGAGGTATTCAACAGCAACAACAAGGCAACATTTAATCACTATATTTATATAAATTTCGCTATCTTTTTTTTATTTATTTTAGATTGCTTAAAATATTGTAAATTTCTCTAAAAAAAAAACCTAAAGTACAATAGATAATTTAATAGTGCATTCTGGCAGCAGCGATCAACAGTGAGTAACAGTGAATTAATAATTTCTTTTATTGAAAACATAATTACATGTATCTATCAACCTTTTAAATTACATCATTTAATTGATTTTGATAAAAATTTATCGCAAGTTCTACTGCGTGTTAATTCGCCGTATTTACCTTGTGGTTCCTCTTAATAATTGTTTTCAATTATCCGCTTAAGACTGAACATATAAAAAGACACAAATAATTACAAATCCATTAAATACGCATATCGAGGAGGATTTTGCCTACCATTTTTTTAAATTAATTATTGCGAAAGATTGAATGCAAAAGTTGAAACAAATAATTCAATAATTACACCAAAATTATTATCGAATAAAAAAACAACTAAAATCTAAACATGGATGGAGAAAATGAAAATAACACTAAAGCAAATAAAACTAATACAAATGAACAGCAATGTGCATCCAATCAGCAACAAAACTCCTCTAGTGAAATATCAAGTTCTACAATTAAACTTCCACCATTTTGGTCAAACTCCCTTGCAATTTGGTTCGTGCAAGCAGAGGCTCAATTCGCTGTAGCCAAAATTACGAAAGATTGGACGCGATATAATTACGTAATTTCATCCTTACCACAGGAAATTTTAGAATCAGTTTTAGACGTGATTCAAAACCCTCCAGATACTGACAAATACGCCAATCTCAAGCATATACTAATTGATAGACATTCCTTAAGCGAAGAACGTCGCCTCGAAAACTGTTATCCAACGAACAAATCGATGACCGAAAACCTTCGGAATTTCTGAGAAGCTTAAAGAAACTAGGAGGCACCTCTGATGCCTTCAGCACTTCCTAAATTAAAAAGTTATGGATGCGTAGACTCCCAGAAGTTGTAAAATTAGCCTTAATATCTCAAAGTGATAAGGAGGAAACTGAGTTAACCTCACTAGCAGATAAAATCTGGGAGGCATCCTCAGTAAATCGACATGTTTTCTCAATTGAAGGAAATCTACCTTCAACGTCTAGCAACAGAGGTAATCAAACACACCTAGAAAGCGAAATACAAACAATAAAAGAAATGATTAAAAGTTTATACACCGAACGTCGACAAAACAATAACTATACACATTCGCGTCGTCCCCAATCAAGATCAAATAGCAAAAATCGATCACAGAAAAATAGGAATATTTGTTGGTATCACTCTACCTTCGGCATAAAAGCAAAAAAGTGTGACTACCCATGCAATTTCAAAAAGAAATCAGAAAAAATAGTTTTTAAAAAAAAGTTGAACCGACTTCACAAAAAGCGCTAAAAAGCATAAAATAATTTTTAATTTTATATCTATTACGACATTTTGAAGTCGGTGCAAATCAAACAACTACAACAAAAATATTTAATCGTCATTTCTTATGATCCCGTAAGCTGAAACGTTCAGGTAGTATTATGTATTATTTTCAATTGTGGTTCTGTAGTTGTTTTATTTGTTTAATTTGCACCGACTTCAAAATGTCATAATAGATATAAAATTAAAAATTATTTTATGCTTTTTAGCGCTTTTTGTGAAGTCGGTTCAACTTTTTTTTAAAAACTATTTTATTTTTTACTTTTTAGTGTCTTCGACTCTCTACAACGAAGAAAGAACCAAACAAATCGGACCAAGCGTTAAAAGTTAGTTTTAACCCCCTACCCCACCCCCATTCCACTAAACTTTTTTACTCATGGTATCAATCAAGGAACATACTCTACCGAACAGAAAAGGAATCATCGAAATCGGTCCACGCGTTACGAAGTTACTACCCCTCCTCCTCCCCCACCTTCACCATAGGACCAAATTATTCTCCTATTAGCAATGGGGGATCACACTCTATACAACAGCAAAAGAACCATCCAAATCGGTCACGTGTTACAAAGTTAGGTTCCATCCTCCCCCTCCCCCTCCCCTACCCCAGCAACATTTGTTTTCTCGTAGAACCTAGGATCATATTCTACTCAATAGAAAAAGAATTATCCAAATCGGTCCACGCGTTACGAAGTTAGACTACCCCCCCCCCCCCCCTACACCTTTCACCATAGGACCAAATTATTTTCCTATTAGCAATGGGGGATCATACTCTATACAACAGAAAAAGAACCATCGAAATCGGACCACGCGTTACAAAGTTAGGTTCCACCCCCACCCCCACCCCACTCCGCCCCAAAATTTTTTTCTCCTGGTATCAACTACGGAACATACTCTATCGAACAGAAAAAGAATTATCCAAATCGGTCCACGCGTTACAAAGTTAGACTACCCCTCCCCCCTCCCCCCACCCTATGCCAAAATTTTTTTCTCCTATTAGCAATGGGGGATCATACTCTGTACAACAAAAAAAGAACCATCCAAATCGGACCACGCGTTACAAAGTTGGGTTTCACCCCAACCCCCCCACCCCCACCCTACCAAAAATTTTTTTGACATGGTACCAATCAGAGAACATACTCTATCCAACAAAAAAAGAATCATCAAAATCGGTCGACGCGTTACGAAGTTATGCCCGGTCAGACATAAAAAAAAAATAAAATTTAAAAAAAAAAATACGCGTCGAACTTAGAACCTCTTTGTTTTTGGGAAGTCGGTTAAAAACACATTCCTATTCCAAAAAACTAAATAATCCGACAGCGGCTAACAGTCGGGTAGATTCAAAATCTTGCCGCCTTCTTATTCGAGATTCAGAGAATCAACTAAATTTTCTTGTTGACACTGGGGCCGATTTATCGGTTATACCGCATAATCAATTCGCCAAGGAAGCAGTCATATCAAAAAATATTATCCTAACTGCAGCAAATGGTAAACCAATCCCAACTTACGGTAGCAAGCTTTTAAGGGTCGATCTCGGGCTACGACGAGATCTAATACATCTATTTGTAATAGCTGACATCAGCAAACCCATAATTGGTGCCGACTTCCTGCACAAATTTGGTATTTTAGTAGACATTAAGAATAAATGCTTAATCGACTCTACTACTAACCTCACAACCACAGGTTACTTCTCAAACCTAAATATCCCGACTCCTTGCTACTTCTCAATCGACAACGATTATGCAACAATTTTACGCGATTTCCCAGCATTAGTACAACCAACTTATTTCAATCAACACACGAATCATAGTGTCCAACACCACATTGTAACGGAAGGCCCATTACCCTACTCAAGACCGAGAAGATTAGACACATCTAAGCTAAGAGCCGCTAAATTAGAATTTCAGCATATGATTGATCTTGGAATTTGTCGGCCATCTTCTTCACCTGTCTCCTCACCACTACATATGGTGAATAAAAAGGATTCCGAGGATTGGAGACCGTGCGGCGACTACAGGCGACTCAACGCCGTAACCGTACCTGATCGATATCCAATTCCTCACATTCAAGATTTTTCCATGCAACTTCATAGATGCACAATTTTTTCCAAAATTGATTTAATCAGAGCTTACCACCAAATACCCGTCGCACCTGAGGATATATACAAAACCGCAATCACAACACCGTTTGGCTTATTTGAATTTCTTAGAATGCCGTTTGGTTTAAGAAATGCCAGCCAAACATTTCAACGGTTCATAAATCAAGTAACTCAAAATTTGGACTTCGTCTTCACATATATTGATGATTTACTCATCGCAAGCAAAAGTGAAACCGAACACAAAACCCACTTGAGAATACTTTTCCAGCGACTCATTAATTACGGGTTAACCTTGAAGCCATCAAAATGTATTTTTGGAGCTACCACTCTAAATTTTCTAGGACACACAATTTCAGCAAATGGTATTAAACCAAACAAGGATAGAATCGAAGCAATAACGAACCTTCCTTCTCCAACATCAATCAGAAAAATTCAACAATTTGTCGGTATGGCGAATTTTTATCACCGCTTTATACCAAATCTAGCAAAATTGTTGTCACCAATCTACAGCCATTTAGCAGACTTGATAAAAAACAAAAAGAATAAAAACCACTTTTCTTGGCCTAGCTATTGCGACACAGCATTCAACGATGTTAAGAAAGCATTAGCCGAAGCCACACTTCTCACATATCCAATAGAAGATGCTCAGCTAAGCCTGACTACCGATGCCTCTGACTTCGCAATAGGAGCTGTTCTCCAACAACATCAGCAAGGAATATGGCAACCCCTCGAATTTTTCTCAAAGAAGCTTTCACAAGCAGAACGCAAATATTCAGCGTTCGACAGGGAGTTATTGGCTATATACTTATCTATTAAACAATTTCGCTATCTCGTTGAGGGACGCGAACGCAGCCCCCGACAAAGTCGACATCTCGATTTTATATCGCAGTTCACAACAGACATTAGACATATTACAGGAAAAACTAACTCTGTTGCAGATTTGCTATCTCGACCTTCATGTAAGTAAATCTTCCATCGCTGACTCTCAAATCTTTGTCTGATGCACAACTCGACGACCAAGATTTAAAAGCCTATCAATCATCCAATAAAATTAACTCCAAAGTAAAGCTATCATTTGTCGAAATTCCAATAGCAGGTGAAAAACTCTGGTGCGAAATGAGCACAGGAAAGAGCCGTCCATTCGTACGACAGGTTTTCCGCAAAACTGTATTCAACATCCTGCATAACCTCTCTCATCCAGGAATTCGCGCGACTCGAAAAAACATCATCGGCAAGTATTTTTGGCCTTTTTTTTCTTTCGCTGATTTCCTTTTTGCTACCTGCAAACCTGAGTTTGAGCGGCGACCTTTTCTTTTGATTTTTTTGCCGCGCTCAAACTCGATTTTGTGCTGCGACCTTTTTTTGATTTTTTGCTGTCGTCGAACTTGGTTTCGTGCTACGACCTTAGGAGTTGGACTCCCGCACTGTTAGCGAGACCTTCTGTCTCAACCTTGATTTTTTTATAAACCTTAGGAGTTGGACTCCCGTAAAAATTGCGAGACCTTTCGTCTCATCTAAAGCTTCTTTATAAGCGTGGTTACAGGTCGACAGTAGTCCATTGCGCACGCTATTGTTTTTATAATGTTCCGTTCTCCGGTTTTAAAAACCGGGGCTGAGAACGACGGTCAAGGAGCCAAGCCTAAACAGGTACAAGCTCCTCCCACACCTCCGAGAACGAGGAGTAAGGCGAAACAGGCCCTTGACCGAACATATGCCTTCCCAAAAATGTCCTCAGGCTCAGTTCCAGGGGGTACAGCTGTGTTGCAGCCAGACATGTCAAAACCTCCTCCAGACTTCCACTCCAGCAGACAGTCAGCCTGCCAAGAAAGGTTTTCTGATCAGTCTGTGAGCCGTGCTCAGCAGATCTTCAGATCAAGCCAGTCACTGGACGGAGCCTGGTATTTTCTTCCACCCGAGCGGATCCAGCCGGTAGAAGACCTACGCCGGCTTGATATTATCGGACGCCCTTCGGTAGGTCCACATAGCACAGAGCAGGCGCAAAAGTCCGGGGATGTAAACCAACTTCGTCTCTCCCCTCGTCCAGCTGGAGAGCATCACCACCCGACAAAGGCAGTAGTTACGACTGATCAGCTGGCAACACACATGGCAGATCTCAAGAGTGAGTTGCTGGGGTTATTTAGGACTAACCTGGCCCAATCCTTATTGGAAAGGTCAGGTGCAGCCCGTAGTTCGACTGAAGCCGACTACGCGTGTACAGCTCCTTCGGCAAATCCTCATTACTTCGAGAGGAACTCAGTCCCATTCGAGCGAGAAACATCCAGAGATCGCCTACACAATGATAATGCGCGAAGGCAACCCCATGTTTACGAACGAGAGCCCCCTCAGTCACACTCGCCTAGACAGAGGCCCGGTGTTAGAGCTGTTGCATACCAGCCTAGACGCCCGTCTATTGTAGCTTCATGGTGGATTCACTTTTCAGGCCGTAATCCTGTTTTCTCGGTGGATGATTTCCTGTTCAGGTTAGAGAGATTGGCGACCAGCTCTCGCGTGGCGAACGAAGAGCTCTGTGCAAACATACATCTTTTGCTCAAGGAAGAGGCCGAACAATGGTTCTGGAACCAGATCTGTCGCGCCTCTCCGAACTTTGACTGGGAGCTATTCAGAGCTCGCATCAGGCAAGAGTTCGGTTCGGCCGAAACAGACCTCGACCTGATGCGGACTCTGATGGAACTCCGTCAGAGTTCGGAGAGCTGCGACAGCTACCATCGTAAGGCCTGGGCGATTGTGGGGCGCATGAGGGTGCCACCACGTGAAGCAGATATAGTACAAATAGTCCGAGATAATTTACACCCCACGATAGGTCAGCAGTTTTCGACTGCTATTATCAGATCCATGGATCACTTGCAAAATTTATGTCGTATGGCCGAACGTTGGCTACAACGCCGTGACATGTACCGGAGAACTGCAAGACCAGATGTCCATGAGCTGGACTTTGACGCAGCCCAAGATGCATCGGATTTCTCTGGTTTCCCTGAGGCAAGAACGGAAGAAGTGAGGCGCACCCCAGACGCGGCAAGTCGTGTGGCTTGTAGGAACTGTGGCGTAGTGGGACGCTCCTTTCACTCCTGCAGTGATACCACCACTTACTCCTGTGGGGTGGATGAAGTGAGGCGCACCCCTGAAGCTGCCGGTCGCATGACTTGCTGGAACTGTGGCGTAGTGGGACACTCATTCCATTCCTGTCCCAGTGAGACCAGGAGACTCTTTTGCTACACCTGTGGTCAACCAGGAGTAGTGTCACCTAAGTGCTCCAGGTGTAACCCGGAAAACGCCAGGGCGAGTTGTCGAAGCAGGGGACCCCACTCGCCGAAGATAATGATCAGCAAGGCGACTTCGACGACACCCCGAATTACCCTACCCTGTCACAATATACCCAGACTGACCCCACTCATAAAGATAAAGTACCACCCAGACAAATCCTTTTTACCTGAATTGTGACAGAGTAAGAGCTCGTATCTTTGCCGAGGAAGTGACTCTTCCTCTCAATCGAAGAAGACGACAATGGAGAGAATTCCGAAAAAGAAAACGTGCAAGGAGAAAGACACAACAATCTTTAATATCCACAGTCATTAGCAATCAAGATGACGGTCGTCCTTATGTAAGAGTTCAGATAGGCAGTGAATCCATTTTGGGTTTGCTCGATAGCGGTGCAAGTGTGAGCTGCTTGGGACAGGGAGCCCTAGAGTTTGTCCAGCGCGCAGGCTTAAAACTCTCCGCATTGTCAGCCTCAGTTCGTACCGCCGACGGTACTAGCCAGTCCGTCCCTGGCACAATAAGAACTGCAGTTACATTTCGAGGACAGACTGAAACTCTCACCCTGTTTATATTGCCTGGCCTAAGCCAGCAGGCGTCGATTTCTGGCGAGCATTTCAACTTACACCAAACGTTATGTCCTCTCTCGACGTACAGCCTTCTTCTTCGATTGAGACGAACTTTCACCAACTAACACCACCGGATAGAACCAAACTCGACACAGTCATTGCTCAATTTCCTTCTTTCACAGCTCTAGGTTTGGGAAAGACCCACCTAGAAGAGCATGTTATTGATACCGGCGATGCCTTACCAATAAAACAAAAGCACTATCCCATCTCTCCAGCAATCCAAAAGCTGATGTATGAAGAATTGGACCGTATGTTGGAGTTAGGGATAATTGAAGAGTCCAACAGTCCCTGGAATTCCCCAGTTGTACTTGTACGTAAACCTGGGAAGGTCAGGTTCTGTCTGGACTCTCGCAAGGTGAACCTAGTCACTAAAAAGGACGCCTACCCCTTACCCCACATCGACGGATTGCTTGGACGACTGCAGGACACGCACTTCATTTCGTCCATCGATTTGAAGGACGCCTTTTGGCAAATTCCTTTGGAGAAGCAGTCAAGGGAGAAGACAGCGTTCACAGTGCCCGGCAGGCCGCTCTACCAATATACCGTCATGCCTTTTGGATTGTGCAATGCCCCTCAACGTATGTGTCGACTTATGGACAAGATAATCCCTGGTCGTTTACGCGAACACGTCTTTGTATATTTGGATAATTTATTAGTCGTATCACCCGACTTTGACTCCCATCTGAAAGCCTTACGAGAAGTAGCTGATTGTCTGCGTAGCGCTAAATTGACCATTAACGTTGAGAAAAGCCGCTTTTGTGTCAAGCAAGTCCGCTACTTGGGTTTCATGATTGGAGATGGAACTCTGAAAACTGACCCCGAGAAAGTAGCAGCGGTGGCGGATTTCCCTATACCCCGCTCTGCTAAACAAATCCGCAAATTTCTCGGAATGACGGGTTGGTATCAGAGATTCATCCCCAATTATGCAACCTTGGCAGCAATGTTTAGTGCACCCATCCTTACAACACCCGACTTCTCGAAGAAGTTTTACATACAGTGTGATGCTAGCACCTCTGGTGTAGGCAGTGTACTCTTTCAGATGGATGAGACAGCCGCTGAAAGACCGATAGCGTATATGTCAAAGAAGCTAAATCCAGCGCAGCGCAACTATAGCATTACTGAATTGGAATGCAACGCTGCTGTGCTGAGTGTGAAAAAAATTTAGAGCGTATGTTGAAGGACATCCTTTTTCCATCATCACTGATCACGCCAGTCTGAAGTGGCTGATGAGTCACTCGGATCTCTCGGGACGATTGGCTCGATCGAGTTTAAAGCTGCAGGCTTTTGACTTCCAGATCGAGCATCGTAAGGGTTCGCAGAATGTGGTCCCTGACACCTTGTTCCGAGCACATACTGAAACGGCTGAGGAGTTGAAAGTAAGTACAGTCGACGTAGACTTAAACTCGCCATACTTCTCCATGGAAGAGTATGAGCAGTTGAAATCGGCTGTGCTTGCTAACCCAACACAACTCCCTGATCTCTGTGTCTCGGACGGGTACTTATACAAGAGGACCCAACCCCGAAGCGGTGACTCGATGCAGGAGGACTTAGCCTGGAAGCTTTGGGTTCCATCGGGCCTGGTGCAAGGTTTGATTCGTGAGGCTCATGAGTCACCTCAGTCATCTCACGGAGGCTTTCAAAAGACCTTAGCTAGACTCCGCGAGAAATACTACTGGCCATACATGGTAACACATGTACGTGCATACGTGTTAAGTTGTCAAGTATGCAATGAAACCAAATCGCCTAATACCATCTTGCGACCCCCAATGGGAAAACCTTTGGAAGCCCAACGTCCTTTCCAATTTCTCTACATTGACTTCCTCGAACCATATCCTCGCACTAAACGTGGAAACACGGTAATTTTCGTCGTGTTAGACAGTTTTAAAAAGTTTGTTCTGATTAAGCCTATGCGTGCTGAGCGACCAGACCTAGTCAATGCCTTCTTGGAGAAAGAGATCCTGTCTGTCTTCGGAGTCACCGAGACGATCTTCTCGGACAATGGCAGGCAGTTCGTCTCAAATAAATTCCAGAAGCTGCTGACTGAATATGGTATTAAACATGTAAAAACCGCCAAATATTCGCCGCACCCTAACGCATCGGAACGAGTAAATAGGTCCATCCTGTCAGCCATCCGCGCCGGAAGTGCATTACGCACATCAGTTCACCAGTCGATTGGCATGGACCCGTATCATGCTCTCTTCGGTCATCATATGGTTCAGCATGGATCGGCATATCCAGTATTCTGCTACACCTGTGGACAGCCTGGAGTAGTGTTACCTAAGTGCTCCAGATGTAACCCGGAAAACGCCAGGGCGAGTAGTCGAAGCAGGGGACCCCACTCGCCGAAGAAGATGATCAGCAAGGCGACTTCGACGACCCCCTGATTCTCCCTACCAAAACACAAGCAACCCAGACTGATCCAACGCATCGAGAATGCGGTACCCAGACAGATCCTTTCTGCCTCATGAGAGGAATGTCCTTGCATGAAAGGCAATTAAATTATGAGAAAGTACGGGCGCGTATTTTTGCTGAGGAAGTGAGGTTTCCTCTCGATCGAAGAATACGACGATGGAAGTTATTTAGAGAGAAAACGTGCACGGAAAACGACTCAACAGTCTTAAGTTGCGACGGTAATAACTAACCAGGACGACGGCCGTCCTTACGTAAAAGTCCAGATAGTCCTAACACTGTTTATAGTTCCTGGCCTAAGCCAACAATTATATTTAAGCATCGACTTCTGGCGAGCATTTCAACTTGCACCAAACATCATCTCCTCTCTCGATGTACAGCCTTCTTCTTCGGTCGAGATGAACTTTCACTCCCTGAATAACTGTGACAGAAACAAACTAGACACAGTCATTGCTCAATTCCCTTCATTTACAGCTCTAGGTTTGGGGAAGACCCACCTAGAAGAGCATGTCTTTGATACCGGCGATGCTTTGCCAATAAGGCAGAAGCACTATCCCATTTCCCCAGCAATCCAAAAGCTGATGTACGAAGAACTCGACCGTATGTTGGAGTTAGGGGTAATTGTAGAGTCCAAAAGTCCCTGGAATTCCCCAGTTGTACTTGTACGTAAACCTGGGAAGGTCAGGCTCACTAGGGAGGACGCCTACCCTTGCCTCACTTGGACGACTGCAGGACACACACTTCATTTCGTCCATCGACTTGAAGGACGCTTTTTTCAAATTCCCTTAGAAAAGCAGTCAAGGGGGAAGACAGCTTTTACAGTGCCCGGCAGTCCATTGTATCAATACACCGTTATGCCTTTTGGGTTGTGCAATGCCCCACAGCGCATGTCTCGTTTGATGGATACGATTATTCCTGGACGTTTACGTGAACACGTCTTTGTTTACTTGGACGACTTACTTGTTGTATCTCCAACTTTTGATGCCCACCTGAAAGTATTAAGAGAAGTAGCTGATTGTCTGCGCAACGCTAAGCTCACAATCAATGTAGAGAAAAGCCGCATTTGCGTCAAGCAGGTCCGCTACTTGGGTTTCATAATTGGAGATGGAACTCTGAAAACTGACCCCGAGAAAGTAGCAGCGGTGGCGAATTTCCCCATACCCCGCTCTGCTAAACAAATCCGTAGATTTCTCGGTATGACGGGTTGGTATCAGAGGTTCATCTCCAATTACGCTACCCTGGCAGCTCCGATCACGGACTGTTTAAAAAAGTGCAAAAGTTTTGTTTCCACTGAAGAGGCACAACAAGCTTTTGAAGACCTCTAACAAGCTATGTGCAGCGCACCGATTCTGACAACACCTGACTTCTCCAAGAAATTTTATATCCAGTGTAATGCTAGCACCTCTGGTGTAGGCAGTGTACTCTTTCATGTTGATGAGTCAGGCGCTGAAAGACCTATTGCTTACATGTCCAAAAAGCTCAATCCAGCACAGCGCAACTATAGCATTACTGAATTGGAATGCTATGCGGCAGTTCTAACCGTGAAAAAATTTAGAGCTTATGTAGAAGGACATCCATTTACCATCATTACTGATCATGCTAGTCTGAAGTGGCTGAGGAGTCACTCGGATCTCTCCGGATGATTGGCTCGATGGAGTTTAAAGCTGCAGGCTTTTGACTTCCAGATCGAGCATCGCAAGGGTTCGCAGAATGTGGTCCCTGACACTTTGTCCCGAGCACACACTGAAACGGCAGAGGAGTTGGAAGTAAGTGCAGTCGACGTAGACTTAAACTCGCCATACTTCTTCATGGAAGAGTATAACCAGTTGAAATCGGCTGTGCTTGCTAACCCAACACAACTCCCTGATCTCTGTCTCTCGGACGGGTACGTTTACAAGAGGACCAACCCCGAAGCGGTGACTCGATTCAAGAGGACTTAGCCTGGAAGCTTTGGGTTCCATCGGGTCTGGGGGAAGGTTGGATCCGTGAGGCTCATGAGTCACCTCAGTCAGCGCATGGAGGCTTTCACAAAACATTAGCTAGACTCCGCGAGAAATACTACTGGCCCTACATGGTAACACATGTACGCGCATATATATTGAGTTGTCAGGTATGTAAAGAAACTAAATCACCTAATACCATTTTGCGACCGCCTATGGGCAAGCCTCTGGAAGCGCAACGTCCCTTCCAATTTCTCTATATCGACTTTCTTGGACCTTATCCTCGTACTAAACGTGGCAACAAGGTAATTTTTGTTTTACTCGACGGCTTTACTAAGTTTGTCCTAATTAAGCCTATGCGAGCAGAGCGAGCAGGCTTAGTATGTCGCTTCCTCGAGGAAGATATTTTCTCTGTCTTCGGGGTACCTGAAACCATCTTCTCCGACAATGGCAGGCAGTTTGTCTCTACCATCTTTCAGAAACTGCTGAGCGACTATGCCATTAAACATGTCAAGACCGCTAATTATTCGCCGCACCCTAATGCCTCCGAGCGAGTCAACAGGTCCATCCTGTCAGCCATCCGTGCATATCTGCAAGATGACCATAGTTCATGGGATTTACACCTTCCCGCCATTGGGAATGCCTTGCGCACCTCAGTACATCAATCCATCGGCATAGACCCATGCTATGCTCTCTTCGGCCACCATATGGTACAGCATTGCACAGAATATCCATGCGACAACTAAACCAGCTGAAATCTGGGGAATTCTCAGTCCTGCCCAGGGCAGACCGTCTCCAGTTGAAGACATGCAAGGCAAGTCCATTGGAACCTTTCACGCCAAAGATATCAGGCAGTGAAAGTCATCCAATAGTAGACAGTTCAATGTCATTAGTCCGTCCGTCCATTCTTAATCCGTCCGAAAATTTTCTTTTTGTTAGTCCGTCCGTCCGCGTCCTAGACAGGAATGCCCGGCTCAGTCGGTAGAGCATGGGACTTACTTTCAGGGTCGTGGTCGTGCCACACGTTGCCTTGGGTCGAGCAAAGAGGAAGATCTGTACTCTGCAGCTTCTCATTAGAGCTTGGAGGGGAATGATTCGACTCTCTGCTCGAGGTGGAAGTTACCGGCTATCCTTCTTCCTCTCATCAGGAAATGAAGTGGTACCGGAGACTGCCACGGCAGCGTGCCAGCGCCAGATCCTGGGATGGTCTTGTGCCTCCATTGAACTCGAGTAGATCCTGTCTCACTACTTTCAGCTCCGTGCCTTGCCTTTTTGGGTGTAAATATGCAACATGGCAATGTGTACTCTGAAGTTGTCACCCCTGTTAGCTGCCACGGATGTAATCGGTTGAAGAAGAAGAACTACAGGAGGTAAGCAGGGAAATTTTGTATTTTCTTTTTGATTCCTTAATTATCCGAGCAATCGGTGCTCGAATAAATGATTCATGTCTTAATTAACTCTTGCAGCAACCTACTGAATCACTGCAGGCAATTTCGAGAAGTGAGCACAATTCCGCGCTTCAGATCTGACATCTGGGTTCACATCAACTTATAAAAAGATTGTCAATTGCGGTGTGTTTTAACGCCGGGATAGTGTCGGCCAAGAAAATAGTTTAACTCGGTGGCAACTAATATTAGAAAAAATTCAATGAGTGCATATTGCGTAATTTTACGCGAGGATACGCTTCTTGTAAAGCGCTAACTTGAAGCCCAGCATTAATCATTGCTAATTAAGCAACATCAACAGAAAATGGTAAAATTGTTTTGTTTATCCTGAAACGCTGTGCAGAAATATAAAGAGATTTTCTTTTTAACCTTTTTAGCGGATGTAATAACTATCCACAGAGCGCGCAATTGCACCCCTCGGCTCACGGCTCTAAGAATAAAAAAAAAACCTCTATAGGAAAGCCTCACCGTACACGGGATTACAGTAGGACAACAGAAGAAAACACTCCACAATAAATCCTGGACGTATAAACACCAGGATAGGGCACTCGGCAGAGGAATGCTCCTGCACAGTGTTCTAACTTCCTCCTGTTTGTCGTAAGCTTGGAAATCTACCTGGAATCTCCGGTAAAGTTCGTGCACCAAACTGTAAGTGTAATTTCTTAATACCTATATCATGGAATAAGCCTTATATTGACTTATGCCAAGGTCAATATCCTCCGCAAACGTCAAATTTTCTCAGACTGTGGCTAGATGAAGACCCGATTAGCTTTTTTTTGGAATCATGTGAATATTTTAAGAAAGTGCAATGTAAGCGATATCATAATAAAGGTGTAAATCTTTTTACCGATTTTATTTCGTTTCATTATTCCAAAGTGTATTTTATTTTGTGAGATAGAAGATTGTATAGAATCTCAGATACGCTGAGAAAAACGATTACTGCAATTCAGATAAGATAGATATGCCGAGCTAATTCTGCATATCTTTAATTAATAGCCAAAACTTCGATTTCGATTAGGTTTTAGCGTATTTTTGTTAACCGTGCAGTTACCGGATTTTCTGTCAAAACATCTTTCGATACTTTAAAAGTTAAGTTTCTTGTCAATTGTTTAAATTACGTTATTTTCAATAACAAAAAAAGTTATATTTGTTACTATATTCAACCCGTGCAGTCCATTATTTTTTGTTAGAGTGAAAATTTGAAGTTCTTTGATTCTTCAATAAAGTCTCGGGGATCCTTGAGGATCTCCAACTGGACAGGACTCTTCATCATTAGAGTCGTACAGTCATTGTCTGAGTTCTTGCGATTTCTTGAATGTGTAGGATAACATCGAAAAATGCAGGGGGCTTAAGTGCACCCACTAGACTACACAGTATTTTTGAAGACATAAAACAATGGAACACGGACATTGCACTTATACAGGAGACAAATTTTACACATGACACATTTACACGTCTGGAACAAAATTCCAATTTACACAAGGGTTACACAGTTTTTGCCACAGAAACACCCCGTAGAGGTTCCGGTGTGGCAATTGCTGTGTCCCACAGCTTTACACTGATGTCTCCTGTATACACAGACATCTTCCCAGGTTTCGCGTCTTCCTTGGATTTCGTCTTAGGGGACAAAACGCTAAGGGTAGTAAATGTGTACCTGCCGCATGACCAGGATACTGCAAGACAGGTGTTGGACTCAATCCTGTCGCATATTACGAACTTCGGTGGTGAGGTTATCCTTGGTGGTGACTTCAACTGCACACTAGATTCTTCAATCGATCGTCAGAGTTAAATTCAACTCGGTGAACGCCGCGCGATTATCGAGCCTAGTCAGACATAGCAACCTTGTGGATGTCTACCGTTGGCTTAATCCAACGACTAGGTCATACACAAGGGTTTCCCGAAATGTCCAGGGTAGCTTTTCGGGTTCGAGGATAGACAGACTTTACGTCTCGTCTAGCCTTCTTAACTTTTTCGTTAGTGTCACTCATGAAGTGTGTTCATTAAGTGATCACCTTCTTGTTGTGGTGACTAGCACTTTGGTCGAAAAGCGAACTGCTTACTGGATTTTCAACAATAACTTGTTGAATTCAGAGCAGTTCATCGAAGAATTCATTCAGTTTTGGCACCAATGGCGTGATAACAAGAATATTTATTCAAACCTTAGCCATTGGTGGGATGTTGGAAAGCTTCAGATTCGCTCATTTATCGAGACGAGATTCAATCGGAGCAGATATAATGCATCGAGTTTGACGGCCGAAGTCACCCGGATTGGTACGCTTCTGCCCGCGCAACCAGAGTTACTCGCACAATACGAGAGACTTAAAGAACGACTGACAGCACAAAACTACAAGCATAGCTTGGAGTTTGTGCTCCGAAACCAGTCGCGCTGGTTGCGAGAGGGCGAATCTCCGACCGAGTACTTCTTCCAGACAACTCGACGTCGTACCGCTTCTTGTGAAGTAGACTCGATTCTTGCCGAATCGGGCCAGATCCTATACGGAGAGGAACTTGCGAATTATATTCGCAACTACTACACGCGGCTTTATGCTGCATCGACGTTGCCAACATTCTCGTCCAACGATGAATTCTTTCATCATGTTCCTACTTTCTCTGATGATAGTAGAGAATTCCTGGACAGAACGCTTACTCTCGATGATATGCTTACCGCAACGAAGGATCTTCGACGTCATACTTCTCCTGGTTATGATGGTCTAACTCCAGAATTCTTTGTTCGTTTGAGGAATCTTTTGATTCCGGACCTTTTGGATGTCTCTAATTCTGCAGTGGTTGGACATACCGAATTTCCCTCAAGTTGGCGGAGATCCGTTATGCGTCTAATACCTAAGAAGGGGGATCTTCAGAGGATGGGAAACTGGAGGCCAGTTACTCTGTGTAATGTCGACTACAAAATAGTTTGCAAAACACTGGGAACTCAACTTCGCTCAGTGATTGCCTCAGTAATACACCCGTCACAGTCCTACTGCATTCCAGGTCGTAGTATCTACGACAACATCGCCGTAGCAAAGCATCTTTTCGCCTACCACGAAAAAACTGGTTCGCAAATGGCCATGATCTCTTTGGATCAAGAAAAGGCTTTTGATAGCGTCTCGCATGAGTATCTACTGAGAGTGCTCGATAAATTTGGGCTTCCGTCCAAATGGATTGAGATCATCAGGGGTCTGTATAGAGATTCAGTGATTCTCATAAAGCATAATGGGCATATATTGTCTCCTATTCCGTTTGTTAAGTACCTAAAAATGGTCAATATTATTATTCATTCAAATTGAATATAATCATGAAAATGAAATATTCAATCATTAAAAAATGAAATATTCAAACATTGAAATATTATTTCAGTTGCATCAAACGAATGTAACCAAATTCGCCTAAACGGCATAAATTATTTCAATTCGCGACAAACAAATCGCTCAAGTTACCGCGCATTCCTTTCCAGGAAATTTGTAGCGCATTGGTAACTTAAAAATGCTAATTATGCATTTAGGTAGATATGGTACCGAACGAAATTAAATTCGTTCCCAGATAAAGGTGCCTATCTCAGCGATTTCTTAACATACATCGTATCTTTCTCAGTAAGATACAAAAAGAAGAAAAAGCTTTGGGAGCTTTCTTCATGTATGTCGTTTTGATCGCGATCTCTCGCTACATCGTCTTCGGCCTGCAAAAGAGGGACCGAAGAATAAACGAAATGAAAGCTCAAAGCTTTCTTTTCATGTAGATACGGTTGATCGAAAGAATCAACCGAGAGATTCGACGAGTTCTGTGCTAATTACGTTCGCGGTAAGTCGCGGAGAGTTTTGTTCTAACAGCGATAGTGGCGAGTCGCAACAAGTAAGAGTATTATCGAAAGAGTCTTATCGATTTTAGTCGGATTACGGAAGAAAGTTTTGAGTGATTTTTTGGGTGGAGTTTTGTACCTTAGATTAATAATTAACGTGTCTGAAAACAGTGTGCACCTTTAACTTTAATAAGTAGTGTTTTAGTAAACTTGAACCGTAATTTCTTTGGAGTAATTGACTTTAAGAATTAATGTTGTTTTAGTAAACTTGAAGTGTAATTTCTTTGGAGTAATTGACTTTAAGAATTAATGTTGTTTTAGTAAACTTGAAGTGTAATTTTTGGTGTAAATGACTGTAAGATTTAATGTTAATCAACGTGAAATGTATCTTAGTTTAATGTCATTGATTTTAAGAGTGTGCACCTTTAACTTTAATAAGTAGTGTTTTAGTAAACTTGAACCGTAATTTGTTGGAGTAATTGACTTTAAGAATTAATGTTGTTTCAGTAAACTTGAAGTGTGATTTTTGATGTAATTGACTTTAAGAATTAATGTTAATGAACGTAAAAACTTAATGTGTGAATAAACATAAAAATATAATTTCTTTTGGTTTTGCCTTCCGCATTAACTGCGGTACTTCCAAAGTACAATACAAACACAGGCAGAAAAATAATATAACAAAAATTTGGCGCAGCCGGTAGGATTAAGGAAGCGTGGTAAAATAAAATTACCGTAACTGCTTGAAAAGCCTTGATACAAGACCAAACCAAAAGGGGTATCTCTAAGCACTCCCGGGTAGTCAATCGCCCTGAGGAGTCACCCCCAACGTTTCCGCAAAGTGTAAGCCAGCACCACCGGTGGAATTGTATGGGCTTCGTCCCAGCCCGAAGAAGACGACACCAATCAACACCAGCAATCAACACAGCATCAGTATCAGAGTGGAAAAGGGAATCGTTGAAGACGGCACAAGCCCCCCTTTTCCCCAACACAACTCTAGTACTGTTATCAAGCGAACGGAAAGCAGGCCAAAAGCCCCCCTTGCAACGCTGAAGAGCAGGAGTTGATGTCCAAGGACACCCACTCTACTCCCGCTCACTCGCCAACAGAGGAGAAGACAGAGGACCTCCTCATAACCTCCCTGGACCTGGAGATCGACGCGGAAGAACCACGCCAGGGTTCCCAGTCACCAGTATTCACCGACCAAACGCAGGTCAGTGAACGCCAGATAACCCCAGCACAACCAGGACCCAGTTCAGAAGGACTCACACTCAGGAGCGGGACTGTCCTGCAACGAATAAATCAACACCAAGTAAGATTCAAATATAATAATTTTAATAATTTGTACGAGTCCGCGCGAGAATCCGAACGCCTAGCAACTCTCTATTCTAACCTCCTCGAAAATAGAAATACAAAGTCCAGCGAGGAGAGACTGGAAGACTTAGAGCACTTTCAAAAGGAAGCCGCACTCTTTCAAGCCAAGCTAGACGGATTCTCGCGCATACTCCCCTCTGAAGAAAATATTGAGAATAATTTCCAAGGCACAACTGAGGAAAACCTCATTCAATCCCTACAAGACTCCCTGCGAGAAATTAACCTGAAACAGGGTCTAAATCGATTTCTCGCACAAGACTCGCCCGACACCGACTCGAATCAGAACTCCACTATGGCGACCGACTACGGAAAAATTGTTAAGTTGACTGCGCAAATGGTGCCCATTTTTTCAGGTGAGCCAGGCCCGCATCTAGGATCAGAGTTGCAAACATTCCTGGGTTGCTGCCGCCAGGCCAAACAGTGTCTCTCCGAAGGGGAGCAAGAGGCTTTCCTCAAGATCCTTCCCACAAGACTCCGTGGAGGAGCATATCAACTGTTGGCCTCGGATGTACCGACAACATTCCAAGAAGTCAAAGCAAGGTTAAACGCGGCATACCTTCCCAGAGAAACTTACCAGGAACTGGTAAATAGGCTCATAACAGCTCACCAAAACCCCTGCGAAACACTCACCGCTTTCACGGCTAGAGTGAAACAGTTGCTGGCCCTCTGTAAGGAGGCCGCGCAAACAAAATATGGAGCTGCGGCCACTCCAGCTGTCACAACGCAGCTGGAGGACTTCGCGAAAAACGCAGTCCGCAGCGGGGTTACGAATCCACACCTTTGCCAATATCTCCTCACCGTCACCGACGGCACGCTCGAGGCGCTGATCACTCGACATGGAGAAACTACAGCAGGGCGCCCAGTTCACGCAAACCACAACAACCCAAGGTTTTCCTGCCACGGTTGTTGTAGAACAAGGCTCAACCACGCCGGTTGCTATGGACCCAACTGCCAGAATACGGGCATTCCATAGAACCCCATATACACCTGCTCGCAATTTTCCACAACAAACGTTATACAGACCGCCGCCACCACAAAACTTTCGCCGACAGACTCCACTATGTACGACTCCACCTCAACGCTCGTCTCCCCCACAAATCGACTACCGCCGCCAGAACCTCGACCAGTTAAGGTCAAACATCACATGCAACTTTTGCCAACGAAGAGGTCACACTTACGCCGACTGCATGAAGCGTAAAAACACACCCTTCTGCTCTTACTGCAAAATATATGGGCATGATGTTCGCGATTGTAGAAACAATCGCCAGGTTCCGGGCCCGAGTAACCAGACAAGGCTCCCCGAACGACGGATTCAGGATCAGCAACCTTCCGCTGGTCCTCGAGTTTTTAACATAAAACTCAAATGCAAGTTCTGCAACCGTCGCGGCCATTCCATAGAGGAATGCCGCCAAAAACAAAAATGGGACTCTAAGAGCCAGGGAAACGACGAGCAGTCGACCGAAAAGACCCCGGATCTACACTAAAAACAAAAAATTTTAATAAAGGGTCACCTCAGCCGCCCGAACCCTGTATCTCTACAGTTAGCCTTCCGTTGGATATTAGCCTGAGCGGCAATACCAAACTTGTAGTAGATACTGGCGCTGAGGTTAGCATAATAAAGAAGAAAGCAATTAAAAATCTCGAAGATATAAATACCGGAGAAACATATACTTTACAAACACCATTTGGTACCGGAAAGACGCTGGGAACAAGTCAGGGCAATTTTACATTAAAGAATAAAATTCCCTGCAATTTTCAGGTAATAAAAAACCTACCCGGCCTTTCCGACGACAGCTTGCTAGGAAATGACTTTCTAGCAAAGAATTGTAACGTTGAGGGCCCGAATAAGGCATTGCGATTCCCTTGAACGGAAAATAACCCTGAGGAGTTTGCTGTCCCATTAACAGCTGCATTGGATGACCCGTGTTCTGAACAGGTGGTCAAAATGAATACCCGAACGGATAGCTCAGAGCCCAGAAAGGCCGATCTGACAATCTGTGGTACCTCAAAAGTTTCTCAAGAGGAGAACAATGATCGCCGAACACTGGAAAGCAAGATGGACAAACCGACTGAAAGTGATTTGACCTGCGAAATGAGGCAGCAACCAATACAGCTGAAAGAGCCTGTACGCATACCTGCTAGGTCACAAATCATAGTCCAGGTTCCCTTGCAGCTGCAGTCTATCAAGAGAAATAGATCAAGGAGTCTTCCTAGCGAATGGCTTACTCCCCGCTGGTTTGAGAGCAGTGTGTGTTGGAGTTCTCAACACACACAATTCACAAGTAGTTCTGACTACCATTAGTCTGCATCTAGTCCCTGCACACAACTACACTGTCGTCCAACTGAAACAGGATTACCAGGAAAGAAACAATCAGAACACCCCGAAAAACGGAGAACGCGCTGAGGATGCTCACCTGAAAATCAGGAATTACGGTGACTCGAAACCACCAGCACCCACGCACAAATCAAATATAAAGAAAAAACGGAACCAAAGGAAAGGAAAACCTAACAAAACAAATGTCGACGGAGCTCACCTAGATAAAAGGAATTACGATGGAAAAAGTCCATCAGCTCCCACGCCCACACAAAATAAAATTTCGGAACACGTCGACATTGGAAGCGAGCTCACCACAGGGACGGTATTTTCAAAAGCTCCAAAATCAACATACACAGTAAGTAAACAACGGCGAAAGAGCCTATTAGAAGACGAAAGCGAGTTCGCCTCAAACATGGCAATATACGGCGGTTCAGAAACCCCAACTCCATCGTCATTTAGTATTAAGAGTGATTTAAATAAAATAAAGTGGGGTAACAATGAAAATAAAAATAAAAATATTTCCGATTTTAATAAAGTAAGTAAAAGAAAAAAGAAAAAGAAAAAAACAAATATTTCAAGCGCCGAAAAAATGGCCACTTTACAACATGTCAAATATTTATTCCAGGAGTATGAAGAACCAGAAAACTCAAATAATAACCCGCGTCTCGTCAGGCTAGACGAAGAGCTCAGCCTAGACGTAAATCTGAGCGCGGAGGAAAAACAAGCGATATCACAACTCTGTTACGAGTACAACGATATCTTTTTCCTCAAAGGTGATCGGCTAACTTTCACAAACGCCATCACTCATGATATACCATTGGTGCAGGACCAAGCACCAATCAACCAGAAAATGTATCGCTTGCCAGAGACGCAGCGAAATGTAATAAACGAACAGCTTCGCGAAATGCTAGAAAACGACATAGTGCAGCCAAGTAAAAGCCCTTGGAATTCACCTCTCCTAGTCGTCCCCAAGAAGGCGGGATCAGACGGTGAAAAAAGGTGGCGCGTCGTTGTCGACTTTCGTAAATTAAACGAAAAGACAATTGGAGACGCTTTTCCGCTACCTCGGATCGAGGATATTCTCGACCAATTAGGTCATTCTCGGTATTTTACCACCCTCGATCTCGCCAACGGCTATCACCAGGTGCTCGTCGATCCTCAAGATCGACCAAAAACTGCCTTTAGCACCAATTATGGCCACTATGAATTTAGGCGTATGCCATTTGGGCTCAAAGGAGCCCCGGCCACATTCCAACGCTTAATGCACTTCGTCCTAACAGGATTACAAGGCTTGGAATGTTTTGCCTACCTAGACGACATAGTCATCTACGGTAAAAACCTTGCGGACCATAATAGTAAGCTCCGCAAAGTCTTCAATCGTTTGAGAGAGAACAACCCCAAACTGCAGCCGGAAAAGTGCCAGTTTCTGAGAAAAGAGGTTGTTTACCTAGGCCATAAGTGTTCTAGTGAGGGAGCACTTCCAGACCCCAGTAAAACGGCTTGCGTCCAAACTTTCCCAGTTCCAAGAACTGTACGACAAGTTCAATCCTTTATTGGACTTGCCAATTACTATCGAAAGTTCATACCCGACTTCTCCAAAATTGTGCGTCCGATAACGAATTTGCTCCGCAAGGATGTCAAATTCACATGGACCGAGAAGTGTCAGGAGGCATTCGAGAAAATCAAAACTTCATTAATCTCTCCTCCACTACTTATATATCCCGATTTCTCGAAACCATTCAATTTAACCACGGACGCCAGCAGCGAGGCATTAGGAGCCGTCCTCTCGCAAGGAGCAGTAGGACACCATCAGCCCGTTGCCTACGCCAGCCGCACACTGAACAAGGCGGAACGCAACTATTCAACTATTGAAAAAGAGTTGCTCGCTATAGTCTGGGCTACGCGTAACTTTAGATGTTACTTGCAAGGCCGAAAATTTACGGTCTATACAGACCACAAGCCTCTCAAAGGCGTCTTTAATGTTAAAGACCCTACTTCCCGTCTGGTGAGATTTCATCACAAACTTTCCGAATTCGATTATCAAATCGAATACAAGCCAGGAAAGTACAATACGAATGCCGACGCGTTAAGCCGCATTCCACGGGAAGTCAGCGAAGACTCAAATGGCCAAAACATAATAGTAAAAGCGCAAGTCCACCATAAAATGGATTCGGACTCGGAGGATGAAATAACCTCCATTCGCGAAAATCGCCTAAAATGTAACGCTGTGACCCGGGCTCAAGCGAAAAACGCTCAAACAGAGTCTAAAAGCCCCGAAATACGGGATCACACGTAGAGGGCACTGCAGAAAACCCGCCAGATACTAATCCGCTAGTTGACGATAAACCTTAGCCCCCTGAGATAATCACAAGCCCCAAGGAGATACAAACTATCTTACATGATTATCACGACTCTCCTTTTGGCGGCCATCAGGGCGTAATTAAAACATACAAGCGGATTCGAAGGAAGTACTGGTGGAGGCACATGCTTAGCGATATCAAGAAATATGTTAAGCGTTGCTCAAAATGCCAAAAAATGAAGGCATCAATCACCTCAGTATAAAATGCCGATGGTCATCACGGACATCGCAGAACAACCCTTCGACAAAGTCTATCTCGACATTGTTGGTCCACTCGAGGAAACAGACTCCGGAAACAAGTACATCTTGACTTTCCAGGATAACCTCACTAAATTTGTCGATTGGTGCGCCATACCTAACGGGGAAGCCGTCACTGTAGCGCAAATCTTCTTCGACGAAATCGTCGCGCGCTACCGCATCCCTAAGCGAATAGTCACCGATCAAGGGAGCAACTTCCTTAGTGACCTGTTCAAAAAGGTATGTAAACTGCTACGGGTGAAGAAGTTACAAACCTCTGCCTACCACCCACAGTCAAACGGCGCACTGGAACGGGCACACAGGCCGTTAATTGAATACTTGCGTACCATAGTGGACGAGAATCCTAAATCATGGGATCAATATCTGCGAACCGCTGCATTCGTGTACAATAACAGTGTACACGAAGGGACAAAATTAACTCCCATGGACTGCCTTTACGGCTTCACAGCGGATGTTCCGTCAAATTTAAAGCGAGACCCTGAACCCGTGTATAATCACGAGAGCTACTATCAAATCTTAAGATACAAGCTCCAAAGGTCTTATGCCACGGCACGCAAAAATCTGCTCGCTAGCAAGCAACGGTCGAAATTATACTACGACAAGGCTGTTCGACCCTTATCGTTTCACATTGGTGACAAAGTCCTACTCAAGAGCGAAAGTCGAAAGCATAAGCTCTCTCAAATCTGGGTAGGACCATATCTGGTAATCGGTATACCATCAGCAGTGAATACAACCCTAAAAATGGGCAAACGTATAGTTACGGTTCACAACAACCGTCTTAAGCCATTCTATGAATAGATAATGAAGATCGTAAATATTATCTTTACGCGTCGTGGCGTGCTACCACAACCTACGATTGAGATGAAGATCGTAACGCAAAGCCAGCACAACATCAAGAGAGGAAAAATGCAAAAGTCCCTTAACAACTCGGTCCAATCGGGTCCAAACCAACCTTAATTATAAATTTTTATGTCCTATAACCCTTTTTCTTAACTTCGAATCTCTTAACGTAAAACTCCCACTCGACCTATTAAACGTGCTTAAAACAACGAAGTACCAAGAAACAGGACTTCACTATTTTTTAGCACAGCAACCCAAATTTAAAAGAACGACGCCTACTAAAAGTCGAACCTTAAAACGACAAATTCAAACCAACTCTTGTGAAATATCGTCAGAGATTGAACCACCAAACATCCCTCTCTTTAATGCTATATCTAGCAATTCTTCCTGGCAGTTCCGTGCCTTGAAGTCTCCCTCCTCCTTATTCATATTTTCTACAGCACAAAAACTCGAAACATCTCTATAACGGGTAGTTCCTCATGACGGCAGTCGGAATTGCTCTTACGCCCTACTTGGCTTCTATCCCCGCGAACATAACGGGATAATTATGATGACATTTTCTTTTAATGCTTAGCAAAAGACCCTCAGTCTAACCTACTTTGCATAAGGTCAAACCTTCCAACTTCAAGCAAACATTGCCTTCTAGTTTCTTTATTTTCCCAAGGCTGGGACAGACACCCCTTCTTGGTGGTCCCTTGTCTTGAGGTCCTCCTCAACTGCTTTCGAAATACTGTATTCAACAGTAGAAATCAAAACGACTACCCAAAGGTAACCACCTATTATACTTGTAAGAATGCAAAACAAGCATGACACCACTTTAGGGAAAATCTACGCTTAGTAAATAAGAAAATTAATTTAGAAACCTCCACTAACCATATTCCTCTCCCCAGGTATGATACAAAACGCTATCATCCTCGGACTAATAATGTCCGCTATGGGAAATAGCACGTCGGAGACATACTCGGTGAACCCACTCAACAATACAGGAGTGCTATTCGAAGATTTAGGAAGCCTCATGGTTTACCACTCGACGTGGAATATACTCACGGAATTGGACCTGACCGAGTTGGATAATCAGACAACGATTGCGGAACGAGCGGAACATTACGTGCATCAACTATGCGGAAACAACACCGTAGGAGACCTCTGCGAACTCCAGCAGAAACATATGCACGCGTTGATGGAAAACATCAAACAACGCACCAAGGTAATTAAACAAGCTGTTCCCAAATCTCGTAAAACGAGATCGATTTTTGACGGCATCGGAAACGCCATGCACTACCTATTCGGTACCATGGATAATGCCAATGAACGCGAAGTCTATAGTCGCCTGGATGAGTTGGAAACTAACCATCAGGTACTCGCTGATTTGGAGAAACAACAAATCAGTGTAGTCAAGACTGCGCTTAATACAATCCAAAAACCTTTAAATTCACTGGTCGAAAGACAACGGCAAATAGCCTACCAGATGAATAATTTACACAACTCAACCGACAAACTTTTAGCAAGGCAGATGAGACAGGAAATAGTCTCTAGTCTGCTGCTACAAATGGTAGAAATTGAGTTCCGACAGCAGGCGCTACTGGATATAATAACCTCTAGCCGAAATAACCAAATTCATCCCCTGCTGATCGCCCCTGATTCACTCCTTGAGATTTATCACAAATCTCACGCCACGTGTTCAAAGTCCCAGAATTGTCTATCAATTCTCTATCAGACGGCTGAATTACGGACACACCTGTTGCAACAAAAATTGGTAATCAGAATTACATTACCAATTTTCAATCTTCCAAAAATGAAGTTGCAACGAATCAGGTGCTTCCCGATACACACGGAAGCAAATCATTCATTAGTCCCGGAAATAGAATATTCGCATATAGCGAGTCAACTTTCGACTCAGGAATTTCTATTACTTAAACCGGAGAATATGAAAGCATATCGGAAAGTCACTCGAGATGTCGAGGAGGATACTTACGCTGGTTTGTTAAATACACCGATAACAAAGGCAACACAATCGGATGAATGCGTGATCAAGTTGCTCTTCAATCCCCTGAACGAAAACCCTAGGTGTTCGCTAAAAGTGCAGATACCTTTCAGGGACATTTTAATTAAATTAAATAGGCCCAATTCCTGGCTGCATTGAAGACAACAACCATTGTGCATATTACATGCACTCAACAATTGCTCACGCACCGCCTCTCTGGACAGGGAATCTTGGTCATTAACCAACCCTGCCACTTACAAATAGGACCGCATACCCTATATTATGAGGCTGAAAATACCCATCCACTACTTTTCACGCAACCAGCATACTTTCCTAAAACAAACGAAACGGCAAAGGAATTAGATTCCTTCATGGCCAAATACAAGCAGCATTCTAAGACGGAAGTACCATATACAAAGTTGCTACTAGGTGACAACACTAACGAAAAGTTACACGAGAGTACGCAATCATTGGACCAAATACAGGCCAAAATACAGGAGTTAAATCTACACTCCCGGGTGAAAACACCCCACCTACTCTCGGCAACCTCGTTGTCACTTACGGGTCTAATGCTGCTGTTCATCGTCATTTACATGACAGCCAAATACGCCATATCTCCACTAAAGGCATGGACTAAGCGGCGTAATCAAACGCCCATGCCCGAAATCCCCCTAGACGAGGCAGTCTCAGAACAAAAAGAGCGGCCTCAACGGCCACAAACACTGCCCAGGGCACGGTCCATTCAGCTGGTCTAAACAATAGACAAAAATAAATTTGAGAGAGGTCGAGATAAAATATATTATAGACCCTTAGGTTAATACATAAACCTAAATAAGGTACACAAGATACAACAACAAAAAAACGCGCCGTGGAGTACTACCACAATCGTCGGTCGAAAAGATACCGAAGCGCAAGGCAAGTACTAACCCCTTTACTAGCCAGAAATAAAAATACTACAAACGGAGAAAATACTAAAAAAATAAAGTAAAAAATTTTACGCGCCGTGGAATACTACCACAATCTACGCTCAAGAAGAGAACGTAGCGCAAGACAAGTACTAACAGATAGAAAAGAAATATAAAATAGATATAGTATTTAAACCCAACACTTTTAGTCTCTGTATCCCCTAAGGGTACATACAATAACGGCCAAGGGTAAGACCATCAAATAAAACAAAAATATTCACCTTCCCTTTATTCCCCTCCGTGATCTGTTCCTCTCCAAAGAACAGCTCACTTTTTCCAAGGGGGAAGGATTGTTAAGTACCTAAAAATGGTCAATATTATTATTCATTTAAATTGAATATAATCATGAAAATGAAATATTCAATCATTAAAAAATCAAATATTCAAACATTGAAATATTATTTCAGTTGCATCAAACGGATGTAACCAAATTCGCCTAAACGGCATAAATTATTTCAATGTCGTTTTGATCGCGATCTCTCGCTACATCGTCTTCGGCCTGCAAAAGAGGGACCGAAGAATAAACGAAATGAAAGCTCAAAGTTTTCTTTTCATGTAGATACGGTTGATCGAAAGAATCAACCGAGAGATTCGACGAGTTCTGTGCTAATTACGTTCGCGGTAAGTCGCGGAGAGTTTTGTTCTAACAGCGATAGTGGCGAGTCGCAACAAGTAAGAGTATTATCGAAAGAGTCTTATCGATTTTAGTCGGATTACGGAAGAAAGTTTTGAGTGATTTTTTGGGTGGAGTTTTGTACCTTAGATTAATAATTAACGTGTCTGAAAACAGTGTGCACCTTTAACTTTAATAAGTAGTGTTTTAGTAAACTTGAACCGTAATTTCTTTGGAGTAATTGACTTTAAGAATTAATGCTGTTTTAGTAAACTTGAAGTGTAATTTTTGGTGTAAATGACTGTAAGATTTAATGTTAATCAACGTGAAATGTATCTTAGTTTGTCATTGATTTTAAGAGTGTGCACCTTTAACTTTAATAAGTAGTGTTTTAGTAAACTTGAACCGTAATTTCTTTGGAGTAATTGACTTTAAGAATTAATGTTGTTTTAGTAAACTTGAAGTGTAATTTCTTTGGAGTAATTGACTTTAAGAATTAATGTTGTTTTAGTAAACTTGAAGTGTAATTTTTGGTGTAAATGACTGTAAGATTTAATGTTAATCAACGTGAAATGTATCTTAGTTTAATGTCATTGATTTTAAGAGTGTGCACCTTTAACTTTAATAAGTAGTGTTTCAGTAAACTTGAACCGTAATTTGTTGGAGTAATTGACTTTAAGTACCGACGTGCGGTCTGAGGGGCCCCGGCAGGCACTTGACTTGCTACTGTACCCCTTTCCCCGCAAAATTCCGATCACTGCTTCTAAGTAGCTGCAAGAACAGTGCCCACGTTGACATTGAAACAGGAAGGCGTGCCGTCGCGCGTGCATTTGGTGAGTAATTACAATTTGAAATTCCGACGCGGCCTCTCAGGCCTCACGTCGGTACTTACGTAAGTTTTTTTGTTTTATTTCTTTGTTACAGTAAACTGTTATTTTTACAGATATTGTAAACTATGGATAGACCAGGACCTTCAGGTAGTAAGAGAAATAGTTCTGCAACAGATTTACAGCATTCAAAGAGACTTCGGATAGATATAAATGTGTCTAATCCAAATTATACGCGAGTGATTGAGAGCTGGATCGCGGATGAAGATTCCAGCGGATCTGAGGTCGACGACATTGGTGAAGATTTTTGTCCGGAGCACAGTGAGCATAATACAGATACTAGCACTGATATTTCTGATACCGAAGAAACTCAACCTGAACACCTGGACGCGCCGTCATCGTCATCAGATGAAGATGTTCCGCTCTCAAGGCTGGGATGTTTTAGAGGAAAGAATAAATATAAGTGGTCTAAATCACCTCCAAACAGATCATCTGTTAGAACACCACAACATAATATTATTAACCGAGTACCTACCTCCAATTTGACCGAAAATGATGGAAAGGATCCTTATTCTTTATGGAAACAATATATAAATGGCGAGATGTTATCGGAGATTTTGCTAAGAACCAATGAGAAGCTGGCTGAATATAGATGTAAATATACGAAGCAGGATCGCCCAGAACTAAAGGATACTGATATGATTGAGTTGCAAGCTTTTATTGGCCTATTGATGTACACAGCTGTATTCAAATCTAACCGCGAAGACGCAGATTTAATATTTGCTACTGATGGTACCGGAAGAGATGTTTTTAGATGTGTTATGTCTAAAAACAGATTTCTGTGCTTGCTTTACTGTCTTCGGTTTGACAATGCACTTGACAGAGCACAGAGAAAGGAGACTAATAAATTGGCTGCGATAGCGAATATTTTCAACAAATTTGTATCAAATTGCCAGAGGGTATATAATATACGTCAATACGCTACTGTTGACGAAATGCTAGTTCCATTCAGAGGGCGATCATTTTTGAAGATATATATGCCAAAGAAGCCTGCTAAGTATGGGCTAAAACTAATGTGCATGTGTGATGCCGAAAACGGTTATTTTTACAATTGTTATGCTTATTGTGGTAAAGGTTCAGATGGAGAAACATTATCAGATGAAGAAAAAAAGTTTTTAGTTCCTACGCAGGCTGTGATTCGTTTGAGTAAACCGTTACATGGCAGTAATAAAAATATAACATGTGACAATTGGTTCACGTCAATACAACTAATTGATGCATTGAAACAGAGAGGATTGACCTGTAAAAAAAACAAAAGGGAAATACCCCCAGAGTTCTTGCCTGCTAAAACGAGACCAGAAAAATCAACCTTATATGGTTTTACAAAAGACACAACGTTATTATCTCATGTTTCCAAGAAGGGAAAAGCGGTCATTTTGGCTTCATCAATGCATCATACTCAAGGAACAGATACGGACTCAGGGAAGCCAGAAATTATAAAGTTTTATAATTCTACGAAAGGTGGTGTAGATGAAATAGATAAGAAATGCTCTATATACACTTGCAGCCGCCGATCAAGACGCTGGCCTATGACAATTTTTTACCGGATCTTAGATATAAGTTCCGTCAATTCTCATATTTTACATGATGTACATGTCGGAAGACAAACTGATAGAGGAGCCTTTATAAAAAAATTAGCTCGACAGTTGGTATTAGAGCACATGAAGCGAAGATTTTGTAACCTAAGATTGCCTCGTGAACTTAGGATGAGTTTGGCAAGAGTACTTGGTTCTGATAAGCCAGAGGCATCTGAAGATCAAGCTGAAGAAGTCAAGACACGCAAGACTTGTTTTTCTTGTCAACCTAAACTCAAAAGAAAATCGACGTATAGATGCTATTCGTGCAAAAAACACATTTGTTTACAGTGCGCGAAACAAGTGTGCCCTGACTGTGCTTAGAATTTAAGGTGTAGTTCGACTGTGGACATTTTTTTTTCCAGAAGTTTTATGTTCCTACTATTTTTTTTTTCTTAAAGTTATATTAGTCTTATGTAAGAAATACTATTTTTTGTTATTCTGAGAGGATTTGTTTTTGTGTTATGATTTTTTATATCTAATAGTCGGATTTTCCCCCAAAATTCAAGCCAAATATTATTGTAGTCCTTAATTTAAAAATATAATAAAGTTTATTTTCTTTCTATATCTATTTTTTCTTAAAACCCTTTATTTTCCATTATATTGCAGAGACAAATATTTAAATCAACACTTTCTTTAAAAAACACTACATAATATAAGCGGCCTCTCAGGCCTCACGTCGGCACTAACGTTATAAAAAATGCACGTCGGTGCTTAAAGGAACGTAAAAACTTAATGTGTGAATAAACATAAAAATATGATTTCTTTTGGTTTTGCCTTCCGCATTAACTGCGGTACTTCCAAAGTACAATACAAACACAGGCAGAAAAATAATATAACACGTTTCGTCGGGGTATCAGGCAGGGATGCCCGTTGTCAGGAATGCTTTATGACTTTTCGCTGGAGCCGCTGCTAGTAAA
Organism: Leptarthrus brevirostris; assembly: GCA_964036015.1. Taxonomy (NCBI): domain Eukaryota; kingdom Metazoa; phylum Arthropoda; class Insecta; order Diptera; family Asilidae; genus Leptarthrus; species Leptarthrus brevirostris. The sequence goes on along the minus strand of OZ038371.1, from coordinate 64,370,276 downwards.
TCTTCGTCAATCGTTGAGACAATATTCAATTCACTTACCATACACTACTATAAGGCCACTTATTCTAGCGTATGCGGACGACCTGTCTGTTTTCGAACAATATGAGCGATTAGCGGGCGCTAGGGTTAACCTAAGCAAAAGCCAAGGCCTATGGTGTGGGAGGTGGCGGAATCGAACAGATTCTCCCCTCGGCATACAATGGACGAATACTTGCCTGAAATATTTAGGTGTATATGTGGGGCTCGATGGTAAAACATATAATAGCCGCATGGCTCTGAAGAAACTCTCCGGAGCTGTGAATTCGTGGCGGACTAGACTGCATCCACTTTCGCTGAAAGGACGTGCGGTCGTAGTCAATTATTTGATTACCTCGTCCATCGTGCATCTGTTAAAATCAGAGAAGAAGGCTTCGTAAAACTTTTACAGTCGAAGGTCGTTGACGCCTTCTGGGGAGGAAGACGATGGGTCGCTGAAAGCACGCTCTGCCGACCAGTAGCGGAGGGTGGTTTGGGTCTTACAGACATGGTCGTGAAATTTCGTTGTCTTCAGGTACGGGCTTCCAACGAGTGTTCTGTCAAAGAGATAACTTAATTTCGCAGCTGTGGGTAAGTTCTATGGGGGGTAGCGGCGCAGGGGAGCACTACTATCTGCTCTCGGTTCGCCCACCATATCCGCATGACTGGTCCCAGGACATGATCTCCACGATTACAACCTGGGGCAGAATAAGACCAACATTTCATTTGCGATGGAATGAACTTGGGTACGGGGATTTCTCAGCAATTCCGATCAGGTTGAACCCTGAGTTAGTAGATTCGGTGTTTAGTAATGCTCGAGGTGTAACGGCCGATACAGGACAACTCACAGTTCTTGGAGACATCATTGATGCTTCTGGGAACACACTTATACACCCCCACACAACACAATTACACGAATTGGTGGATACAGCCCGAGAGCGTTTTAGTTGTCTCTCTACTAGGGAACCTAGCACTGAGGTGATAAACGCATTCGTAACGAATCGACCACCGCACACGACATTCAGTACACTCACTTCACGTAGGCTGCGCGAGCTACGGATACCTTAGGGGTTAATAGATGGCGCGCACATCTTGGGGTGGACTTGGGAGTAATGGGGACCATAACTAGCAGAGTCATCTATAGTTATCCGTCCAATTACAGAGACTCTGATGTGGCATTCAAACTGCTCCATCACAGCCTCGTGCATCCAAACCAGCTGTCACATATCGATCGAAGAATTCAAAGAGTCTGCACGGTTTGTGGTGGTGAAGGAACCATGTTCCACAGATACTTCACATGCCCGACCTTGTGCGACATTAATAATCTTGTTCGCGATATGTGCCAGCATATCTGCCCGACATTCAGCATTACAAGAACGTCATTTTTACTGGGGCCAATGACATGTAACCAGGTAAATTGCTTGATAAGCTTTATCTTAACACTTGCTAAATCGACAATTCATCTGTACTGCATGCGGATCGAGCCTGGGCAACAGCCCACTAACCCACAGTTTCACACACACGCACTTAAGAACCACTTCGTTGCCAGATTGAAGAGGCGATTGCGCCTAGAGTTCATGGCAATGAAGGCCGACACATTCAACTGCACCTGGCAACCTTTATCGTCGGTGCGGAACGGAAGCCTCGTCTTTCACTGGGAGTAACAGGCCGCAGACTTGCAGCAGCTTGTCCACGAAGCTCCTCTTCGCTTTGGTATTGCTGCAAGTGCTGCGGGAAGGACAAGTCTCACGTTGGAATCGTAGAACTGGGAGGATGATGGGAGCAGTTTGCAGACGTCAATGACTCTGCAGACTGGTCCCGCGGGACTCTAATCGGTTCGAAATTTTTTGTGCGTTCGTTTAGAACATGTTTGGATGAGTGCTCCCGGAGGACTAGAAAAGTGGCGAACGGCTCTACGGAGAGGGCATTTGCTTGGGAGCAGTGGTTCCCGAAGTAGGAACTTCGCCCGGTGCTGCATCTACCCCCTGGGAGCACTCAGACAATCATGTTCTAGTTTAAGTTTTCGGTTTCGGTTCATTGTGCTCGTTCGTTTTAGGTTTAGCTCTAGGTTTAGTTTCGGAATTTTGTCAAAATTTTTAAGGAACTTTTCTTAGAGCTGGCACTTGCTTGGAGGCATTTCAAAATTTCTTTGTATTTTCTTTTCTACAGGTTTTTGTCTTCAAGTTTTAGAGTCCTTTTTATTTAACCTATTTACAGTAACGTAGTCTATTGAGTCATTTTTTGTTATGTTCTTTTTGATCTTTATTACTGTGTCTTTTTAATGTTTATGTGATTTTTAGGGTAGCTAGTTTTTGTAGGATTTTTACGCTTTATAACGATTGTGCCAAATAAAGAGCCATATATACATAAAAAAAAAAAATTATTATTATTATAATAAAGGTGTAAATCTTTTTACCGATTTTATTTCGTTTCATTATTCCAAAGTGTATTTTATTTTGTGAGATAGAAGATTGTATAGAATCTCAGATACGCTGAGAAAAACGATTACTGCAATTCAGATAAGATAGATATGCCGAGCTAATTCTGCATATCTTTAATTAATAGCCAAAACTTCGATTTCGATTAGGTTTTAGCGTATTTTTGTTAACCGTGCAGTTACCGGATTTTCTGTCAAAACATCTTTCGATACTTTAAAAGTTAAGTTTCTTGTCAATTGTTTAAATTACGTTATTTTCAATAACAAAAAAAGTTATATTTGTTACTATATTCAACCCGTGCAGTCCATTATTTTTTGTTAGAGTGAAAATTTGAAGTTCTTTGATTCTTGGATTTATTGGCAATCCACTATATATGGATGCTGTCACAAGCTAACTTTCCATTCATGACCGTATTCTTATGAGACTTAAACAGTAAAATTGTAAAGTACATCTAGATAGAAATAATTTACTTTAGCGCCTTTATATTAGTGAATGTTATTATGTTTGTGCACAAACATTAGTATAAAATTGCAGCCTGACATATAAAAGATGTAATTTAATTACAAGGGGATACAAGTCAATTATTAAAGTTTTTCTTTAAATCGGGTGTCGTGAATGCAGTAAGTGACTACATATAACAATGAGCTGTAGTACTTAAAAATTTAGAAGCTTTTTAAAATTGTTTTTCATTATTTTATTTAAAATTGAATAAGATTTATACATAGTACGAAAGCCGTATGTATATCCAGGAACTTTTAACTAACAAATCTTATTAATAAATCGAATCTCAATTTTTTTTATACTTAAGTTTCATAATAGGTTTTTATAAATACTATTTAATTAAGAATTCAAGTAGCGTAAGAACTAATGGTGTATTTTAGTAATGGAATACTAAGTTAACCTGCCAAGTTTTGGTTTAGTTATTATATTATTAATTATTTTTATATTATATCCAGTGAATTAAATATGTTATAAATAACTTCTTTTAGTTTCAGGAATTCCCTAACGCTTCTTCCCCTTCTTCACGTTGCTCATCCGCACACATACGTTACATTATCAAAAAAATAATTTGCGTGACGAAAATAACCAACACTATTTTTGAAATCAGCACACTTTATTACCTAAAAAATATTATTATTTAAAAAAGAAATTATAAGTTAAAATTCGCAGACCTGTGTTTTTGATTTTGAATTAAAATGCTATTTTTCGGCTTATTAATTCATATTTTTTTTTTTAAGCTGACCGACGCTATCCCGACGAACTGCCGAATACAAGATGGCGAGGAAGAGCCTCCGGAGATCCATCCGGGGGAGTAAGCGTCCTCCGCAAATTAGGGGCGTTCTCACCAAATGCTCCCCTTCAGGCGGGGACGGTCTGATCCATTGTCGACGCCCTTTTCCCCACCCATCCGCTGGAGCCTAACCACGTGGTCCGCGAGGAACTCGACGTTCCTCTTTTCACATTAGAGGAACTTACGAGGGCCTCGCAAAGCCTTCAGAATAAGAAGGCACCAGGGCTCCCGGCAGAGGTGCTGAAGGCATTGTCGGCGAACCATCCAGAGCTCTTGCTAGGCATGTACAATGCCTGCCTGAAGGCGGGAGTTTTTCCCTCCCGCTGGAAAACTACTAGGCTGGTGCTCGTCAGCAAGGGCAAGGGGCCAGTAGGGTTAACCGGGTCGTACAGACTGCTGTGTATGCTTGATACAGCGAGGAAGCTCCTGGAGAAGCTCCTGAAGCCTCGCCTCCAAGCGGCCGTTGAGGCTGCTGGAGACCTTTCCGAAGCGCAGTATGGCTTTCGGAAAGGGAGGTCGATGGTTCTTGCCATCCAGGACGACGCGTCCCGGGCCACCGAATGCGGACATTTTTATTCTCGCCCGGTGTGCCTACTGGTCACCTTGGATGTGCGCAATGCCTTCAACTCGGTAAGGTGGGGGGATGCGCTTGGGGCCTTAGAGCGCGACTTCAGGGTCCCTCGGTATCTTCTACAGATAAGGGACTACCTGAAGGATCGCACCCTCACCTTTGAGACCGAGGATGGAATCGAAACGAGGGATCTTTCGGCAGGGGCGGCCCAGGGCTCCATACTGGGTCCCGATATATGGAATTATACGTATGACGGGATCCTTCGTATGGAGATGCCTGAAGGGTCTTTCCTGGTTGGATACGCTGACGACATCGCGGCGGTTATTACCGCTAGAGATGTCGGGGCGGCACAAATAAGACTCAATCAGGTAATGCGCCGGGTAAGCTCCTGGCATGGGTTGGAGTTGGCACTTGCCAAGACCGAGATCGTTCTTCTTACGAATAAGCACATTCCATTGTTGATCGGAATGCGGGTAGGGGACACGTCGGTTCAGGCGCGGCCCGCGATCAAATACCTAGGGGTGAACCTCGATTGTAGGCTCTCCTTCTGGGCGGAGATTAAAGGCCGGGCTGACAAGGCGGCTGCGGTGTAGTTGCGGTAAACGCCGTGCGGCGCACCGCATTGTGAACTCCTACCGCACGGTCTCAGAACCGGCAGTGCTAGTAATCGCGGGGGTCATACCCATTGACCTCTTAGCCAGGGAGCGACAGTTCGTCCACCGGGAGAAACCCATAATGGGAGGAGGCCGCGAAGGTGGCCCTGGCCAGGACGTGTCGCGGGGAAGGTGGACAGCTCGACTGATTCCTCAGCTAAATACTTGGCTAAACCGTCAGCATAGTGAGGTTGACTACTACCTCATCCAAATGCTGATGGGGCACGGGCATTTCCGGGCCTTCCTTCACCGTATAGGAAAGGTGCCGAGCCCGTGCTGTCTATACTGCGGCTCCCCATCGGACTCCGCTTTCCACACATTCTTCGAATGTGTCCGTTGGAGGGCGGAGAGGGATGAACTGGAGGCGGAGACGGGCAGCATAACCCCGGACAATATTGTCGGGGTCATGCTGCAGAGGGAGGACCAGTGGCGAAGGATAGCCTTACTCCATATTCTCCTACAACGTTATATGTATTTTTAAAAACAAATTGTGAGCCGGAAACCGAATTTTGAGGTCCACAGTGATGTTTCGCCCCACTGTGCGTTGGTTAAATAATTATCTCGCCCTCGTATTTTCTTCAAAGGAAAGAGGATACAGTACGGCTTTCTTCCTAAAAATTAAAACCATTTAGGTTATTTCAACCAACAAGCAATCGATCCTCATAATTTTGTTTCAATTAATGAAAATCAAATTGCCACCTGGGGATTCCAAAGTGATGAATATATTGTCACTTCGTTTATGCTTGGACTTGTCAGAAACAACTACAAATGTGCGCCCTCACACTTCTATAATTAGTTATGTGAATCTGTGCTTTGTGTTATACACACAATTTGGCTATTGAGCAGAAATTACAGAGTGGTTCTTGTTCTAGGTACAAGTTCCTGTGCGCTTTTATATAACAAGATACGATCTGAGCTTTTTGGGATGCGAGACTGTTTCTGAATATCGGAAAATGAAATGCATGCTGTTCTTCGCCGTTGAATTGTCTTTATAGTTATTCCTTCGTTTCTGACCGCGCACACATTACAGTTTACAAACTGGTTTATTGACTAGCCATGCTTAAAACGTTATCCAAGCAATATAATTTCATATAACAAAATTTTAATGTCTTTTATAATAGATATTCGCTTTCGTTTTATTAAATTTCATTTATTGATGCGCACACATTGAAAAAGTCAAAAAGAAATGTTTCATTGATCAGTGGGCCACTACAAGAAATCGTCAGAAACAGTGCGCCACGAAAACCGTGCTGAAAGAGTCCCATCGAAATCGCTATAAAAAATCGTCTGACAATTCGAACTGTCAAAACATTCTATATTTATAGTTGTAGTTGGCTCCATTTAAGCCAAACCGCAGCGTCAGGAAGGGGAAATCTATGGTTCGCTGCAAAAGTTCATCGAACATGTTTTGACAGCGACACTGCTAGAATAAATCAAAACCCGTGGCGCACTGTAGTCTCATCGAAATCGCTAGTTGCTACAAGCAATGCTTACTTTTAGCGATTTCGATGGGACTCTTTCAGCACGGTTTCCGTGGCGCACTGTTACTGACATTTTCTTGTAGTAGCCTACTGATCAATAAAAGATTTCTTTTTGACTTTGTCAATGTGTGCACACCAATAAAAAAATTTTCAATAAAACGACAGTGAGTATCTATTATAAAACATTTTAAAATATTGTGATATATTATATTGCTTCGATAACGTTTTAAGCATGGTTAATCAACAAACCACTTGGTTATTTGGTTGGTTTTCGAGGGGGGGGGGAAAGATGCATGTTTTACTTGCACTGAGGCCTTTAGTGGTCCGTTGTACGCCCCCTGCTCGTCAACGTACCTTAAAGTCCACTGTCGAGCCAACTTATCCCCGTAACGAATTGGATAATTCGATTATACCGATTTCTTAACTTCTGTTAAATCTTCGCAGTAGTATGTTGCTAAGATTCTAGATCTTTTTTGCGTTAGGGCTGGGCATTGGCCGAGAACGTGTAATACTAGGTCTGTTCACGTACTTTCTTATCTGAAATATTCTGAGTAAAAATTTTAAATAGCAGAAATTACCAAATATCAAGAGTACGTGAACAAGTTTGAGTAGTCGTAGAAAAACTAAAGCAATAACTGTCAAAGTGACAATTAGTGCCTTTATAATAAAAGTGCTCAACTTATTTCTTCGAGTAAATTTGGACTAACATTTTAAAGTAGGGGAAATTTTACGTCAGCAAATTTTCCCCCATTTCATGAGTACGTGAACATGTTTTGGGTAAAAATATCATAATGCATTTACCCAAAACTAAGTACGTGAACAGACCTACGGTCTCGTCTTCGTCCCCACATCCCCTGCATAGTCTGGTGTTTGCCACCAAACCACTTTGTAAACCACTAAAAACAAATTCTGACAATTCGAACTGTCAAAACAATCTACGTTTGTGGTTGTAAAACTGGATGCACTGAAACCAAATAGCGCTTTCGATGGGACTTCAGTGCGCAAAACATGTTCGATGGGACTTTTGGCAGCGAATCTGCTAGACACTGGACCACTGGGGTGGCAGCATGTAATTCGTTTCGACTTGATTGTGTCGAGAATAAAAGAAATCGTTACGAGTTGGCATTGGTAGCATGTTACTCATACGAGTTCAGAAAAGTATTGCCATGGAACAGATACACAAGAATCCTGCTTTTTATACCAGTTTCGACTTTTCTTCGAGGATATATTGTATTAGGTTTCCTTTTTATCTTGTATTTGTAGTCGTTCCATACCTGTACGATTAAAGTGCACGGTCGCATTCGTATTGACAGGCGGACCCATCGCATTTAATTCTGCAGAAAGACTGTCCCACACACAACGAAAGCTCGTTGCCTGCCGTTATGGACAGTTAATAATCCATGAGCTAAGTCAACATGTTCTTCCATAAAATTTTTAATGTGCTGTATTTGCTGCATGTTATTATTTGGCGAATTTTTATTCACTGAAGCAAAAGTCCCTAATTTGATGTTCCAAACATTAAATTCAAATAAAAGTTAGTTAATAATATTAATTTATAGACAAATTTAAAAATATTACATGTTTTGAGTCCGTTTTTATCAACTCCGACAACAAATCGAACACAAATATTTCATCGAGTTGACGTTTCTCGTATCGACCAAAATAATTAAATAATTGGTCGTATCGAATTTACATGCTATCGTTTTACCATTATGAGTCAATTCGACTGCTCGATACGAATTTCATGCTACCACCCCTGATTTCTCCTTCCTAGCACTACGGTTTGTTTTCAGTGGAGCCAGTTTTACAACTTCAAACGTAATATGTTTTGAAAGTCGAATTGTGAGACGGGTTTAGTGGCTAACATATTGGTTTGTTGACCAGCTATGCTTAAAACGTTAAGCAAGCGATATAATTTCAGATAACAATATTTTATAATGTTTTATAACAGATATTCGCTGCCGCTTTATTGAAATTTTGTTTATTGGTGCGCACACATTGAGAAAGTCAAAAAGAAATGATTTATTGATCAGTGGGCCACTACAAGAAAACGTCAAAAACAGTGCGCCACGGAAACCGTGCTGAAAGAATCCCATCGAAAACGCTAAAACTGCAGTGCGATGAAGGGGAAATCAGTGGTCTAGCAGTTTCCCTGTCAAAAGTTCCAGCGACCGCTATTTCTGACTTAACAATTATTATGAGTTTAGATTAGTTAGAGGGATGCTGCTGAAAACATCTTCAATGCATAATGAGTTTAAGCAATGAATTCGGACAGGCACTTACAATGATTGTTTTAACGAAGCTAAGATACGCCCATAATTATAAAACTGGACTAGTCAATTTTGAAAGTAATGTAGGGTTTATTTTCCAATCCATTTAAAAATATTGATGAATTTTAGATATTATATTTTTTACGACTTACAAACAAAACAACCTTTCCGATAAAGAATATAATGATGATCTACATACAACTTATTGGTTTTTTTTTAAACTTGAAAGAAGAATTTGGCACATTTTGCAAGTTGACTTTTATAATTATGGGCACATATGTAATTTGTATTAATATTTCCTCTACTTTGTTTAATTCTCAATGAATCTATGCAAACAAAAAATTGTATGGCCGGGGGGAACTCTCAACCGTTTGGGAGTTACAGGGTGATTCATGTTTGTAGAGATAATAATTTCAATATATTTACCCAAGTATGTGCCAGTGCTTCACAACAATATCGCGCAGTCGTTGCTGAATGTTGCGCATTCAATAGTAACGGTAAATTCGATTTACTGATTCGAGAGATATTTAAGCCGGTCACTTGATTACTGTCATTAGTTCTTTTTAGATAATTAGTGGGTTAAAAAACCAAATTTTGTGAAAATTAGAAGTCATTGAGCAATTTATTTAAGTTTTACGGATTTTCCAAGTTAAGTTTTTTAATAGTTTTGCTATACTGTAACTACTATGGGGAAAGGAAAAACTTTAACAGGTCAGAAGAGAACTAAAATATCTACTCTTAGTAAGGAAGTTTATTCCAATAGGAAAATCGCGGAAAAAATTGGTAGGAGTACTTGGATGGTTAACAACTTCCTAAAGGATCCAGAAAGCTACGGAACAAATCGAAAAGGACGAACTAAACAAGCTACTTCTGCTCGAAAGCGTCGGCTGAGTTTGCAAAAAGCTTCAAATTTCTTGGGTACGGGAAATTGCATCAATTGTTGGGACTTCTTCCAGTGTAAGGACCGTTAGAAGAATAATCGCAAGTGCGGCTCATCTACGTCTAAAATTGAAAAAGAAACCACGTCTGCAAGAGCGTCATCGTCTGCCTAGACTTGAATTTGCCCGAAACCACATGTCATGGAAGGATGGGCCTGATGAATTTTCATTCTATTTGCACGATTTAAGGAAAGAGGAGAAGTTTTTATCGCGGCGACACAGCTCTGTTGGTTCCGTAATGGTATGGGCTGCGATTTCGGCGCATGGTTCTGTGGATCTGGTTATCATATCGGTAAAGCAGAACGGCGAGAAATACAAGGAACTCATGCAGACTGAAGTTGTCAAGATAAGGGAAATATTCGAGGGAAGATCTTGGATTTATCAATAAGACAACGCAAGCATTCATAATGCAAGGGTCGTTCGGAACTGGTTTGAAGAGAATAATGTTGAGTTCTACCATGGCCAGCACTTTCGCCCGATCTCAACATTATAGAAAATCTTTGGGGCTGGCTTTCCAAAAAAGTTTACAGTAACGGTAAACAATGCGACAATAAGAAATCGCTTGAATCTGCCATTGATCTCCGTGGAAGGAAATACCTCAAACTTACTTGGATAGTCTTTATAATTAAATGCCAAAACGAATTTATGAAGTTGTCTTAAATCACGGAAGAAGTCCCCATTATTAGTGTAAATAAAATGTATACATAGATAATAAAACACCTAAAAGCCTAATTAATAACCTCTTTTGACAAGTCGTGAAGTGATGTGTTTTTAAAATTTTAAGATCGAATATCTCCAAAACTAAGCCAGATATCAAAAAAAATTTATTTATTATTTTCGTTTCATTTTGGGGTGCTTTATCGAAATTCATCGTCAAATCGGCGTGCCACGGAAACTAAAATCTCTCCTATATATATTATATATATATATATATATATATATATATATATATATATATATATATATATATATATATATATATATATATATATATATATATATATATATATACATATATATATGTATATACATATTTATATATATATATATATATATATATATATTTATATATGCATTTATATAGATGCATTTATATATACCTGGTGTTTCACAGCTGACGTTCCAAAATATATTTTATTTTTATTTTAATTGCAAAACTTACACTGCCATCCCACAGGAGAGCGTCCTTCAATACATCCCCCAAATTCTCGGTACACTTGTCGACTTTATTGGTAACTGCTAAGCAATTTCCAGGTATTTTTCTATAACTACTGGCATTTTTTTCCGCAGCCCATAAACTGCCACAAGAACTCAACAGCCAAACTTCCTTTGGATCACATATTACGAAATTATACTTCGAATTGTCATTTCCAGACTGGCTAAGAAGGGACCCAGTAATTCGCACAGCTTCTTCAGCAGTTGATGACTTTTCTAGAGCTTTTCTAAAGATAGAATTATACCAATGAAAACTTTATCAACTGTTATTTAAGCACTACCTAAGACATTCTGCAGACTGTTCATAATTTTCCTTACCGTTACACCATGTAATGCACATGGTGACGTCTTTATTATTGGCTCCGCTTTCACCTCCCTTAACCCCTGCACACCTATTTAAAATTAAAGCATTACCGTCATCCTGCAATAACATCGTTTTTACTTTTATACTAAATATTTTCCTGATTTTTCACAAACTTTACTAGGAATATATTCCACTTCGTGAAACTCGCCCTCCGTTGATGAAATGCAATTATGACCGAAAATTACAGAATTTTCTTCAGAATGTGGATTCAAAACAACAAAACAATCACCAGAAATAGCGGTCATTGTTTCTAGGTTTTGCAATATGAGCACAGGAAAAGCCTTAACCAAAATAAATTCAATTTAAAAGGCAATTGTGAAACTCTGTGCACTTGGGTCCCGGACTAAATAAATTGCGGCGGGGTCGATCGATAATAGCCCAAAAAACCCAAAAGCAAATTCCTCTTGAGTGATGTTAACATGTTTCGAAAAATTTCACTAATTTGAAGAACGTTTTTCATTAAGGCGATAACACAATGGGCCCTATTCTGTAATTTTTCGTAAAATGGTATTTTATGTTATGTTATGGCGATAACAATAAAATACTTCATAAAATGAAAATAAAATTTTATGAAAATTCGTATTCTGTCATGGTTGGATAAAATAATTTAATAAAAAATTTTACGGGCACGTAACATAAAATATTTAGTACATTCCGCTGTGAAATCTTTTACTTTTGAACAGCTTGACGGGCGATATTTCAATAAAAATAAATATATTTCAATTTAAAGTAAAAGCGGTGATTTGTTTTGGGATTTAGGATAAGGGTACCGCCCGGGAGTTGATTAGAACTCTCTTGGTTTATTTATATTTACTTATTTTATCGATATTCATTTTTAAAACACCGACCGGCCCAGCCCTCAAAGGCCTAGGACCGAAAAGTCGGAAAAAGGGTGGTTTTGGATTTTGGGTGATAGCAAAAACAGAAAAAAGGGTGTTTTTAGATTTTGGGATTTTTGCGAAAACTCCATAAGTAATCAAAAACAAAATGAGTACGCCAGGTAAAAAAAATCGTCCAACATGATGAGCTCGCGAAAAAAAACGGAAAAAACGGCAAACAAAGGCAAAAACATAGTATAATTATAAATAGTAGGCAAGCTTCGAACAAAACGGTAAATATTTCCTGGCACTTAATTATATTTTTCATTAAATTGGTAATGCCGTTGTAAATAATTTATAGAAACTCAAGCACAAGAACTTTCACAATGGAAATAGAAATGTCAAATCGGACGTCAGTCACATAAAAGATTCATAAAATGACCTGCTGAGGTCCTTTTATGTTATGAGCTCATAACAGGAAAAAAATTATGTTATGACCATAACATAAAATAAAATTTCTCTGACAGAATAGGATTTTAGGAAATTATTTTATGTTATGGCCTAACATAACATAAAATGATAAAATTTTCATGACAGAATACGGCCCAATAGCGGCTACGGCTTTACTTCGAATCCGAATTTAACCAGTTTATTGGGCCCTTTCTTTTTATTATTTGCAAAGTAAAGGGTGACCGAATACTAGAGCAAGTCCAGAAACTAGTGTAGTTAACCTATTGCCAAAGATTACTATTACTAGATAAGCGGCTTCGAACAAAAGTATTGAAAATTTGTGGGTTGCTTTTATATATTTCTCGCATCGGGCAACCCTGCAGTCAGAATTAAAAATTTGTTTTCCGGGAGAGTTTGAGGGTAGGAGACAAGCTACTAGGAAGTAACTAAGGGTTTTTTCGATTTTGCTTCGGTGTTAACACTTGTGCCTTGAAGAAGCAAATGCATCTTCGAGATTGCGGTGCCATGACTCGAGTTTTGCTTCATATTGTTCGTTTTTGCCACATTTTGCCCTTGGTGCTAGCACCGGTTGCCCCTGGTTTGGACCAGGAACAGCTGTGACACTACTAACACAAATGAAGTAAATGAGTAAAAGTAACTGGCATTGTGCTTGTGTGCTGCGATTTTTTATATTTAATTAATTATTTTTACTGTCCTGTTATAATAAAAACGAGAAAAAACGAAAAATCTTGACTCTTTCCCAACCAACCAATAATTATAATAAATATAATTGCTGAAATTGCTGATTTTTTATTAATCTCCATAATTTTCAATTGCAATTTGACAGCGGGTGGCACTAATAAACTCGAACACAGGGTTTCGCACTTGGAAGCAGATGACACTTTGGTGCAGGGTCACAGTAACTCCAGTTGTCCCCGGTGTTATGTCTCGGTGGCAAAATCGAAAACACTCTTAAGGAGAAGCCCAACAGCTTTAGGCCCGAATTACAATTCCGACTGATCAGCCGACTGCGACTTTGCTAAAATGGGAAATACCCCTCTAAGCATTTTGGCGAATTCGCTCTAGGCGAAACGTAAACGTAATGTTTACGAGTCGCTCTGACACCAACACTAATGTATCGAAGCGTGCCAAATAAGCCAAATAAAAATAACCTGTCATTTGTTTACTCACCTTCGCCATCTTAAGTTGTGCAGTTTGTGTTTATACAAATTTTTCAGTGCTATTTTAATCAGTATTATCAGTATCAGTAGTATTATATTAATTGTGGTTTTAATTATAAAGTAATATTAATTGTGATAGTTGATTAAAGACAATTAGTGAATTGCAGTGGACAATATAGACAATAAAAAATTAAGTGCTTTATTTTCGAGGAGTGAAGATTTTATTTGAGTAAGTAGTTCAGTGAAGTTTTTCCAAGTTTTTCTAGTGAAAATCAAACTTTAGTATTAAATTCGGGCATAATAACATGCATGCTTTGTATGGTAAATACAAATAAAACGAGCATGCTCATTACTTAGATTTATTCATTCAGAGATGCTAATTAAAAACTAAAGTTTGACTTTTCAATAAAGTTTCTTAAAAAATGCTCTTTACCTAAGCCAAAGTTTGCTTAGAGCCTTAATTAGTTCAGAGTCCCTCGTAATTATAAATTAAAAATAATATAACCCCGATTGTCTTGGGCTTTAAAATTGATTTCATTATCCTGTTATGAATGTACTTTTCTTTTTTTTAATTCACGTATGATAGCATAATTTTAATACATTATCACGAGGCGAGATTATTCTCTAGCCAATATTAAGGTTTAATACAGCGTCTTAAGATAGCTGATATATGTGGCGATATTGCTCTGAACCCAAAGGTTTACTTCAGAAGGCGTCAGAGACAGGCGAGATTTCGTATAGTTTAAACAAAACTTCGAGTTCTGTTAAAGCTACATTGGAACTGATTTATTGAATAATTACTCATCGTTTGTATAAAAATTGATTATGTTGGTTTTTTGAATAAAAAACCAATTTGTGAGTAAATTAATTACTAAATTTTACTGATCGATAATGCCATTTTTATATGCATACAATTTTCAGCTTGACATACTAATTAATTTCTACTTACATTCTACTGTACATCGATTAATTATTGAAAAACATGTTTGCTGACTATAACAATGTTCAACTTATTCAATATTATCAAACATTGATTGTTACTAAATATGTTTGGTGACTCTAAGAATGTTCTACTGTGTTATTGTGCTGGGTTGGTTTGCTCTGTCGGGTCATTATCCCATAAAATTCTTTGTCCTAATCTATCGCAATAATTCTTACATAATTTCGAATTCCTCCTTTTGAGAAAGTCATTATTCACTTTCTTTGTTGTAATATTACCGTTCAATATGCATACGATGCAATATAAAATTGCTTCAAAACAAATGAATTTATACACAGTTGGTGATGAGGCAATTGTCCAATGTGTTAATCGGTTAATTTTAACATTTCGTTTAATGCTTTATTCAAAATTTTGTTATGTTTTATTTTTAGCTTGAGAGTACTTTTGCTCTTTTGGATTAAAGTACTGTGGGAATTTCAAACTGTTCTTTGACAATCACTTAATTGTGCCGTTTGTTATTTTGCTTTGATGCAGTTTATCTAACTGTTAATTAATTTAGCCGTTGCTATAATATTTATGCATTAAAAGCCTAATCTACGCTCAGTTATATTGCTAAAAAGTTTAAGACAGATGATTATATGAAATTTACAAAAACTATCAAAAGCTTTATCCACGATTTCATGCAATTACTTACATTACACACAGGGGTATACAATCTCACGAAACTATATGGTACCACATCTCACTGTGGTTCGAATTTGTTGTAAGTAGGTAAACCATTGGCAGGCTCTGTCCGTTATTTGCAGATTAAAAAAACCAAAGCACAGCAGGAGAAGCAGAAACTCTGTATTCCATCGCAATACCGTCCGCAGACAGTAATGGGAATTATTATTTTTCTTTATTATTAGCATGATTTTCTATTTTAAACAGAATTTTACGAGATTTACAAGATTCCTTCCGAAGAATTCTTACGGTAATAAATTCCATTAAAATTTATCATTTTTAATTCTTTTTTGGCTCTTTTAACACTTGCGCATTAATCGACCTCCTGAAATTTGTCTCACAAAATGAAAAAGTGCGCCAACATAAAATCGAAGACATGATGATAGTGGGCAAAAAAATTGATTTACATCTTTTTTCACCTACTGAGTTTAAAGTTGTTAATTAACAAAGACGAATGAAGTTTCGCTTCATCCGTGCGCTTATGTAAGTAAGGCTTAAGTTTTACAATTGGGTGGCAAATAAAAACCATTACAGTTTCGGCCTGATCGTATTTAACAGACTACGACTATTACTTATAAACCTATTATGATGAAATTTGTTATTATTTTTTAGGATCTCCATTTCATGAAGTGAAAGGTGTAGTGAGAAATATTTTTTTTAGTTAGATAGGTCTCTAGGTCAAGAATGTCTTAGGCCCCTCCCCTACTCTAATTTTTAAACTATTGATGTAAAATAATTTTTTTAATCATATTGAGTGTCCTAAAATTCTAAAGCACAGTTTTGGCAGGAAAGGAATTATTGATAAGGGAAATGGGTTAATAGGTATTCAGCCTCCTTTGAGAAAAACAGAAGATGGTAAACTATTCCACATGCGTGTTGTTCTGCTCAGGAAAAATTCCCGAAATTTAGCAAAATTTCTCCAAATTTGTCTTTAAATTTTTGGGGTGAGAGCGCTTCTATCGCGTGTTGTTATATGTCTGCACGGAATTTGGTTAGCAATTCCGTTAGAACAATGGTCGTGGAAATAGAGATAGAAGAGTGAAACAGGCAACGGAATTGTGAACGACAGAAAAAGTTTCAAAGAGTTCTGATATACCCATTTAATTTTAATAGCCATAAGTCATAATTATTAAAGACTACATTGTATTGCCGATTTATTTAAAAACTTCCACTAAGTAACATTTATTTTTAATAGATTGATCAAATCAAAAATTTTCTGTAGATAAAAAACAATGGATAAGAAAGGCTATCGTGAGATTAGAGAAGAGATTAAGGAAATTTGCACCGCTGGATGTAGCAAATTTGCGATTTCTCATACTCCACCAATTTGCGAACAAACACCAGGAATACTTTCTGATGATACAAGTCCATTACAACCTAATTATGAGGAAGAATGCAATGATTCATCAAGCGTTGACAGTTGTTCTGATAATGAATATATGAGTGATAAAATAGAAGAATTAGAAAGCAATAACATTGCTTATGATTTATCACATTGGAGTGTTCAATATAATGTCTCTAATGATTGTGCCAATAGTTTGCTTAGGATTTTACAGAAGTACCACCCAAGCATTCCAAAAGACATAAGAACACTAAAAAGAACTCCAATATATAAGACGGATATTGTACCATTGGGATCTGGACTTTATACGCACTTTGGCCTAAAAAATCAAATTGAAAATTTTTTAAATAAAAATGTATATCCCGAAAATACAATCAGCATTGACATTGGAATAGATGGGATCCCTTTAACTAGAAGTTCGCAAAGTCAATTATGGCCTATTCTTGGAAACATACCACCTTTCAAAGAAATTTTTATAATAGGCATATATCATGGTCAACGAAAACCATATAATGCGGATGTTTTTATACATGACTTTGTAGAAGAAGTAAAGTCATTGCAAGAGAATGGCTTAATAAAAAATAATAGGAAATATAATATTCATTTGAGAGCTTTTATATGTGACTCACCAGCTCGGTCTTTTATATTAGGTAAGGTAAACTAATTCAGATTTTTATTTAAAAAATAACACTTATAAAATTTAGGAACCAAATCTCACACTGGATACAATAGTTGTACCAAGTGCACCATAAAGGGAGAATATATCCAGCACAAAGTTTGTTTTATTGGTAGAGACTATCTTCCTCGAACAGATGATAGTTTTAGTAAACGGACGTCCAAGGAACATCATGTTAGAATGCATATAGCACTGGACAACATTAAAATAGGATGTGTTAGTCAATTTCCAATTGACTACATGCATTGTGTATTGTTAGGTGCCACAAGACAAATTCTGAATTGTCTGAGAAAAATCAGAAAACAAAAATTTTCATTGAAAAAATGTGCAATAGATGCAATAAATAAAAATCTTAAAACATTAAGAAAATGTATGCCCAGGGAATTTGTGAGAAAACAAAGAACACTTGATGAAATGGAGCATTGGAAGGCTGTTGAGTTTCGAATGTTTCTTCTATACACTGGACTAGTTGCACTTAAAGGAAATCTTGATAAATGTTATTATGAACACTTTTTGCTATTAGTATGTGCAATACGTATTTTAAACCATCCAAAAGATTGTTTTAATAACAACGAATGTGCGTCCGAACTAATCAAAGAATTCGTTGATAGATTTCCTGAACTTTATGGGCAAGAAAATGTTTCGTACAATATCCATAGTTTACTGCATTTACCAGATGACGTAAAAATGTATGGTCATCTCGATGGATATAGTGCATTTAAATTTGAAAACCACCTACAAATAGTAAAGAAAATGGTTAAGAAAGGATCATTTCCACTACAACAAATTGTAAATCGGCTGAAAGAAAAAGAACGCTTCGATCAAAAAGCTGAAAATATATATGAAACTATGGCCTTATCCGAAACATATCCTGATAATTATTGCACTATTGAAGGCAATATAATGAAAATAGAAAATATTTCTAATAATATTTTTAAAGTTCGAAAAGTTGAAAATTTAACAAACCTCTTTGAATGGCCTATTGCTTCTTCAAGTCTAGGTATATTTTGTGGAAATAAAGAGGAAGCATTATCACTACATTATCTTTATGACGTTAAGAATATAACTTCGAAAGTTGTTAAGCTGAATGACTTAACAACATCAATATATCTCCCGTTAATTCACACTTAATTTATTCACCCATATTGATTATTTTGCAGGCATGTCAGCGGAAGATTCGGATCAATGCGGCATTATTGGTAAGTTAAATATTATATATACACTTTAATAAATATAAATATATATATATATATATATATATATATATATATATATATATATATATATATTTATTTATAATATGTTATACATAAATAAATAAAACTATACCGATTATTTTGTAAACAGCTGACAATGTCGAATATTTATTTGATTCCTTCGACTCCGACGAAGATGCTAACTATGGAAAGTTTTTAAAAATCAATAAAAATATTAAACCAGAGACTAGCACCCAACTGCCGCAGTCTCAAAAAAGATTTGAATACAAGCCTTATGAAAAAACTGATTGCGGACCTAGTACAAGCCAGGCAGCGATAAATGAAGGCGAAAAAACAGTCCGCCCACTTCAGGAATCAAATGCTCCAGATTTGGCCTATCAAAATAATGTTATTTTGAAGTGCCTCCTAAGAGAGGTCAAATGTCTACGAAGGGAGGTTAAAGAATTAAGGAATAGCAGGACAACTTCACTACCAAGCGATAATAGGGTCGATCTGAATTTGCCTCGCATGACTCCAGAATCATTCAGAGAACTGGAAGAAAGTGTGAAATGTAATAAGTCATATGAAGAAGCATTGGTATGTCATATTATGAAAACTAATTAAGAAATATTTATACTAATTTAATTTTTTCAGGCAAATTTCTTCAAGACTACAAATGACCCAAACTTTGACAAATACGTTCGCAGTTGCCTTAAAAGCATAATATCAGACAAAGCTGCTTGTACGTTTTCGTGGTTTGGACAATTCGAAAATGTTCCTGTCAAATCATTTGTTATAATGAATATTTTAAAAGGTAACATTGGGATTGTAATTAGTAAAACATAAATTTAATTTAATCTCATTACAGAATGTTCACTAGAAAAATTTCCCAGCTGCAGATCATCAGATGTTATTAACATCATCAAGCGATGGTTTCAGTACGCAAAGGACCGCTGCCGGAAATCAGAAAATCGCGGTCAGCCTTCGAATTAGTGAGATATATAATTTTAAGAATTTCTCACTATATATTTTCTAAATATAACTATATAATTAATTACATATATCTACAATAAGTTCGTTATATTTACATACCTAAGTTATTAATAAGTTTATTTATAGACCTAAAATATAGTTTATAGGGAACTGCATGAAAGGTGCGGATGAATGCCAAAACGCATTACTGCCGCAGTGTTGTAATGTTCAGCTTCGTGGTAGTACGCTGAGTTCAGTGTTCACTACGAAGGTGAACACTGCCTCACTGTGGCAGTAAAGCGTTTTTAAATAGACACAAACAATAGATTTATTTTGATAAAAATTATTTTTTTTATAAAAATTTCAATATTTAATATTATCGTTTTTATAATAATCAACGTAATCGTTGAATTCGTTAATTAACGATGTCGTTTTTAAAATGATCGTTATCCATTATTTGGTCAACGCAATCGTTAAACAAAATAATTATCTTTTAATGAAGAAAAGGTAACCTTTGGTTTCAGGCTTCCTTTATTTCAAATTTTAAAATAAGTTCGTTTAGCTAATTCAATAATTCAATAGTAAGCGACTTTTATATGTTTCATCCTAACGGCAACAGCTTCGGCTGGAAGTTAATCGCTTACATTCATATTCAGTGATCATAGTAAAGATAGAAATTTTTATTATTCAATTTTTATTTGAATTGGATTTTCATTCAAATATATTTTATATATTTCCACAAGAGCTTTCCGCGCAATCGATAAAAGATATTGTTTTCGCAATAGTCGAGAGCTGAGATTACAAAACTTTTTTTAAATAGTGTTGTATTTACAAGCTAGTTCAACTAACATAGGTATAAAAGTCATGTATTTTTCTATCAAGACTATAAATGTATATTTATTCGATCTCCTGTTAAACAAATAGTGGAGTTCACCACTCACACTTACTTAATTTTGATTCAACAATCACATTTCATAGAGATTATATTTTTAGGTTACACTTATTTGTGATAAAAAATGTTTCTAAATACTTTTATGTGATTTATTTACTTCTGACTAAATCATAATTGCTAATAAAAATCATTTTGATAAAATTAATTGAACAACGAGGATACAATGATTAATTTTATTTGCCTTGTGTTAACTAACTAAAGGAAAGTAAAAAATAAAATTAAGAAACAACGTTTGAAAAGAGTTTTATATGTTTAAAATTTTTGAATCCAACAACGAAAAAAAATATCAAATATTATTTCCGCAAAAACTTATATTTTATAAATAATAAAAGCTCTAGTCTGATTTTGTTTTTAAAAACCAAATTATTTTAGTTATTGATAAGGATGAATATAATATGTATGTAATACCTACAAGGTTATAATATTCATAAACTTGTTTTATAAAACTATCACAATAAGTTAAAAACCCAATGTAATGAATACCAAAGAAATATTTATTTTAAGAATATATATTTTATTATGTAAGAAACAATATATGGTGCTGTGACAAATTATATTGAACAGATAAATATTTGAATCAAAATGTGCAATATTTTTGTTCATAAAAAGCAATATTAAGAGCATATGTATGTGTAGGGCAGTAAGTAAGTGATTAAGATAGAATTCATTGGAATGTGATAATTTGCATTAATTGCCTACAGTAAATCAAAATGTCTGAAGTATTTGTTAATCAAAAAATTATTTTGTATACATTATAATAAAATACATATGTATACATTTAATGATACATTTTGCTGTGATAATTGAGGTAACCTTGTTAATCAAATGTGATATATTTTCAAAAAACAAAATAATTTTAAGATCATATGTATGCTTAATTAACTATTTTATTCCTCTGTGATAAATTAAAATTGTCTACAAATGAATGTACATTTGTAAGTTAATAAAAAAATATTTTAAATATAAAAATATATGAATGAATGATATAGCTTTCTTTTCACCTCTCCAATTATTTCAAAAACGGTTTACATTATTAATTTATTTTATAATTACAGTTCGCAATGGGACCCTTCACTATCAAAACTTTTGCGCCGAAGGTGAAGTGGAGTTTAACTGTTAAACTTCGACATACATCTCGCGCAAAAGTTTTTACAGTGAAAATTCTCAAAGTGAACTTTATGAAAAAGATTTATCAGCGGCTGAAACTATTTCGTTTACGTCACGCTAAAAGCATTACGTTAACGACACGTCCAAGACATTTCGTTTACGACACGTTAAAGTATTACGTTAATGACACGTTAAAGTATTACGTTAATGACACGCTAAATCATTTCGTTAAAGACACGTTCTAGGCATTTCGTAAACGACACACTAAAGTATTACGTAAACGGTACGCCTCCGGCGTAGAGTTAGCGAAGTACTCACACATAAACAACTCTTCGCCGTTTTGTTTCACTTCTCTTTGGTCAAGTGAAACGTTAACGACTCGTTTCTGTTACGCCGGCGGCGTAACGTTGGCGAAGAGTTCTATGACAATTAGACTTCGCCGGCGTTACGTTTACGACTCGTCATGTTTAGAGGGACATGTAACTTGCTTAAATTGCAGCTTCGACTTTTCAGTCGACTGCGACTGAACTTAGACTTTGCTCAAAGTGCAAAGTCGCAGTCACAAAGCTCATGCAAATATCTCATGCAAATATCTCTGAAAATGACAGAAGCTGAAGCTGCAATTTAATTTCAAATTTGAATTTGGCGTTGACTTCGACTGAAATCTCAGTCGCAGTCGGCTGATCAGTCGGAATTGTAATTCGGGCCTAAAGGTCATTCTACATCCAAAAGTTCGGCTTGGTCGTGGGCTTTGACTACGTGTTAAATGAATTGTTCTTCTACATCCCGGCTTGGTCGTGGGCGTCGGCGTGGTCGTCAGTTCCAGGTTTATGAAATTTCAAAGCCGACGCTGAAAAAGCAGGCGAGCCAACTTAATGACCCAAATCAATCAATGTTACCAATTCCTTCACTTGAAAATTGTATTGACAAGTATTTCATGTAAATAAAAGTAAAAATTGAGAATTATGTCTATATTTTCCATATTATTACTATACTTTCACAAATAAACGAATTTCAAACACAAAATGAATTGACTTTAAATGACGTTCCAATCATATGTTTCCTGTCAAAAATCACGCTGAACTTTTCCAATGTAGAAATATGAGCCTTGAATTGAGCTGTGAAGCCCACGACCACGCCGACGACCAAGCCGAACTTTTGGATGTAGAATGGCCGTGGCAATTTTAAAGATGTGTGAGCATTTTTCGCACTCTTCAAAAAAATACATGGGAGGCGATACCAAAAATTCATTGAAGGAAGGGGCTTTGGCGCCCTTTTTAAAATTATAATTTATAAATTAATTTTCCTCAAAACAATTATACACTGAAATTGGATTATAATAAAAAAGTGCAAGTATGAATAGTCAATACATTTTGTAATAATAACAATACTTGGAACAATAATGTTCTTTAATTTATTAACTTTGCAAAAATTAAGCTGGTAGTAAAACGATGCATTTTTCCACACCACCTTAAGATATATTTACAGTAGTAACATGTATATCCGTTCATTAAATATTTATAATAAAAATTGAGAATTCAATACATGTTGAAACCGTGAAATCACCTGTTGAGGAAATGCATCTATGCGCGTTGCCGTTTATTTTAAATGGCCGGTTCCCCATTAGGCCTACCACAATCTTTTAAAATTTTATCAATACCTTATGTTAAAATTTATACATAAACTTACTACTTGTATATTTGTCATGTTTTCAGATATGGTGTTATCGGTAACTTGTGACATCCATGTTCTCAGGCAACCAACAGATGGCTGCATGTGGACATGGATTGGACGAAGGGTTGTGAGCACCACTAGAGTTGTTTGTCATAACCTAGTCGTAACTCACAACCGAAAGGGAAAGGAAGGGTTCGAAGGATTACCGGGGTAAGTGTGATTGTAGCCGTGCAGGCTCTGTCAGATGACCGCGAAGGTGAGGGGCCCGCCTAGCTAGACGTGCTAAGCTCGCCGGATCGGGGTGAGATCTTGCCTCACTTCCTCAGTACACTCACCCGAACTTTATTGCGGGCACTCTTAAGTCCTTATAGACTGAAGACAAGAAAAAAGGAACGCACAAAGATACTAAGGGGATAAAAAAAGGATAAAAAGAATACCGCTATTATGCTCCTGACGAGAAGCAACCTCAGCCTCTAGCTGGTATGAGGCTTATTGGGCTAACCCTCCCCATCCTATGACCATGTCACGCCCTGTATTGCGACATAGTCCCTATTCCTCAGAAGGCGGTCCGGAGTGGCTAGTCGGAAACGAGGGGTCGTGGGAATCCCAGATAATTTATAAAAAGCTCACAACAATGGCATTTGACTGTTTAATTCCTCTGCCTGTTGAAAATACGTCCTGGGCTAAGAAATGTTCTGAGCAATAGCTTGCAGCCATCTTCCCGACAAGAAGATATTTTTTGGCAATCTAATGAATAGGAATAATATTTATGTAATTATATTCTGAAATAATTTAATACTAGCAAAAGTGTCTCCGGCTAAATGGTATGCGCACGAACATGCAAAATATATGAAGATAAGCTGTAATCACAAAATAATTAAAATTTTAATTCATATGTATTATAATTCAAGTTTATTTTAAAAAGTTTAAATTTATTAGCAAAAAAATTCAAATTTTTACAAATCCCTCACTGTGTAACATTTTACGTGCCGCCAGTGTACATCGTACGAAATCAGCTGTAACCTCAAGCAAAATGTAAATAAGAATTTTATAGTCTTGTAAAAAGTGGAAATTTCGCTACAAATCTCCTTAATTTGATTAACTTTTTATTAGGCAATTAGTTATCAAGGCAATATAGTTATCTTACTTGTGAAAAGATATTCCAGTAGGGCGCCGGTGGCTGTTATTCCCACAAGATTGCACAATGCACTTAATTTCGCTAAATGAATAAAATGACACAGTTTTCAAAACAAAGTTAAATAAAATAAATTTATTCACGTCTTTCACTATATCACTTCTAAAGTTTTAAATTATATTATTACTTAATACAAATTAGCTATTGAAATGTCAACACAAGGTGACAGCTAAGACCCAGGGACTCAGCTGAAAAGAAAAAAAATTTGACAGCCGCAGAACAAAAACTTGCCATGCTCACACACACACGACATATTCACGATAGGGCTTCTTCTTTAGTTACTTCCTCGTAGGAGCCAAGTGTACTTTTCTTATGTGCATTTACAAATGTCAAATGTACTTCACTTCACTCATTAAAAGATCAGAATAAATTGACAGTTTAAAAGTTTCTTACGCACACAAGTAACTAACACAGTCATGTTATTCACATGAATTCTTTTTATTGGTGGTACTTTTTGGTATATCATGTAAACGTGACTTAAGTACTTGAGAAAATGCAAAACAGAAAATTGAGAATATGAACGAAAAATTAGAAGAAGATTGCAATTAAAAATTATGATCGGTTTTCGTTTTGCGATTTATAGGTTTATTTAAGTTAAATAGCAAAAGGGCACAATTTCACAACAGAAAAAGTCAAATATGAAAAGTCATTTCAAGAACATTTTGAAGTGAATTAACTGTCAAATCAAGTACTCAAGCAAAGGTTACTAACTGCTAGATAACCGGCTTCCTAAATTACCCAGCTAATTTGAAAAAGTAACACTGGCACCACAGTAAAACGAAATATATCCAGCTTTTAAAGTCATAAGAATATACATGCAAATAAAGAGTACAGCTAGTGTGCAGTCATTTACTCCTGTCAAAATTATTTGAGAAAGCACTTACTACTGTCAAAATTCTGTTCTCATCCGGAGAGAATCACAGCCTTCGCTCAAAAAAGATTTCGTGTGAAACACATGGTCATAGTAGCTGTTTTTTTTAATGAGCTACATAGATCTCCGCCATACAAACTGCTGAACCAGTTCATGATCTAGTCAACGCCATCTTGATAACTACAGGCCGTAAGGTAGAGCCAGTTTTTGGCCACGACGTCACACAAAATGGAAAAAGTTGAAAAAGTCATGATTCTGTCATCCGAAGTTTTGTTTAATTTTAAGAACTGTGATAAAGTTTTAAACTCATTCTAATCAAAGACTGAGAGTGAACCGTATAAAGAGTTATTTGTGGTAAAAGTTTTGTAACAGTTAAGGTGTAAACACAATTGCGACGAATCGACTGCACAACTGCCAACTGCCGACCTAAATTCGCTGTCAATAGTTGCAGTCAACAAAGTTGGAACACAATTGCGGCGGCGACGAATAGCGAAAAAGAAGAATTTGACATTTGTTTGAAATCTTGGCAAATTTGTGACAAAAGTGTATGAAGTATTATTTACGAATGCTGTTTAGTGAATTTGGATAGACTAAGTTATATTATTGCATTAGAAAAATAATATATAGACAATTAAACGAAACATTTAAAATGGTTTTTTATACTGAGGAATTGGAGGAGACTAAACGAATTGTACATATTGTAAGTTGTATAACATAAAGAAGGTATATAGAGAAAGTACTGCCAATTCGATATACCAAATTAAGAAAACAAAAACTTCTTCCCTCCCATATGGTCACTATTTCCGCTATTTTTCGTGCCCTTTCGCGCACCATGTACATTCACAAATTTGCTGTCAAATGACAAATGGCGCGAAAGTTTATTTTCCTGCATATTGAATCATTCTTCGTTTGTTGAGTCGTTTTGTTGCTAAACCCGGCTCGACTGCATTGGTACAATGCATATTTCAATACAAATTACAAAACCATTGAGGTGATTTAGAACCGTCATAGTGACATTTACCATGTAATTAGTTGAGTTTTTCGTGCTTTCGCGTAAATGTTGTACCACAGCACTGCGCCATACTTAATTTAAGGGTAGAGCAGCTAACTTTAAAAAAACCGGATGAGGGAAGATTCTTCGTGCAGTTTAACGAACCTGGGCCATATTGGCGGTACTTTCTCTATATACCTTCTTTAGTATAACACCTCATTTTTTCGCACTTCTTCAATTAATTTTTCATAAATCTATTTTTCACTATCACTCTTTTATTACTGACACCAAACAATTTTAAATTCAAAAAGGATTCATGTACGACTTTTATATTGGCTGGCTGCACATCAAAATATTGTCAAATATCACTTTTATTTTGGCAATACTGAACGTCCGACTGCCAAATTAGAAAATTGCTCTATTCCGACGACCAGTTCGTCGGATGCTGGCAGTTGGCAGCAAAGTATATATAAGAAGCCTTAGTTATTCTTTGCTGCAACTATTGCCAGCGAAATTAGGTCGGCAGTTGGCAGTTGTGCAGTCGATTCGTCGCAATTGTGTTTACACCTTAAACATGTTGAGTCGTAAACGTAACGCCGGCGAAGTCACACTTTCATAGAATTCTTCGCAAACGTTACGCCGCCGGCGTAACAGAAACGAGTCGTTAACGTTTCATTTGACCAAAGAGAAGTGAAACAAAACGGCGAAGATTTGTTTATGTGTTGGTACTTCGCTAACTGTACGCCGGAGGCGTACCGTTTGCTAATACTTTAGTTTGTTGTTTACGAAATGCCTGAACGTGTCTTCAACGAAATGCTTTCAGTGTGACGTTAACGAAATAGTTTTAGCCGCTGATAAATAATTTTCATAAAGTTCACTTTGAGAATTTTCACTGTAAAAGTTTTTGCACGAGATGTACATATGGTGAAGTTTAACGGTTAAACTCCTCTTCATCTTCGGCGCAAAAGTTCTAAGGGTCCCATAGCGAACTGTAACTGTAAAATAAATTAATAATGTAAATCGCTTTTGAAAAATTTGGAGAGGAGAAAACAAAGCTAATTCATTCATTCATGTATTTTTATATTTAAAATATTTTCATTAACTTATAAATGTACATTTATTTGTAGACAATTTTAACCTAATTTTCTATTGTCTATATTGTCCACTTATCGCAATTCACTAATTGTCTTATATCAACATCAACTATCACAATTAATTAAAATTATTTTAATCACTTTATAATTAAAATAACACTGCAACATTTTTCTAAACACTTTGAACACAACTCAAGATGGCCACAAACTGTGAGTAGACATGACAGGTTTATTTTTAGGGCTTGTTCATAAGCGCGATGCGACTCCTTGCGATTTTTTCATTTATCTCACTTTTTGAATACTTTTGTTTCAGTCTGCGATTATTTTTCATCGTATGCCCGTTCACAAGGTTGACGAACGAAAATGTGTTGTTTACATTTGAACTTGCACATAATTAGTGCTTTTAAGTAATATATGTTATTCCAAATATAAATATTAACAGTGAATCGGGAATGCGAATTTAAGTTAATGTTTTTAATAATTTTTTAAAGAGGAAAAGGGAATATTTGTTTTATTGCTTTTTCCTCATTTGCTGTAAAATAATAATAATTAATTTTTATATCACATATTACATATATATTATATTTATACAAGCCGTTTTTCATTCAACAAGCACTTTTCAAAAAGGTAAACAAACCAATTTTGTATGGTTATGTTCAACAATCGCACAACAATCGCACCAAATCAAGAGCATTGCTGCGATTATTTTTACAATCGCAGCGACGTTAGACAAAGCCAGCATGTCAAGTAACAGGTATATGACTTCAGCCAATCAAATTACAGTCGCATGCGACGAATCGCACTCGTGAACGAGGGTTTATTTGGCACGCTTCGATACATTAGTGTTGGTCTCAGAGCGACTCGTAAACATTATGTTTACGTTTCGCCTAGAGCGAATTCACCAAAATGTTTAGAGGGATGCTTTCAGCGTGACGCAAACGAAATAGTTTTAGCCGCTGATAAATCCTTTTCATAAAGTTCACTTTGAGAATTTTCACTGTAAAAATTTTTGCACGAGATGTATATTGAAGTTAAACGGTTAAACTCCACTTCATCTTCGTCGCAAAAGTTCTGACAGTGAAGGTTCCCATAGCGAACTGTAACTGAAAAATAAATTAATAGTATAAATCGTTTTTGAAAAATTTGGAGAGAAGAAAAGAAAGCTAATTCATTCATTCATTTATTTTTGTATTTAACAAATGTACATTTACACTGCAAAATTTTTCTAAACACGTGTACACAACTCAAGTTGGCCACAAACTGTGAGTAAACATGACAGGTTTATTTTTATTTGGCATGCTTCGATACATTAGTGTTGGTGTCAGAGCGGCTCATAAACATCAGGCCCGAATTACAATTCCGATTGGTCAGCTGACTGCGACTTTGCTCAAATGGGAAATGCATGCTTAGAACAGAAAACGAAAGGAAGTGCAATACCGTGTATAAACCGTGTACGTGTTTTCCGATTTTTTGTTCGTGGGAAAGGTGTGGGAAGGGAGCCTCAACTTCGCCATAACGAAAAGTCAATTGAACTTTTTGAAGAGTGCAGATCTAAGTGTTTATTGAATAATTTTCAGTGTTTAGTTGTTAAAAGTGTTGTAATTTTACAAATAAAGACGATTAACATTCAAAAGACTGTTTTGGTTTAGTTTACTAAGAATCTGAGGTGCTTAATTTGAACATTTTTCGTGATGAAGTGTGCGGTATTTTGTTGTTACAATAATCGACTCATTGAGTGTGGAAAATCATTTGTCAGGGAAGTTAAATGATGTAATAAGCAATTATACAGCAATTTCTTTGAAATATATGCAAAAGCTGTATAAATAAAAGCTAAATTACCAAAAAATATAACCATTTCTCTTGATGGCGCTAAATTTGTTTACATTTGACTTTGGTCAGAGTTTTGGTTCGCCTTATTATTTTCAGCGACAGGAAGTTTTTGTCTGGGGTCTCTAATAAAACTTTAAAAGTATTAAAATATTTTTCTACCTTTTGGTATTTTAGGTTTCTAAAAGATGAAGACTTCAGAGAACAAGAGTCAAAAATTTACTACTTCCATGGTGAAAACTAACACATTCACACCTTTCAAACACATAAAGATTACATTCTGTTCTAAGAATGCATGTGACATGATTAAATTACAGCTTCGACTTCTCAGTCGACTGCGACTGAACTTAGACTTTGCACAAAGTGCAAAGTTGCAGTCACGAAACTTGACTGCGGCCAACTTCATTTGAATTATGCATGTAAATATCCTTAGAACATAAAGCTAAACAGGAATGGAAGCAAGCTAGGAAAACGTCGGCATTTTCCTTTCTGTAGAGGTGAGGGTTTTCTATGTGTTTGTACACCATCACAGTAGTCAAATTTGAGATTTTTGAAGCGGGGCTGATATATCTTTTGAATAATTACAAATTGTATTCAATCAAAATTAATAAATATTTATTTTTAAAATTGTATTATTAAATTACATTTAAAAATGTGCGCAAAGATGAAATTGATTTTCTAATTATAATAAGATCTAACACAATTTAGAAAAACAGTAGCGAAATGCTTTGAAATTTTCAATAATTTATGCATTTAAACTGTTCCACCTTCTCTTTTATCCAAGTGAGCATTGTGTAATGTGAGATTTCTCTCGTTAATATATATAAATTAGGCAGCGCCATCTATGAAATTGGTGGCGCAGAGGCCGATTTCATGTACATGCGAACACATCTCGGCCAGAAAAGAACGCGTCCTTTTTGCTTTTGAGATTTCCCACCCTACAACTGCCACCAACTTCACTCTTACGAGTGAAGATGTCAAAAATTAGGCAGCTGGCGGTAGGGTAACATCATTAAAAAGGTGAGCTAATGGTTTTGACATTTTTTAATCTGTAAATTAATTGAGCATCGGTGCTCAGATGTTGAGAATTGATCAATTGACAGCTGACTGGATCTAACCCAACCCTGACCCTGAAATGTAATTTTTCACTTAATTAAGTTGGCAGGCGATAAGCACTATTAGAAAATTTCATGTGACAGCGACAAAGCGAAATTGAATGGCGACAGGGAAACGTGCTCCAAATTGTAATCAACAATTTGTAAAGTATTGAGCAACAATCCGTCGATTGTTAAGCAAGAGTTTTGTTTATCAAAACTAGTATTGTTACATGTACATGTTAACTTTTGTTCTTTATTTTCTGCACAGCTTTTGTAGGAAACTCAAATATTGTAAACAAATGAAACTCTTTATTATTGTAAACAATTTTCTTTATAAATTTTGTCACGAATAGAAACTCATTCTTTTGTACATTGACAGATACTTTTTGAAACTCAGTTCAATAAATTGAACATTTTGTCAACTTTGGACTCGACTTTTTCTCACCTGAAAAACCCAAACCCACTGAAATTTAACAACAGGGAATGGGCCCAGGACAGCTGTAAAAGGGTTTCTTCAAAAGTCAGGAAAGAAAATCGTCAGGCAAGTCGAGAAAGCAGTCCAAAACGTCAGAACCGGCAAGGACAAGTTTGGAGCAGCCATCGCACAGCAAGACAACGTTAAGCAACGAACACGCAAGTCGTTTTAAGTCAAAAAATCGTGTTGCAGATTGGATTCACTTATTTTAAGATAAGCCTAATTCTAACGAATCCAATCTGACATTTATAAAAACAAATCGTAAAAAGTCTCATGAGTTGGATTTCAAGTATCTAATTTTGTTGCAACAAAGTTGCAACATATTCAAATCCAACTCAAAAGCACATAAAAAATAATAAACCAATAAGTATTTAATGGGTTGGATTTCCTACACCGAGTGCATTCCAACAAAGTTGCAATGTACTCAAATCCAACCCATGATAAACAACGCGCTCGGGTTACCGTCGAAATTCCTTTCACACGGTAGCCCAGTACACGATAAGCAAAAGAAATTTGCTTAATCAGCGCGAAAAACAACGATCTACAGCGGCTTTGCCCAATGACAACTAACTACGTCAAGGGCAAAGCTAAAAAACGAAGAAAAAAGCTTTCTTCATGTAGATCAGTTGTAAGATTTCTAAAAGAAATATTTGTCGAGTTTTGTTTCAATCGAGATCGGGGTTAGTCGCGATTGGAGGAGTCTGGTTTTTAACGCGCTAGTGTAGGCGAGGAGTTAATTTTTCGAAGTCTGAGAATAAAATAATTATTTTAACTAAGTATAATCAAGTGTAATTGTTTTGTGAACCACAAACTGAAATTTAATTAAGCAATAAAATACTTGTTTTAACTAAGTGTAATCAAGTGTGATTATTTAGCGAACGATAAATCGGAATTTATTTAAGTAAAACTGTACTGTCAAATTTTAAATAGAGGATAAAATAATTGTTTTAATTAAGTGTAATTAAGTTTGATTATTTTGTAAACGAAAAATTGAAATTTAATTAAGGGAAACTATACTGTAAAATTTTAAATAGAGGATAGAATAATTGTTTTAATTAAGTGTAATTAAGTGGAACTGTTTTGTGAATTATAAATTGAAATTAAAGGAAACTGGATGCTAAAGGTGTTTTTGATATCACACAGTGTGGTAGAAGTGTAACAAAAAAATTGGCGCAGCCGGTAGGATCAAGGAAGCGTGGTAAATCAAAATTACCGTAACAGCTTGAAAAGCCTTGATCCAAGACCAAACCAAAAGGGGTACCTCTAAGCACTCCCGGGTAGTCAATAGCCCTGAGGAGTCACCCCCGACGCTTCCACAAAGTGCAAGCCAGCACCACCGGTGGAATTGTGTGGGCTCCGTCCCAGCCCGAAGAAGACGACACCAATCAACACAGCACCACTAACAAGTAGGAAAAGGGAATCACTGAAGCAGGCACAAGCCCCCCTTTTCCCCAACACAACTTTAGTACTGCAAACAAGGGAACGGTAAGCAGGCCAAAAGCCCCCTTTGCAACGCCGAAAAGCAGGAGTTGATGTCCAAGGACACCCACTCTATTCCCGCTCATTCACCAACTGAAGAGAAGACAGAGGACCTCCTCATAACTTCCCTGGACCTGGAGATCGGCGAGGAAGAACGACGCCAGGGTTCCCAGTCATCGATATTCACCAACCAAACGCAGGTCAGTGAACACCAGATCACCCCAGCACAACCAGGACCCAGTTCACAAGGACTCACCGTCAGGAGCGGGACTGTCCTCCAACGAGTAAATCAGAACCAAGTAAGCCATAAATATAATTTTAATAATTTGTACGAGTCCGCGCGAGAATCCGAACGCCTACAACTCTCTATTCTAACCTCCTCGAAAACCGAAATACAAAGTCCAGCGAGGAGAGATTGGAAGACCTAGAGCGCTTTCAAAAGGAAGCCGCACTCTTTCAAGCCAAGCTAGACGGATTATCGCGCATACTCCCTCCTGAAGAAAATATTGAAAACAATTTAGAAAGCACAACTGAGGAAAACCTCATACAATCCCTACAAGAATCCCTGCGAGAAATCAACCTAAAACAGGGTCTAAATCGACTTCTCGCACAAGACTCGCCCGACACCGACTCGAATCAGAACCCCGCTATGGCGACCGATTATGGAAAAATTGTAAAATTAACTGCGCAAATGGTGCCCATTTTTTCAGGTGAGCCAGGCCCGCATCTCGGATCAGAGTTGCAAACATTCCTGGGTTGCTGCCGCCAGGCCAAACAGTGTCTCTCCGAAGGGGAGCAAGAGGCTTTCCTCAAGATCCTTCCCACAAGACTTCGTGGAGGAGCATATCAACTGTTGGCCTCGGACGTACCGACAACATTTCAAGAAGTCGAAGCAAGGTTGAACGCGGCATACCTTCCCAGAGAAACTTACCAGGAACTGGTAAATAGGCTCATAACAGCTCACCAAAACCCCTGCGAAACACTCACCGCCTTCACGGCTAGAGTGAAACAGTTGCTGGCCCTCTGCAAAGAGGCCGCACAAACTAAATACGGAGCTGTAACAACGCAGCTGGAGGACTTCGCGAAAAACGCAGTCCACAGTGGGGTTACGAATCCTTTGCCAATATCTCCTCACCGTCACCGACGGCACGCTCGAGGCGCTGATCCATAAAGCACTCCACATGGAGAAACTACAGCAGGGCGCCCAGTTCACGCAAACCTCAACAACCCAAGGCTTTCCTGCCCTGGTTGCTGTAGAACAAGGCTCAACCATGCCGGTCGCTATGGACCCAACTGCCAGAATACGGGCATTCCATAGAACCCCATATACACCTGCTCGCAATTTTCCACAGCAAACGTTATACAGACCACCGCCACCACAAAACTTCCGCCGACCGACTCCGCTATATACGACTCCACCTCAACGCTCATCTCCCCCGCAAATCGACTACCGCCGCCAGAACCTCGACCAGATAAGTTCAAACATCACATGCAATTTTTGCCAGCGAAGAGGTCACACTTACGCCGACTGCATGAAGCGTAAAAACACACCCTTCTGCTCTAATTGCAAGATATATGGGCATGATGTTCGCGATTGTAGAAACAATCGCCAGGTTCCGGGCCCGAGTAACCAGACAAGGCTCCCCGAACGACGGATTCAGGATCAGCAACCTTCCGCTGGTCCTCGAGTTTTTAATATAAAACTCAAATGCAAATTCTGCAACCGTCGCGGCCATTCCATAGAGGAATGGGATTCTAAGAGCCAGGGAAACGACGAGCAGTCGACCGAAAAGACCCCGGATCGACACTAAAAACTAACAATTTTAACAAAGGGTCACCTCAGCCGCCCGAACCCTGATACTGGCGCTGAGGTTAGCATTATAAAAAAGAAAGTAATTAAAAATCCCTAAGATATAAATACCGGAGAAACATATACTCTTCAAACACCATTTGGTACCGGAAAAACGCTGGGAACATGCCAGGGTAATTTTACATTAAAGAATAACATTCCCTGCAATTTTCAGGTAATGAAAAACCTACCCGGCCTTTCCGACGACGGCTTGCTAGGAAATGACTTCCTAGCAAAGAATTGTAACGTTGAGGGCCCGAACAAGGCATTGCGATTCCCTCGAACAGAAAATAACCCTGAGGAGTTTGCTGTTCCATTAACAGCTGCATCGGATAACCTGTGTTCTGAAAAAGTGGTCAAAACGAATGCCCGAACAGATAGAACAGAGCCCAGACAGGCCGATCTGACAATCTGTGGTACTTCAAGAGTTTCTCAAGAGGAGAACAATGCCCGCCATACACTGGAATGCGAGATGAACAAACCGACTGAGAGTGAGTTGACCTGCGAAATGAGGCAGCAAAAAATACAGTTGAAAGAACCTGTATGCATTCCTGCTAGGTCACAGATCATAGTCGAAATTCCCTTGCAGCTGCAGGAGAAGATGCTCTGTCTATCAAGAGAAATAGATCAAGGAGTCTGCCTAGCGAATGGCCTACTCCCCGCAATTCACAAGTAGTTTTGACTAACATTAGTCTGCATCTAGTCCCTGTCCAACACTACACCGGCGTCCAACTGAAACAGGATCATCAGGAAAGAAATAACAAGGAAACCCCGAAAAACGGAGAACGCGCTGAGGATGCTCACCTGAAAACCAGGAATTACGGTGACTCGAAGCCACCAGCACCCACGCACAAAGGAAATATAAGGAAAAAACGGAACCAAAGGAAAGGAAAACCCAATAAAACAAATGTCGACGGAGCTCACCTAGGAAGAAGGAATTACGATGGCATACGGGATACGAAAGCGAGTTCGCCTCAAATATGGCAATTTACGGTGGTTCAGAAACCCCAACTCCATCGTCATTTAGCATTAAGAGTGAGTTAAATAAGATAAAGTGGGGTGAAAATAAATATAAAAATCAAAATATTTCAGGTTTCCGTAAAAGTAAAAATAAAAATAAAGAAACAAATATTTCTAGCGCCGAAAAATGGCCACTTTACAGGATGTTAAATATTTATTCCAGGAATATGAAGAAACAGAAAACTCAAATAATAACCCGCGTCTCGTCAGGCTAGACGAAGAGCTCAGCCTGGACGTAAATCTGAGCGCGGAGGAAAAACAAGCGATATAACAACTCTGTTACGAGTAAAACGATATCTTTTTCCTCAAAGGTGATCGGCTAACTTTCACAAACGCCATCACTCATGATATACCATTGGTGCAGGACCAAGCACCAATCAACCAGAAAATGTATCGCTTGACAGAGACGCAGCGAAATGTAATAAACGAACAGCTTCGCGAAATGCTAGAAAACGACATAGTGCAGCCAAGTAAAAGCCCTTGGAATTCACCTCTCTTAGTCGTCCCCAAGAAGGCGGGACCAGACGGTGAAAAAAGGTGGCGCGTCGTCGTCGACTTTCGTAAATTAAACGAAAAGACAATTGGAGACGCCTTTCCGCTACCTCCGACCAATTAGGTCATTCTCGGTATTTTACCACCCTCGATCTCGCCAACGGCTATCACCAGGTGCTCGTCGATCCTCAAGATAGACCAAAAACTGCGTTTAGCACCAACTGCGGCCACTATGAATTTAGGCGTATGCCATTTGGGCTCAAAGGAGCCCCGGCCACATTCCAACGCTTAATGAATTTCGTCCTAACAGGATTACAAGGCTTGGAATGCTTTGTCTACCTAGACGATATAGTCATCTACGGTAAAAACCTTGCGGACCACAATAATAAGCTCCGCAAAGTCTTCTGTCGTTTGAGAGAGAACAACCTCAAACTGCAGCCGGAAAAGTGCCAGTTTCTGAGAAAAGAGGTTGTTTACCTAGGCCACAAGTGTTCCAGTGAAGGAGCACTTCCAGACCCCAGTAAAACGACTTGCCAATTATTATCGCAAATTCATCCCCGACTTCTCCAAAATTGTGCGTCCTATAACGAATTTGCTCCGTGTAGCAGTAGCTACAAATTTAATATTTTATATTTTAAGTAAACGTTTATTATTTGATTATATTATTAATAAAATATTTATATTAAAATCTACTTTAATAATATCCAATCAGATTGTACTGTCAAAAATATTTTAGTCAACCTGTACACTTCGATAAATTTTGAATAGTGTGAAACACAAACACTTTAAAAATTATCATAATCATTTATTCATTGACAATAAAATACTGTACTCAATACAAAGAAAATTTTAACAAACTATCTATGTATATAACGTAAAGTAGGATACAAAATAAGTTGTAAATAATTTTAGTCTAGCCAGAACAACCGAACTGGTAGCTTTAAAAATTATATAAAATAAAAAGTTAAAAGTTTTAAAATAATAAAAATATCTTTTTTATTTTCAAATAAAATGTATCTAAAATATTTATAGATACGAAGAGGTTCTAGGATTGGGACTCCACTACTAAAGGGACAACGCCCTCAATTATTAATTATAAATTAGGAGCCGCATTTGCATTCTACAACTGGTTACGACCTGATATATCTCATTACAACCAAGGAGCCCCATTCGTTCCTATACATACCTCTCATTGGTGACCCCGACATTCCGATCACAACATTAGTGATTTCGGAATTTTAGAAACAGAAGTACCCCCTACCCAAGGTAAGGTACTTCCTGGTTTCTAACAAACAGAAGACTTAAAAACAAAATAATTTAAATCAGAAGTACCCCCTACCCAAGGTAAGGTACTTTCTGATCAACATAAGAAGCAGAAGCCATCTACAAAAACTATTAAAAACAGAGATACCCCCTCAAATAGCAACATTTTAAATAAGAGGTACCCCCCACCTGTGATAAGGTATCCTCATTATTTAAAAAAAATCATTAAGTTCTACAAAACATCATCGTTATAAAAAGCAATCATCCATCCATCAAGCAACAAGTTCTACAAGACAACACCGAGACAAAACAATCTCGTTATAAAAGCAACCATCCATCCATCAAGCAACGAGTCAACGTTTCAAAATACATCTTTAAGAAGAAAGAAAATATCAACATAACTAAGAAGTAAAAAAAGACAACACATCAGCAAAAAATTTAATATTGGTATGTTATTGTTTTTTAATTAAAATTAATATTATTGTACAACATAAACATACACAATTCCACATTACATCATATTTTCTTTTCTTGTTTCTCACCATTCAAAATTTGTATATTTTTATTTCAATAAATAATATATCTTTTAATCAAGTTAAAATATATTTTATCATGGTATAATCATCTAAAAATTTTTACATAATAAGGGGTTATACTTTCATTTTGTGATTCGCGAAGTTAAGTCTCGTTAAAATCAGTGTTTAAATTAAAAAAAGTGAAATTTTACTTTCAAACAGTGAACAACATTAATGATGATGACTAGTGAAGACGAGTCAAATTTTTCACAACAAACATTACATACAAATGCTACAAATTTCAACGAAAACAATTATGTAGCCACAACTGCAATTAAACTATCAAGCTTTTGGACTCCATATCCAGAAGCTTCGCTATAAAAATGACGAGTCGTAAACGTAACGCCGGCGAAGTCTAATTTTCATAGAACTCTTCGCCAACGGTACGCCGCCGGCGTAACAGAAACGAGTCGTTAACGTTTCACTTGACCAAAGAGAAGTGAAAGAAAACGGCGAAGAGTTGTTTATGTGTTGGTACTTCGTTAACTCTACGCCGGAGGCGTACCGTTTGCGTAATAGTTCAGTGAGTCGTTTACGAAATGCCTTAGACGTGTCGTTAACGTAATGCTTTTGGCGTGTCGTAAACGAAATAGTTTTAACCGCTGATAATTCTTTTCATACAGCACATTTTGAGAATTCTCACTGTTACAACTTTTGCACGAGATGTATGATGGGTTTTAACTGCTAAACTCCACTTCATCTTCAGCGCAAAAGTTTTGGCGAACTGCAACTGCAAAATAAATTAATAATGCAAATCTTTCTTGAAAAATTTGGAGGAGAAAGAAAACTAATTCATTCATTAATTTTATATTTTATCATGCCCAAATTGAATATCAAAGTTTGATTTTTATTTGAAAAACTTCACTACTCGAAGAAAATTAATTGTCTATAATTAATCCTGTGCACTTATTTTCTGAATTCACTAATTGCCTTGTCTCAATGAAAACTGTCTCACAATTATTAAAACTATTGCGATCAGATTATGATTTTATAAAAACTGGAAAAATTAGCTAGCAATTTAAAAATAACTCAAGATGCCGAAGCACAAACCTTTGCACAAATTGTGAGTAAACAAATGATGGGTTATTTTTATTTGGCACGCTTCGATACATTAGTGTTAGTGTCAGAGCGACTCGTAAACATTACGTTTACGTTTCGCCTAGAGCGAATTCGCCAAAATGCTTAGAGGGTTGGTTCATTCAAGCCGAAGCCCAATTTGCTTCTAAACGAATACTGGTAGACGAGACAAAATATAGTCACGTTGTTCAATCTTTACCAGTGGAAGTTATAACAAATGTTCTAGATTTTTTACAAAATCCTCCACTGTTAAATAAATATGAATGTTTGAAGATTACTCTGATCAAACGTTTTACTGAATCAGAAGAAAAGAAGTTAGAACAACTTCTATCGACAACTGAAATCGGAGATAATAAAGAAATTATGGATGAGAAAATTGCCGGAAAATATAAACATTGCTTTAATATCTTCCGGAAAACAAGATATTAAAGAACCTTTAGATTTGGCAGATAATATACGATATTTCCAAAATTCAATTTATATCGGAAATAAACAAAAATCAACCAAAATCAAATTACAGTTTCATAGATAACAATTTTCTTTTATCAAAAATAAACAATTTAGAAAATAAAATAGAAAATCTCGAAAATTTGATAAAAGGATTATCACGTCAAAACCAACCTTCTTTCTCACGGTCTAGAAACAGATCGAGAGATCATTCTCTAGAAACAATTCGCATAGCAGACAATTTACAAAGTCTAGAGATAACAATCCTTATTGTTGGTACCACAATAAATATGGTACCAAAGCGAATAAATGTATTTCGCCGTGTTCTTTTAAAACTATTAATAATCAAAAAAACTAATTAATCCCTCAGTGAATAATATATTTAACAATAATATTTCTAAACGTTTATTTATTTTTGACAAAGAAAACAAATTTAAATTTCTTATTGATACAGGTGCTGATATTTAAGTAGTACCTAATGAATTCTTTAAAAAATTTAACAAAGACCCTAACTTATATTTATCCGCAGCAAACGGTTCTACCATTAACACTTATGGTACAAAATTACTTAAAGTAGATTTTGGTCTTAGGAGAGAATTCATTTTCCCATTTATAATTGCTAATGTCAACAAGCCCATTATCGGAGCAGATTTTTTAACAAAATTTAATTTACTCGTCGATTTAAAACACAAAAGATTACTCGACGGTACCACAACTTTAAGTGTTAGTGGAATCACGGTAAACGCAAATACTCCAACTCCTCGTTACTACGCAATCAGTAATGAGTACGGTAAAATTTTGCAAAGATTTCCCACATTAACACAACCACCTCGTTATGATATCCCAGTTAAACATAACGTTGTACATCACATAGAAACTAAAGGACTACTTCCTTTTTCTCGTCCAAGACGTTTAGATGGACATAAATTCAAAATTGCAAAATTAGAATTTGATCACATGGTTAAATTAGGTCTGTGCCAATTATCATCTTCTTCAGTATCTTCTGCACTACATCTAGTAGCAAAGAAAAATTCTACAGATTGGCGACCATGTGGAGATTATCGCAGACTCAACGCAATCACAGTTCCGGATAGATACCCATTACCACACATACAAAATTTTTCAATGAACTTAAACGGTTGCACCATTTTCTCAAAAATTGATTTGATAAGAGCTTACCACCAAATTCCAATGGCTAAAGATGACATACATAAAACAGCCATTACAACTCCTTTCGGATTATTTGAATTCACAAGGATGCCTTTTGGTCTAAGAAATGCTGCACAAACATTTCAACGATTCATGGACCAAATCATTAAAAATTTA
Organism: Leptarthrus brevirostris; assembly: GCA_964036015.1. Classification (NCBI taxonomy): domain Eukaryota; kingdom Metazoa; phylum Arthropoda; class Insecta; order Diptera; family Asilidae; genus Leptarthrus; species Leptarthrus brevirostris. Next base: position 64,329,932 of record OZ038371.1, on the reverse strand, counting down.
GCGAGTGGGGCTGGTTGGTGCGAGTGATACCCAAACTGACACCTTGGGAAGGGGCCTCCCTTAAGGCTATTGAGGAGAAGGACCTACCCAAGTTGTACAGGGTAGTAGTGTGGATACCCAAAAACAACGGGGATCCGGCAGCGGTCCTGGGAAAGCTCGAGAAGCAGAACCAGCCGATTCCAGCAACCTCTTGGAGATTATTGGGCCGTAAAGCGGAACAAGACGAACAGACGCTGGCACTCTCCATTGATGAAGGGTCCATGCGGATATTAAAAGAGCGGCAGATGCGACTCTTCTTTAGCATCACCTCTGTGCTGTTTAAGGCGGCCGGTGGGGGAGCGAAAGAGGAGCACACTGTTGCTCCAAAACAATGAAGGTGGTCCAAGCAAACCTACAACACAGTAGGGCTGCCTCGGCAGTTCTCTGTAGGCTGCTGGCCACTCAAGCTGTAGATCTGGCCCTCATCCAGGAACCTTGTGTAAGTTTCGGCCAGATTTCGGGACTGCGACAGGCTGGTTTTGGAATCATTTATGATACCAAGGACAGCAGGCCGCGGACCTTTATTGTATATAATAAAGAAAAAACTAACTGTTTGCCGTCCACAGACTTATGTACAAGGGACCTTACAGCTGCCAGAGTTGGAGGTATGTGCGGGGGGACGAAGATGCTGGGTGTTAATCTGCTAACTACTAACCTAGTTATACTAAGCCGTGGATCTAACCCTACCTTTGACAATGGCCGTCGGAGGGAGGTAATTGACATCACTCTCTCCAGTAGCTACATATCAGAACTGGTAGGTGACTGGAGAGTGTCTGACGAGCCATCATGCTCCGACCACAAACACATTCTATTCAGAGTTGGAGAATGTGTCAATGAAATAAAGGAATACCAGAACCCAAGGAACACCAACTGGGTTACCTATAAAGAGGAACTGGGCGGTAGACTTTATGGGTTCATGGGCTCGATCAAGTCTACGCAAGACATCGAACTTGCGGCAGACCTCGTAAACGATGCCATACAGGCGGCCTTCAGGGGAAGTTGTCCGGTGTCAGTAAGGTCCCAGAACAGGAACGTCCCTTGGTTGACGAGGGAACTTGCGAGACTAAGGGCAATCACCAGGAGGCTGTTCAACTGGGCGAAACGAGGCGGGTGCTGGGAAGAATATAGACAATCCCTAACTGCCTACAACCGAGAACTGCGCCGTTCCAAAAGATACAGCTGGCAAAAGTTCTGCCAAAACGTTGAGGGCGCTCGCGAGTCTGCGAGACTGCATAAAGCCCTTATGAAAACTACGTCGGGCGACCTGGGCACACTACAGAAACCGGACGGAACATACACCCAAACCAGGGAAGAAACACAAGAGATTCTACTGCAGTCCCACTTTCCTGGTTCAAGGGTGGAAGAACCGAACGAGGCAGACAGGCCCAGCCTAACTGACCACCTAGCAAGGAAGGCGACCAAGGCGGACTGGAGGGTTGCCAGCTCGGTTTTTACATGTAAAGCCATCAAGGATGCTATTTCATCCTTTGAACCATTCAAGTCCCCTGGCACGGATGGTGTGTACCCGGTGCTCCTACAGGAGGGCTGTGATGTTCTCGCGCCGGTGCTGTGCAGAATATACAGGGCGTCCTTTGCACTAGGATACGTACCATCTATCTGGGGGACTGTAAAAATAGCCTTTATTCCAAAGCAAGGCCGTGTAGATTACACACTCGCTAAAGCGTACAGGCCTATTAGTCTAACATCGTTCATGTTAAAGACGATGGAAAAAGTTGCTGATCGGGCGATCAGGGAGAGGTATCTTCTACACTGACCACTTCATGCCCGGCAGCACGCCTACCAGACGGAAAATCTACTGCAACGGCACTCCATGACTTAATACTCAAGCTGGAGGGAGCGGTTTATAGCAAGGGAACTGCGATTGCAGCCTTCTTGGATATAGAAGGCGCTTTTGATAACACATCATTCGATCTAATCACCTAAGAAGGAGAGGCCTTGGGACGACCTTCTGTCGATGGATAGATGTGCTGCTCAGGTCTCGAGATCTTACCTTGAGTCTCCTCGATAGGACGATAAGGGGCTGCGTCACAAGAGGGTGTCCGCAGGGTGGGGTGCTGTCACCCTTCCTATGGTGCCTTGTGATCGATGAGCTACTTGTACGCCTTGATGAGCGAGGTTTCTTCGCGCAGGGCTATGCAGATGATATTGTAGTTTTGGCATCCAGCGATATGGTGAACAACATTACGATACAACTCCAGGGGGCTCTAGACGTACTTGCAACCTGGTGCAATGAGGTTGACCTCAAAGTCAACCCTGACAAAACAGTCGTCGTTCCGTTCACTAGGAAGAGGAAACGACGAGTCTTACTGAACCGACCTTCTTGGGCACTGCGCTACCCTTCAAGGATCAGGTGAAGTACTTGGGGGTGATCCTGGATTCCAAGCTATACTGGAACCTGCACCTTGATATAACTGTGCAAAAAGCTCGGAAGTCCTTTTGGGCATGCCGTAGAGCCTGCGGGACCACCTGGGGACTTAAGCCCAGAACAATGCTCTGGATCTACACATCGGTTATAAGGCCCATGATAACTTATGGAGCAATTACATGGTGGCACAGAGCAAAACTTAATGTGATAAGGACTAAGCTTAGCAGACTGCAACGTATGGCCTGCCTATGCATCACTGGAGCCATGCGCACCTCGCCGACGGCTGCACTCGAAACCATGCTAAACGTTAAACCTCTACATATAGAGGTTGAAAGCCTGGCTATGTGTGCGGCCTACAAACTAGAGGGAGCCGGTCTCCTTGGGGAAAACATAGGTAAGGGCCACACGACAATAAGGGAGATTCTTGAAGCCACACCTGAGTTGGCCATGCTTACTGATCAGATGCCGGCACCATTTCAATTACCCCTAATACGGGTGGATAAGCGTGAGACCTGGACGCTTCCAGCTGTCCGGCCAGGGGAGCTAGTATGGTATACGGATGGATCCAAGACTGAATCAGGTGTTGGGGCAGGGGTCTGGAGCGACTCTCCTCGATTCAGTTTATCACTGGCCCTGGGAATGTATACCACGGTATTTAAGGCTGAGATCTTCGCCATACTGACATGCACCTACGAGAACCTAAGAAGAGCCTATAAAAACAAAAGGATCTCAATCTTCTCGGATAGTCAAGCTGCAATCAAAGCAATTGCTTCATCTACCACCAGATCAAATCTGGTGTGGGAATGCCAAAGGACCTAGACGCACTGTGTAGAACTAATCAAGTAAGCTTGATCTGGATACCGGGACATCAGGGCTACACAGGAAATGAAAAAGCAGACGAACTTGCTAGGAAGGGGTCTAACACCCCTTTTATAGGGCCGGAGCCGGTCTGTGGAATACCTCTCTGCACGGCTAAATGGCTAATAGCAAACCGCGAAAATGAGGGACATAGGCTGTATTGGAACAGTATTGAGGGGCACGCTCACTCAAGAAGCCTTATGCCCTCACCGTCGCCGGGTAGATCCAGGGAGCTCCTCAAGCTGAGCAGGTCGGCTGTTAGAACCCTGGCAGGCCCTACTTACCGGCCACTGTCAGCTAAGGAAGCACCTGGTGAGGATAGGCAGAGCCATCGACCCCACCTGCAGACTCTGTCTGGAGGAGGATGAGACCCCATTACATGTGCTATGTGAATGCCCTGCAGTAGCCGGGAGCAGATTTAGACTATTAGGGAAAGCAACCCTGGTACCGAGCTGAAGGACTGCCAACTGCGGGAGCTGTTGAACTTCTTCGGAGAAACCGGCTTACTATAAGGAGTTGAGAGGGTTAGCACAATAGGCCCTAGTGGCCGCGGCGCTTGAGAACCTCGCACCTCCAAATTTAATCAATCAATCAATCAATCAAGTATAATCAAGTGTAATTGTTTTGTGAACCACAAACCGAAATTTAATTAAGCAATAAAATACTTGTTTTAACTAAGTGTAATCAAGTGTGATTATTTAGCGAACGATAAATCGGAATTTATTTAAGTAAAACTGTACTGTCAAATTTTAAATAGAGGATAAAATAATTGTTTTAATTAAGTGTAATTGAGTGGAACTGTTTTGTGAATTATAAATTGAAATTAAAGGAAACTGGATGCTAAAGGTGTTTTTGATATCACACAGTGTGGTAGAAGTCTAACAATCGCCACGAAAGACTGTTAATTCATTTTGTTGATTAAAAATTTTCAGAAGTCAGTCGAATTATTAAATTTAAAGCAAACTGGACACTGTAAAGTCTCAATTGGAAATGTTAAGTGAAGATAGTCAAGGAAATGTCAATTTCGTTTCATGGCGATTTAAATTAAACCTAGCACTTAAGAAGAAAGACCTGTATGATATGATAACGGGTACAAAGCCCAGACCAGCAGGTGATGCATCAACTGATACAGTCGTAGCTTGGTTAAAGAATGATATTGAGGCTCAAACATTGATAGGTTTAAATGTAAACAGTAAGATTGCTAACAAAATTGCAAATTGTAAAACTGCCAAAGATATGATAGACAAGTTAGTCAGTTTATATGGTACAAAGACTGATGTAACTTTAGAAACGTCCCGAATCATATTCTTTACCTATGAGTATAATGAAAGCAAGTCAGCTATAGAGAACTGTATGGAGATTTTGATCTCGCTGATGAAGTGTCAACTCAAATTGATCCTGTGAAGGAAAGTAGGATCATGACGAGAATCACGAGTGTACTACCGCCAAGACTGGCACATTTCAGGACATCCTGGGACTACGTGACCGGAGCAACAAAGAACGTGGAAACTGTCATGGAACGCCTGAAACTCGAAGACAAACGACTTAGAGAAACGACGACAAATGCAGAGGGCAGCACCAGCAACGCTCTCATGGCCAGATGCAAGAAACAGGGACAGTCGTCAAACAGCAAGCAGGAAAAGTCGCAGTTCGCATGCTACAAATGTGGGAAGAAGCGTCACGTGCTCAAGGAGTGCAGAGGTAAACCGTGTGATGAATACATTGCCTACTGCAAGAAGAAGTATTCATGTAACATCTGCAAGAAAAAAGGACACTTCGCAAAAGTCTGTGAATCCCGAGAAGAAGCGAATAAGTCAACAAACGGGAAACCACCAAGGAAGGAATTTTGGACCACGGCACTCTCGACGGTGCACAACGACATTTCGAAAGACAAGGCAACTTCATGGTATCAAGACTGTGGAGCCAGCCAACACATGACGTCTCACCGAGAGTGGTTTGTTCAGCTTGTTGAGTTGGACGAGCCCATTCCAATTGTAATTGGAGACTCAACCAGGCTGATGGCGTTGCAGTCGGGAACATCGAGATGGAGGCTTTTGATGGTCAACAGTGGTATCCAGGGGTATTGGAAGATGTCATTTACGTGCCAAATCTCAACTTTAATCTTTTCTCAGTAAGTCAGATGCTAGACAAGGGACATGTACAGAAGGCAAACGGAAACGAGTCAACATTTTACAGTCTGGATGGCAGGGAAATTGTGGCAATGGCAAAGCGCAAAGGAAATCTCTACAAAATGATGCTCAGGAGAGAAGAAGAGACAAGTTTGATAGCCTTGTCGATCAAAGTATGGCACGAGCGACTCGCCCATCAAAATGTGAAGTATGTGAGGGACATACTGAAAAGAAAAGGAATTAAATACATTGATGACTGGAATGATTATGTATGCACAGGGTGCTCGTATGGCAAATTACATCGATCCTCACACCCAAACAACCCCAAGACAGCTCAGCAGCCGTTAGATCTTGTGCATGTCGACATCGGCGAGATGAACATCCCGTCATTGGGGGGAGCGAAGTACTGGCTCATGTTCAAGGATGACTTCACTCACTACCGAACCTGTTACTTTATGAAGGCGAAAAGTGAAGCCCCGGAGAAGCTTGAATGTTACCTGAGACTTGTTGAAAGCCAGCTAGGGAGGAGAGTGAAGAGTCTGAGATCTGACAACGGCACTGAACTGAAGAATACAAAAACCAAAGAAATGTGTGACAAGTTGGGAATCTTTCATACATTTACGAATGTACACACGCCAGAGCAGAACGGAAGGATTGAGAGAGAAATGAGAACGATTGTCGAGGCAGCCAGGACAGCTATACACACGGAAGAGTTGGACGATAGACTGTGGGCAGAGGCAATGAACCATGCGATCTTCACGATCAATCAGACTGGCACCAGGAACGTACCAGGGAAAAGCCCAGCGGAACTTTGGTTCGGAAGAAAAATGAAGATTGAGAAGTTGCGACCCTTTGGATGCGAATGTTATGTGCTGACACAAAAACAGAAAAGAGGCAAGATGGATAGAAAATCAAAAAAGGGAATTCTGGTTGGCTATGACATTGATTCACCCTGCTACAGGGCTTATCTGAAAGACAAGAGAGAAATTGCCAGCTCAGACAATGTGATCTTCGACGAGGATAAGATGAGACTGAGGCAAGGCACAGAACTTGAGACACAGGCACCAGAGGGCACACCTGAGAAGCAAGAAGAAAGCAGCAGCGAGACAGACGAAGAAAATGAGAACTGGGCAACTGGAGAAAGTGCTGAGAAGCCAAGCGACAATGAGAATGAGACACCAGCGCCAGAAGAGGAGTCAGGAAGGAGAGTTCTGCGAGATCGTCGGACTTTGCAACCACCACCGAGACTGAGAGATTGCGTACTTGACTCCCGTCGTGGAGGAAAGAGCGCCAAAGTAGCCATGATCAGTGAAATGGAGGACATCCCGGTGAGACTTAAGGCCAGACTAGTGGCAAGGGGATTTGAACAGAAGGAGGGAGTGGATTACGTGGAAACTTTCAGCCCAGTAGCCCGCCATGCATCCATTCGCCTACTCCTAAGTCACGCAGCGTCGGAGAAAATGAAGTTTATATCGTTCGATGTGAAAACGGCATTCTTATATGGGAACCTGGAGCAGGACACCTATATGAACCAGCCTGAAGGGTTCGACGATGGATCAAGGAAAGTCTGCAAGTTGAACAAGAGTCTCTACGGCTTAAACAAGCTCCAAGGATATGGAACAAAAGGGTCACCACTCACTTTGAGAAGAAGATAGGCCTGACTAATACAGACGACGACCCGTGTGTATACTATAACAAGGACAAGAGCATTATGCTCTCATTCTTCGTAGATGATGGATTAGTAGCTGGCAAAGATGAAGATGAAATTTTCAAACTCTTAGGCGAGATAAGCAAGGAATTCAAGATCACATTCAGCAAGAAAGTACAAAGCAAGTTAACGTATTTGGGCATGGAAATCAAGATCGACAAAGACGGTATCTTCGTGAGTCAGCCTCGCTACACGGAGAAGATCTTGAGAAAGATGAAACTTGAGCAGTGCAATCCAGCATCTACACCCATTGAGCCAGGAATGATCAACAAGGAGACAGATTTCAAGAACGATGAGGCACTCCCGGCGAACAACAACTATCGCGAGGCGATAGGAAGTTTGTTGTACTTAGCTACAATAACAAGGCCAGACATCAGCTTCGCCGTGAACTGCCTCAGCCGATTCTGCAACAAGCCCATGAAGAGCCATCAGGCGATGGTGAAACGTGTTTTCCAGTACTTGAGAGGGACCACGACAGCCGGAATTCATTTCGGAGGAGACAAGACACTCGTGGCCTACACTGATTCAAACTTTGGAGGAGACTCTGAGACAGGACAGTCGACGAGTGGAGTGTTAGTGATGAGAGGAGGGCCAGTGGTCTGGTACTCACAGAAGCAGCGTCAACGTGTGTTGGATCAAAAGAATCACACTGGATCTTGGTATCCTGGAAGCCGAGCAGCCGATCACCTTGTACGTCGACAACATGTCAGCCAACCATATGCTACAGAATGCACACGAAGGAAAGACGACCAGAGGAAAGAAGCACATTGAAATACCACGAAAGTACATCCAGCAACACGTCGGCAACACTGTGACATTGCAACACGTTGAGAGCAGCAAGCAGATCGCAGACATTCTCACCAAGCCACTCAACAGAGGAGTCTTTGCGACGTTCCGCTGTAAATTGATCAAGGAGGAGTGTTGAGAATTGATCAATTGACAGCTGACTTGATCTAACCCAACCCTGGCCCTGAAATATAATTTTTCACTTAATTAAGTTGGCAGGCGATAAGCACTATTAGACAATTTCATGTGACAGCGACAAAGCGAAATTGAATGGCGACAGGCAAACGTGCTACAAATTGTAATCAACAATTTGTAAAGTATTGAGCAACAATCCGTCGATTGTTAAGCAAGAGTTTTGTTTATCAAAACTAGAATTGTTACATGTACATGTTAACTTTTGTTCTTTATTTTCTGCACAGCTTTTGTAAGAAACTCAAATATTGTAAACAAATGAAACTCTTTATTATTGTAAACAATTTTCTTTATAAATTTTGTCACGAATAGAAGCTCATTCTTTTGTACATTGACAGGTACCTTTTGAAACTCAGTTCAATAAATTGAACATTTTGTCAACTTTGAACTCGACTTTTTCTCACCTGAAAAACCCAAACCCACTGAAATTTAACTACATCAGATGACTGTGCTAATCACCTATCTGTATCCCACAGGCAGTAGTTCAAAATAAAAGTTTACGATTTTTGGCTCAGTGTTTGCTGATAAGAGCAAATTGATGGAAGTCGCGCCGGCGATAAATGGTGTTTCTATTTTGGTGCCTTAGACTGACTTCTCCTTCCTGTGGAAAACAAAAAACTATAGTATAATTTAATTCGCCATCACTTAAGAGCAAAAAGGTAAACAAGAATTTTCTGAAATTTTTATGCCCACGAGAAAAGAAAATTTAGAATTTCTTTTCTTACATTTTAGTTATCTGCTGAGGACATTATCCTCGACGCAACTGCCTCGCCAAAGTAAGAAACATTCCTAGGGATTTGTAGGAGTGAGACCAACTCATCTCGGCCAACAAATTTAGGGTATAGGGGCACCCCAATTTAGGGTAGAGGCCTCAACGGAGAACGGATATCCGTCCCGAAACTCCCCCACCTGAACATCGTGGCAGCCTGCAGTCTACAATTTTACCCCGTCTGAGTAAACCCAGGATTGTTTTTTTTGGTAGGATATACACGCTCGATATACCCGGATTGAAACTCCTGTCAAGCCGGCATACAAGGTTTTCAAGGACCTAGATTCACCACTAAAGGTAATAGTAGTCCAGTGACATATCAACAAGGAATTTTTGTCCATCAAGTTAGCCTGTAAGTGATTATAATTCTTAGTCAATTTTTTTTGTTTCGTAATGATTTCTTTAGAGTATCAAGCCTGCTTTGAAATAAGGCCTTACTCACATCATTGTGTCATTGTAGGTCGGAAGTATCAGTGGTGTCTAGAAATTTAGGGCAGATACAATTTAGTGTAGTTCCTGTCTTTAGCGTATCTATTTAGAATTATAAACACAGCAGAATCTACAAAAATTCTATAATATATTTTTCTTTTGTTGAAGCTCTTAATCATAGATGTAGTGGTTCAGGCCTTTCTTAGTTTTTTTTGCAGGATATATTATTTTTTTGAAAATTAGTAGATCAAGTAGATGGAGTATTGCCATATTGTTATGTAGATATCAATCTTAGTTGTAATATTATAATTTTCTGTGGTTAACTTACTCCTACTACATGTATGAATTTTATTCCTTTTATATTATCTTATTAATATATTGATTGTGTTATGATGAGATAATTTAATGTCTTTAATTTCAGGAACCCAGTGAGCTTCTGCCCCTGTTTACTTCCCTCATCCCTTCTCCCTCTATCACTATGTTTTAGTTTTTGATTTATTTTGTTATTTTATTTTCCAGCATTCCCTTATATGTTGGGCCTACACCTTAGCCAGGTGTAGGAAAGTGGTGGGTTAGTGACTGAACCATCGCATATGGGGGTATTTTGTTTTTTTGTTTTTTTGCGAATTTCAAGATGGTTCAGTGCGGCTAAGGGTAACAGGTGACACCAGACCTGTTGCTCTTCCTTCTGTTTTTCTGTTTCTTGTTTTTTTATTTCGTGGCAGACCTGAAGAAAGATACCACAACCTTTCTACGCCACAGGCACGTGCACTTCTGTTAGTGGATGTGTGATGATGTTCAAGGACTCACACCCCATACCGACGAGCTAGGACGTGCTGCCAGCTAGCGCGTGCCACTTGAACATCCTGCGGCAACTTCACGTTGCTCATCCGCACACACATACATTACAATTGTTATTGAATACAGACAGTGCTCACTTGTTTCCAGGGACCACCACGTGGAGGTTGAGATAGGTGATTTAGATAAATAAGTTAAAATATGATATTATTATAACTTATGTATCTTTTTTGGTCCCCAGCGGGTTGTCTTATGTCTATTGCATTTAAAATTATTTATTGTAAGTACTTATATATATTATTTGCTATTTTTGGGAAATATATATAATTATACTTAAAATATTTTTAGTTTTAAATCGAAAAATATGTTCTGCCCCCTTCTGAAAAATTTTCCGCGAGCCGACAGTGACAATAAGGGCGAAGCTTTATTTGGATAGATTACAAATGTAAGCAAAGATCTATAGCCAAGAAAGTAGTGAATATTTACTATTATAAATGACTGTCGCTTAATATTATCGGATTAGTATAAGCAAAGATACCTTAGAGATTATAATTATAACATATACTTACCTGAAAACAGATTATTCTCGCGCTCTCCGACGATAATTTTTGCAGCAGTACACAGCACACTTCATCACTAAATTTGTGATTTATTGTGGAGTTTTACACAATAAAAGGGTACAATAAGATATCACAAAGTATTTTTACACTTTACTAGGCTATAATTAGCAATCGTTAATATTTATCACCTTGATAAATTCCTGTTTTCATAAAACAACACAACTTAAACTTTGACACTTCTGAAAATAAAAGCAAAACACTTCGATATGGGGACAGTACCTCAAAACTTTCCCCACTTCCACACTTCTTCTTCGTTCAGATACCGATCACACCTACAGCACATATACGCGATACTGCCATTCCTGTTTAGCTTTATGTTCTAAGCAAATATCTCTGAAAATGACAGAAGCTGACGCTGCAATTTAATTTCAAATTTGGATTTTGCATTTACTTCGACTGAAATCTCAGTTGCAGTCAACTGATCAGTCGGAATTGTAATTCGGGCCTTACGTTTACGTTTCGCCTAGAGCGAATTCGCCAAAATGCTTGGAGGGTCGTTCCGTTCGCACCTACGAAGAAATAACTAAACGGAAGGGCTGTAAACGCAATTTTCTGAAGCATATCACAACTTACTTTCCGATAAAAACGCATTTTGAACATGGCCGTAGTAAGTTTTCCTTTCTAGGTAAATCTACGAAAACTAATACTTTAATTACAATAGCCCCAAAAATATTATATTTACCACGTCTCTGCGCCAAATTAAACCAAGTTCAAGCTAAGTAATAAAAAATTTGCCAGATGTAAACAAGAACGAAAATTAATTTTCCTTTCTACATTTAATTAAAATTGCTTAGAAATTAACTTTGTTTACACGTTTAGAGCTTATTTACTACCTGTCTGTAGCGCAATATTTGGGAGAAACTTACGTATGAAACAATGTTTCGGGCAATCGGCGATGGACGCGATTTTCACAATTTTGCACAATTTACGACATTTTATTTAGTTTATTCTAGTTTATTTTACAATAGAAACCATGTTCACTTCCTTTATGTTTAAATTCAATAGGTTTTTTCACAAATTAACACTCCTTAAAGCGATCGAACATAAAAGAAAACTTTTTCGGCACTTGTTTAAGTTAAAAATGACAATTTAAGTATCTTCTTCTTATTGACGAAATTAAAGTTCCCTTTCTTCTTCTTCCTCAAATGAGATGCTTCAGTACCGTACAGGATTTTTACACGGTATAACTATTCCGTTTAGTTCTTTCTTCGGAGGCTCGCACTAATACTAAGTGCCTGGTCAGACGAGTCAACGCCATCTTGATAACTACAGGCCGTAAGGTAGAAACGATGACGTCAACTTATGAGGAAAAAAAGCAGCGCCATTTATACGACCAAATGACAAGTTGTTATCAGCTGTTCAAGTGACAGCTTAGAAAAAATCTTATCCAACTTTTCAATTGCATAATTTATTAATATATGTATCCCCATTTGCCAACAAATTGTAAGAATTGCAAATCACAGTTTTCACATATTCTCCCGAATACATTTTTAAATCAGATCACATCATATTTATCGTACAATTTGTTGTATAATGCCAGCAATTAGAGAAAAATCTAAGCCAACTCTTCAAATGTAAAAGTTGTGGCAACAGACAACGCCATCTTGATAACTACAGGCCGTAAGGTAGAGCCAGTTGTTGGCCGCGACGTCACACAAAATGGAAAAAGGTGAAAAAGTCATGATTCTGTCATCCGAAGTTTTGTCTAATTTTAAGAATTGTGATAAAGTTTTAAACTCATTCTAAGCAAAGACTGAGAGTGAACCGTATAAAGAGTTATTTGTGGTAAAAGTTTTGTAACATTTAAGTGGTCAAGCAGATAAATTTTTTAGTTAAAGTGAAAGTTTCGGCTAATTCGCCTCGGACTTTAAAGTTATATTGTGTGAGTTTCAGACATTATTTAAATGAAATAATTAGTGTATGATAACATTAACTTGTGAGATAATGTCGTTATAAAAGTTTCGTTTAGATCAATTTAATTATGCGTGAGTTATCGTCGGTCAAAATATATTGGCAATATCCAGAAGAAATGTCAAATGGAAGGGAAGTAATGACGTACGCCCTTCAATCAAGCAGACGTAAACAACTCTCAATTACTATATAATAGTTTTGTGATGTTGTGAAAATATGTGGTACTAGTGCTTCGAGTTTTGGTGGTAAATGGGGACAAATCTATTGACAACTTTTACATTTGAAGAGTTGGCTTAGATTTTTCTCTAATTGCTGGCATTATACAACAAATTGTACGATAAATATGAAGTGATCTGATATAAAAATTTATTTGGGAGAATATGTGAAAATAGTGATTTGCAATTGTTATAGTTTGTTGATAAATGGGGATATACATATTAATAAATTATGCAATTGAAAAGTTGGATAAGATTTTTTCTAAGCTGTCACTTGAACAGCTGATAACAACTTTTCGTTTGGTCGTATAGATCGCGATGGATCACCGCCATCTTGATTTCCCTTTTGTGTGACGTCATTGTTTCTACCTTACGGCCTGTAGTTATCAAGATGGCGTTGCAACAGATTTGTCCCCATTTACCAACAAAACTCGAATCACTAGTACCACATATTCTCACAGCATCACAAAACTATTATATTATTACTTATAATAAAGTTAAACGTAATTTCTTTCACTTTGTAATACAATCGAGAGTTGTTTACATCCGCTAGGTTGAAGAGCAGACGTCATTTCTTCCCTCCATTTGACATTTCTTTTGGATATTGCCAATATATTTTGACCGGCGATAACTCACACATAATTAAATATATCTAAACGAAACTTTTATCACGACATTATCTCCCAAGTTAATTTTATTATACACTAATTATTTCACTTAAATAATGTCTGAAACTTACACAATATTAGTTTAAAGTCCAAGGCGAACTAGCCGAAATATTCACTTTAACTAAAAAATATATACACTTTGCCACTTGAATGTCACAAAACTTTTACCGCAAATTACTCTTTATACGATTCACTACTAGTTTTTGGTTAGAACGATTTTAAAACTTAATCACACTTCTTATAATTAAACAAAACTTCGGATGACAGAAATTAAACTTTTTCACGTTTTTCCTCATAGTGTGACGTCCCGGCTCAAAACTGGCTATATGTTACGGCCTGTAATTATCAAGATGGCGTTGGACGAGTCGACGAATTGAACTTTCATCAGGAAATTCTATGGTGCCGAGCAAGTTCGTGCAGGGAAGAAGTTCATCTCGATCTGAACTGGACGCACGTTCAACCTTAGAATAAAGAACGAGAGGAAAGGTTATGTTAAGTAAAAACCCTGTACGTGTGATTAGCATTTTTCTTCTTTGCCAAGTGGCGAGTGGGTTAAGGGGGAATGTCGCCTGAAATGTCAAATTGAACCGAATGTCGCCTTGAAATCAAAGTCGTCTTCGTAGTACTGAAATATTTGGGACTAAAGCAAAGTGTTTTTAAATAGTAAAATTAAGTAAATTAATAAAATATGGTCGGACATAGTTATATTATATTAAAAGTGTTATAAGAATATATTTTAAAAACACCTAATTTAAAATACTATCAAAATGAGTTGACCCCTCCTGTATACAAGCATAATTTTACTACATTCATGTTCAAAACGCAATCATCGCTTGGGTTCTACTACATATAGCAAAATGCTTACATTTTGCCGAATGATGTCCTTTCCTCTAGTTCTTTACTCTAAGCGTTCAACTTTTCTGGTCACGTGATTGTTTCTTTTGGCGCGTTGGTGCATTTGATTGGAATGTTGGGTAAGTGATGGAATTATCCATTTCGTTTATACCGATTGCCATGGCAACGTCTCGACTCAAATAAACTCGTGTGAACAGATTTTCATTTTGAGGAGCGACAAAACGTGAAGTCTAAACAGGCACTAAGACTTTATTACAATCTTCTGTCAAAGCAACGCCATCCACAGCCTACTTTAGATACAAGCCCGGCAGCTATGACATTTCGGCCATTTTACCACCAAGGATGTCGTCACTGTTTCGTTTTCCAAATCGATCCTCTGACGTTTTCCGTAATTTTGATTAAAGCTCTGACATTTGCTCAGAAAGTTTCACTTTTGATAAAATGTCAAAGTTTGTGTTGATTTTACTCACTTCCTTAAATTTAATTTAATTACTGCTGTAAATATAGAGGAAGTAGAAGTCATGCAAAAGAGATTAGATGTTTTTTCGGATGATTTAAAGGCTAAAGAATCTCGCCTGGCAAACATGAATGAGATCGCCGTTCAACTTACATCCTTGGGACAGACAGAAGCATCACTACAAGAGCTTACTGCTGAGACAGCAAGTCAACTTGGATCTGCACATGAAGTATAACGTTTCCATCGTGATATTGATGAAACTAAAGTTTGGATTCGAGAAAAAGAGAATGCTGTTAATAACGATGATTTAGGCAAAGGAAAGTCCTGCGTAATGTCCAGACTATCTAAAGAAAATACGAAGGTGTTGAACGTGATCTTGTCGCCCTTCGAGATAAGATACGGCAACTTGATGAAACTGCAAATCGCTTAATGCAATCTCATGAGCAAATATACTCTAAGCAGAAAGAAATCATCGAAATGTGGGACCAGATTACCACAGACGCAACTGCTCTTATGACTTACAGGGATTCTTCAGCGACTACCGCGGCTTAATGGCTTGGATTAGCTCAATGATAAGACTGGTGACTTCTGACGAATTGACTAACGATGTCAGGTAATTTTAATTTATTTCAAATACACAAAACATATAACATTTTTATTTCATTTCAACATTTCTCTTTTGTTTTGTTAAACATTTGACTCTAAAAAAACGTGCTGCATTTGATTTCCTTTAGGAAATTATTTTCTTCCGCAATTTTTAATGTTTTGAGTTTCAACTCTGAACAAATTTTTAGGTGCATAAATTTCGCAGTTGCGCTACAAAAATGAGCCTATTTATGCGATTGTGGTTTGTTTTATGTTATCTAATGGCGCTTTATTGGAAGAACATCTCATTCTTGACAATCGTTGTACAGAACATTCTACTGTCGGATTAGCCCAAAAATGGGATCAACTTGATCAATTGTCAATGCGAATGCAACACAATTTTGAATAAAAAATTCAAGCTAGAAATCATTCCGGTGTTTCAGAAGATTCTCTAAAGGAATTCTCAATGATGTCCAAACATATCGACAGTGGAAAACTTAATCATCAAGAATTCTAATCAAGATCCTAATCGAGATGGATGTGTTTCCCATCAAGAGTACATTGCGTTTAGGATATCGAAAGAAACCGAAAATGTTCAAAGTTACGAAGAAATCGAAAATGCGTTCCGAGCAATGCGAAAATGCGTTACCCGCTACTTCCTCCGCATGCCCACCTAATTGCAAGTCATCATCTTCTTTCACTATCGCCCCTTCTCAAACTTCTTCTACCTCCGCTAACCCGCCCCTTCAGCTAACCAAAACTCCTACATCCGAACATAACTCATTTATCGATCCCCTATTCCCACCTACAGTTAAATTGACTTTGCGCTCTGCGGATTCCAACGATGGACGATACCTCTTGTCCCGTTTTCGGGACCGTCGCATTTACGAAAACGTACGTCTATTTCTTGCCTATCTGCATGACAAACCGAATTCCGTCTGCATTGATGGTAAAACCAGCACCAACGTCATGTTAAGCATACATCTAGAAGGCCTGCCCACAGATACAACAGTCTTACATAAACTTTTCACTAAGTACCATGAATCATTTAATATCCCTTCCCATAAGGTTTCAGAAGATCTATCCACCTATGCTGCGTACGTCAGTTCTCGCCGCATTTCCCATCTCCAAAAAAGTCGCAACGACTCCTTAAACTACTTTCGTTCCTAACCCCCCCGCCTTCTCTATTTCTGACCTCCCCCCTTATACACCTTATGCACCTGCGGTCTCCGATCAAGCACCTCTTCCCAGCAGCTTGTCAGTCTATTACCAGAACGTCAGAGGACTTCGCACAAAAACATCCAATGTTTTCCTAAACTCCCACAAATTCCCGCACGATATCTTTGCCTTAACTGAAACCAATCTAATACCAGGAATTCTCGACAGCGAACTATTCCCTCCTAACTATACCATTTTCCGTGTTGACGGTTGTGTAGGCAACAATGACCCACCAGGCCGTGGGGTTCTCATAGCTGCTCACAACCGTTATGATGCCACCCTGTTTAAGACCTCCGACTCTTCAATATCTGAATTTGTATGTATCAAATTAACACTGAATAAGTGTATTCTGTATATTCTTTGTTGTTATATTCGTCATTCTCAACCTATAGAAGCCTACAAGCCCGTAATTGAAACGTTAGACACCATGCTTGAGAACGCTAACGCCTCCGATGAATTCATTGTACTGGGTGACTTTAACCTCCCCCGTATACAATGGTCATTGTCTGAGGACTGTTCACACTTTGTCCCCCTAAACGCCTCTTCCGCCAAAGAAGCCTTTTTTACCGATCAGCTCTCTGTTTCTGGTCTCTTTCAAGTTAGTGGAATCAGAAACTTTCTGAACAGACAATTAGACTTAATCTTTTCCTCAGACCCCGTTAACTCGGCTGTCGCGGAAAGCGAACATCTCCTCTCCTCCCTCGATCGTCACCATCCTCCCCTGTTCCTCGTTTTCTCCTACGAACACCCTCACGCCCTTTCAGGCTCCGAGTCTTCTCTTTCCTTCAATTTTCGTAAAGGCGACTTTGAAAAATTAAATCACTTGCTCCTCAACTCCAACATCGGCAATATCCCTCAACATCTTCCAATAGACATTGCTGTAGAGGCGTTTTATTCGGAAATACACGCTTGCCTTACACAATCTATCCCTCTTCTTCCTCGTAAAAACTGCTCCTCATCCCCCGTTTGGTACGACAAAGAATTACGCTCTCTCCGCAACAGGAGAAATAAACGTTGGCAAACTTTTCTTCTCACCCAAAATGAGTCCGACTATTCTTCCTACTTGTCTGCTTACACCTCTTTTTCTGAACGTTGTGATACCCTCTACCATGAGTACCTCCTACGGATGGAAACTAGCCTCATATCCAACCCCAAGTGCTTTTATAGCTTTATTAATTCTAAGAAGAAATCCAATGGTTACCCTTCCACCGTAAAGCTCGATAATACCTCTTCATCAGATCCTCAGGTTATCTCCAACCTCTTTGCACACTTCTTCAGTAAATCTTTCAGCGACAATTCGCTCCAACCTGACCTTAGCTACTTTTCATTCTTGGACAAATGCACTCAAACGTCGTTTACATCTTTTGACCCTGACCCCGAACAAATCGCTGCCAGTATTAACGGGCTTGCGGATGACTTTCACCCCGGTCCTGACGGCATTCCAGCCATAGTTCTGAAAAAGTGTGCCGTGCATCTAGTTCAACCCCTTACTTTGCTTTTCCGCCTCTCGGTCACTCAAGGGGTTTTCCCTCAATTATGGAAAAACTCTTATATTATTCCCATATTCAAAAAAGGCTGCAAGAACGATGTATCCAACTACAGACCCATTGCTAAATTATCATCCATACCTAAACTATTCGAAAAATTGGTCTATGATTCCATGTTCTTCCACTGTAAGTCTATTTTCTCCCTCTCCCAGCATGGCTTCCTCAGAGGTAGATCTACAACCACCAACCTTACCGAATTCGTCTCCAAAACACTATGTGCCCTGGAAAACGGTAAAGATGTTGATGTTATCGCCACCGATTTTAGTAAAGCCTTTGACAAGATCTCCCATAGCGTTATCCTGTTTAAACTTGATCGCCTAGGCTTCCCCCCCAGATTCATCTCCTGGATTCAATCCTACCTCAACAACCGTCAATACAATGTTCTTTTCAGCTCATCCATTTCTAACCCCATTGTCGCTCGTTCCGGCGTCCCTCAGGGCAGCCACCTCGGTCCATTAATTTTCATCCTTACAATTAATGATGTTGAATGTATCATAAAATACTCAGAGCTGTCCATTTATGCTGATGACATGAAAATAATTAAACATATCTCCTCCACAACCGACTCTCTTCTTCTCCAAAAGGACCTCGATTCGTTCACCACATGGTGCACGAAAAACTTTCTTGAGCTCAATGTCTCTAAATGTCAGTCCATCTCTTATTCCCGCAAGCGTCTTACCAACACCCCGAGAACATACATGTTAACCAACGTACCAGTCCCTATCGTTACCTCTTTGTGTGACCTAGGAATAATCTGTGATAGTGAACTCAATTTCCGTTCCCATATTGATAGCATAATTAACAGAGCTAACTCCGCGCTAGGGTTTGTGAAGCGCTGGTCTAGAGAGTTCTCCAATCCTTATGTTTCCAAATCTCTCTATATTTCCTTCGTGAGACCTCTCCTTGAATATGCCAGCCAGGTTTGGTCACCCACGCAAACAACCCACATTAACAGAATTGAATCTGTCCAGCGTAGGTTCATTCGCTTTGCTCTACGTGATCTTCCATGGGTTGATAGATTCAACCTTCTACCTTATGAAAACCGTCTAAAACTGATCGACTTACAACCCCTAAGTAAACGTCGTGATGTTTCCGACGTTCTCTTCATTCATCAGCTACTAGCTGGCGCCATAGACTGCCCTTCAATCCTGCAGTCTTTACCCATCTATACCAATCCTCGCAACCTTAGGTCCACTCCCCTTTTCCGACTCGACCGCCATCGCACGAACTACGGTCAACGCGAACCAATTACCAGGATGCTTCGAAAAGTCAACGACCTTCCCTCCTTTGACTTCCATCTGAGTAAATCATCCCTTCACAAAGCCTTATATCTTTATCCCGCCCATCTTGATCGCCTTTCCTAATTCTCCTTCCTCCCTGTCTAAAGTTATCATTATCATAGCTTATATTGTAGCTTACATTATCTGTTATGAATTATTGTTTGTATTAGTTTGTAGTATTTATTTTGTTATTTTGTATTTTTTTTATGTAATAGCTTGCATTAAGCTTAAATAAATAAATAAAAGCAATTACTGCCTCCTATTGGCCGCATGTCACCATAGAGGAGCTATATTGCGTAAGTTATCAAATCACATTTATAATTGAATTAAAATTTAATGCGATTTTTTATTGTAGAACCTTACGAAGGTTATGGCCGATTATTGTGTCCAAAGTATGAAAGCTTACAACGATCCGAAAACAAATCATCCTGTTGCAGGTGCCCTTGATAATATCGAGTTTACGCGGACGTTATTCCTGCATTAATCGGATTGGACGGATAACAATTACCAACACATTAGTTTTAGAAACATAGAATTTATTGATAAAACAGAATATTTTTTATGTAATTATGAAATATTTTCAATGTATTTTTTGAACATTCTATTCTATTTTTAAATGTAATCGGCTAAATGTTCTAGTGGTTAAATATTTACGAACGCACACAAAACGAAGAAATTTATTGATGAATTTATGTTTATGAAATTAACTGTTTAATGAAAAGATCTGCCTTAACTAATTAAGCTTTATTTATTTATAATAAATATTTAATATTATCCTTAAGTAAATGAAGCATTTTTACAACTTTTCTCATCCAGAAGGTCTCATTTAAGGCAATCATTTAATTTCCAAGTTTGAGTAAAGACTTACTAAAGGGATAAAATGTTTTGATTGCCGTGAATTGATTTTGTATATCCTGACATGCATACAACCGAAGGTACGAATCTTTCCAAAAAGCAATTATAGTTGGTCAGCTTTCCCTTTTACTATCTTTCAATTTCAAACTTAATGATAATAATCAGCCGGAAAACTTACATATATAATTGACCATTAATTTATGTTATTACAGAATACGATTCGATCGATCGTAAATATATAAAATTGATTAGATTAAAAAGAGATATTGTACTTATGTTAGTTGTTGGGGAGTATTTTACACTGTTTTGGTCCAATGATGTGTTGTGCGTGTGCATGCAGTATGATTACTAATGGAATCTGACTAAGTCAGTGAATGCGTGTCACGTCACTACTCGTAGGCGAAAACAGAAATGAGTCCAAGCTCTGGATCGTATTTAGAAGAACCTTCAAGCCTAATATGACTACATCAGTCAATAGGAATCGCTACTATCACTGGAATTGAGTCTTTTCGTTCAGAACATTGACCCTTTGAAACTTTACTCCCTCTTGGTACTTTACTCTTAACTTCTAAGTTTGAACTGCTTTAAAAAAGCATGTTCCTATTTCCTGAAAATAAAACAATGTTTGTTTATAAGTTATATAGGTATATAGGTAAAAGGAACTAAGTCATTGGAAGAATATGCTGCCACTCTGGAGAAGGTGGTGTGTAATTTGCTGATGAAAATTGGCGGTGTTGTTCGCATTTCGACTGAGTTTTTGATCCTATTTTCCTTGTTTTAAGGACTTTTTCGACTGGACTTTTTGTAGTATATTTTAGGATGTTCCCTTTACCAGGATCTGAAGTCAGATCCCAATTTTGACAAGGATAAGATCCTGAAACTAAAGAAAGCATTTAAGGCTTATTATTTCGATGTTATTACTCATGGGAAAGTTGCAATCCAAATATCATCAGAGCGCGCTTGAAAGTTATAGAAATAGTCTGCTGTATACTTAAACTTATTCGGAAAGAAATATTTTTTTGGACTGACCTGTACAAATCGAGTCCGTTCACCTACAAAAGAGTAATTTCGGTTAAAAAGAAGAACCACACTATTTCACTTTACAAAATCAAAAGTTATTCCAAATTACAAAACAAATTTTCAAGATATTACAGCATCATTGATGAAACATGCCGTGAGTTAGTTCTGAGTTAGTTTGCGGCTCAACGGGAACTATTTCGAACGGAAAGTTGTTTAGATTTATATATTAATTTATTATTAAATTACATATACAATTAAATATTGCTCCTTCAGTTGTTTTATGTCAGAAACTGGGGGAAAGTCTAAGACAACTTTTCAATTATAAAAGTTGCCAATAGATTTACCTCCAATCACAAACAATTTTAAATTTGCTGTTAATCTAGGAAAAACAACTATTTACTAACAAAGTTTACCTGTCTCCGCTGTAAAAAGTATTCTGCAAACAGCTAACACATTTTTCATGCAACCATTGCTTATAACAAGAACGCTGCAACATTTCTGTGTACCATTGCAGTCACACGGAGCACATTATAAACAATTTCCTTGATGACACATACACGGAGTACATTATAAATAATTTCGTCGATAACACGGAGCGTTGTTTTTACACGGATGCAATTGACACGGACGCGGAGGAATACACGGTGACACGCCATTTCCGCATGAATAACTTATAACACATCACATCTTTGTACAATTTTTGAAAAAAACTTCCTTAATTTCAATAAATTACATTAACCTAACCACCTAACCCACCAAATAAACTTAATACAAAAAAACTAGCTACGTCATAGCCTCATCTTTTTCTCACACATAAATAAGCACAACATAAAGGGCACTCTTCCGATTTATTAAAATTATTTCGCAGCCACCTTCAGCGAAAATAGTCTACCCTTTATCACAACATAATTAGAAAATGTTGCACTTTAAAAATAAATTCCTTTCAGGGTAAAATTTTCGCAAAATCCTAGATAATTTAATGCGTTTAGTTGGAACGATCGAAATAACTCACGTTTCGCGCACGAATTCGTATGGAACTGTCAAACGTGTTTACACCACCAATGCTCAGCTGATCATTTCAGCTGCCGGGCTTGTATCTAGAGTAGGCTGTGCGCCATCGTAAGGTAGAAACGATGACGTCAACTTATGAGGAAAAAAAAGCAGCGCCATCTATACGACCAAATGACAAGTTGTTATCAGCTGTTCAAGTGACAGCTTAGAAAAAATCTTATCCAACTTTTCAATTGCATAATTATTAATATATGTATCCCCATTTGCCAACAGATTGTAAGAATTGCAAATCACTGTTTTCACATATTCTCCCGAATACATTTTTAAATCAGATCACTTCATATTTATCGTACAATTTGTTGTATAATGCCAGCAATTAGAGAAAAATCTAAGCCAACTCTTCAAATGTCAAAGTTGTCAATAGATTTGTCCCCATTTACCAACAAAACTCGAATCACTAGTACCACATATTCTCACAACATCACAAAACTATTATATTATTACTTATAATAAAATTAAAAGTAATTTCTTTCACTTTTTAATGCAATTGACAGTTGTTTACATCCGCTAATTTTATCATACACTAATTATTTCACTTAAATAATGTCTGAAACTCACACAATATTACTTTAAAGTCCAAGGCGAACTAGCCGAAATTTTCACTTTAACTAAAAAATATATACACTTCGCCACTTGAATGTCACAAAACTTTTACCGCAAATTACTCTTTATACGATTCACTATTAGTTTTTGGTTAGAACGATTTTAAACTTAATCACACTTCTTATAATTAAACAAAACTTCGGATGACAGAAATTAAACTTTTTCACGTTTTTCCTCATAGAGTGTTTTCGATTTTGCCACTGAGACATAACACCGGGGACAACTGGTGTTACTGTGACCCTGCACCAAAGTGTCATCTGCTTCCAAGTGCGAAACCCTGTGTTCAAGTTTATTAGTGCCACCCGCTGTCAAAATGCAATTGAAAATTATGGAGATTAATAAAAAATCAGCAATTTTGTTATCGGTTATGTTGGTGAAATCCATTTTCACAAGCAACCAACAGATGGTTGCAGGTGGACATGGATTGGATTGAGGGTTGTGAGCACCACTAAATTGTTTGTCACAACCAGGGGCCTGGCACTAGGAACATTGAGCTTTCAACACGCCATTGGCCTTCGAACTGTTTTGGACACTATAACCCTTAGAATAAAGAACTAGAGGAAAGGACATCACTCGGAAAAATCTAAGCATTTTTCTTTATGTAGTAGAGTCTGAGCGATGTGTGCGTTTCGACATGAAAGTAGTAAAATTATGCTTGTATACAGGAGGGGCCAACTCATTTTGATAATATTATAAATTAGGTGTTTTTAAAATATATTCTTATAACACTTTTAATATAATATAACTTTGCCCTACCATATTTTATTAATTTACTTAATTTTACTATTTAAATACACTTTGCTTATGCTCCCAAATATTTCAGTACTACGGAGACGACTTTGATTCCAAGGCGACATTCGGTCCAATTTGACATTTCAGGCGTCATTCCCCCTTAACGCACTCGCCACTTGGCCATGAAGCAAAAATACTTATCACACGTACAGGGTTTTTACTTAAGATAGCCTTTCCTCTCGTTCTATATTCCAAGCTATAACCTGAGAATGTATTGCATTTTATGCACACGGATTATTCAAGCAAAAGAGAATAATTCTCTCTCATTAATTTTTGAAAAAAAGCGATAGCTGCCGCATTTGGTTTATGAAGAACAAGAATGAAAGAGATACAACAATTTGCAGCTGTTTGCTTTATTAAACGTCAAATCATCAAGTGCCTGTTAAAAGTACATCCCACTGTGAGTGAGTTTGTTCATGGTGATTTTGATGAAATGTGTTGTTTATAAATATATTATAATATATTTATTATTAAGGAAAGTGTAACATTAATTTTAGCAACGATAGAACTGATTTTTGCTTTCTGAAATTGAAGGGCAGTCAATTTACTTTAACTAATCTGAACGGAAAGTACTTGGAAGCTCTTGCCCGCAATGGATAAAAATAATTCGGTAATATATGGACTAGAATTTCAGGCAAGATATTACTGATATACACATAGAGGTATGATTAATTTAAAAGTCAACTTCACAATTATTAGATAAAATTTATTTTAAGATTATGGGACTGACGTGAAGACAACAGAATTTCATTAATCTGATGACAAAATTCTTGCTACAGTTGTAAACAGGAAAATTCTAATCTTTGACTGACCAGAGTCAAAAACTCTTGTAGTTGCATAGTAAATTGTTGATCTATATCACCGTGCCTGGTGTAATGTGAGCCCACCTTATCCTTTTCTGGTATAAACATACCGTTTCACACTCTGTGGTTGTCATCCCTGCTCTGTGCCACGGATGTAATCTCTTCATGAGAAGAAGAAGATAACAAATATTCCGTGACAGCTAGCAGGTTAAGATCTACACACAGAGGTAAGTTTCAATTTAATTTAATATTCTAAATTTATCTGAACCATCCTGGTTCAGAATGTGCTTAACGCATTAATCTGCACTTGTAGAAACACAAGGCAGAGGAAAAGAAACTCTTTTGGCTCGCAGCCCGACGGATATTCCCGAAGAAAGAGCATATGGAAAACGCGGGATAACATCGACTTCATTAAATTGCATTCCTTCTGATTGTCCAAAGCGGTAATTTTACCTAAAAACCAAAAAGATTACATAAATGAGGTTACCAATTTTATAAAAATTTCAGAGTACGTAACACAGCAAGTAAAACTTGAGGCTGTTGGGGCTGATTACTATCAGCGAGTTAATGTCGAGAATGTCCAGGCACGCTCAGCGTCATCTTTAACCCCTGTCCCTAGTCAGGTTATCAAGGCAAGCAAACCACTATAAGACCTGGTTGAGGTTCGTGTCCCCAAAGAATTGGTTAAAAGTGATCCATCAAAGGAAGGAAAGCCCCGTAATTACTCGGGCTCCATGAGAAGAGTACAGCCCCATCCATGCATCAAAAATCGAACATAGAATTGCATGTAAGTTCAATAGC
The DNA here is from genome assembly GCA_964036015.1 of Leptarthrus brevirostris. Classification (NCBI taxonomy): domain Eukaryota; kingdom Metazoa; phylum Arthropoda; class Insecta; order Diptera; family Asilidae; genus Leptarthrus; species Leptarthrus brevirostris. The sequence continues at coordinate 64,304,537 of OZ038371.1, read as the reverse complement.
TACACTTTACTTCAACGTCAATACACCATCGCGGTTAGGATTTTATCCAATTGGTTTTTTTATTACCTAGACATATAGTGTTTTTGGTTTATCAGATAATTTATAAGAAAAATTCTATTTCGCTTGAGTACAAGAACGAAACGAAACCAAATAAGCTGTCGGTTGAAAGATGTGTAAAGGATTCGTGAAACAATTGCTAACTAGTTTTCGTGCGAAATGAAGAGACGGTCAAAACCAATAAGAAACATATTTTTAACCAGAAGCGTTCGTCCTTAGCTGTAATGGAACTTTTAAGTTTTATAAGAAGTTTGGAAGTTTAGTAAGAGATTTCTTCTAGGTTAGTTTTCGTATCTTTTATATAAAAATATTTCATATCTTATGTATTAGATATATAATTATTTCAATAATACCTTTCATAGCTTATGCAAGTAGATACATAATCATTTGAATTAACTTAATCTAGATTTAAAGTTTATTTGGGCTGCTGAAATTTGAACACGGCCGATTGAAATGTTTAGGCGTGATATGCATGAATTTCACTTAAATTATTATTAAACTTAAATTTCCTTATATTACATACTTGTCATTATACATATATATTTACGATTGCAAGTTTCGTTATACGGGAAGAATATTATCTGAGGCTCTCATTGTTACATATGCGTGAATTTTAAGCAATTGGCCTAAGTAGGCAAGAGATTATGGTATGGCAGGTCTTTCTCTCGAAATATGTAAATAGCAAACTAAAGACTAATTTAGAGAAACCATAAATTAAAATTATTTTGTTTACACTACTGGTTCAATAGCATAAGCATGTTGTTTGCGCATCTACGAGTAAGTTACGATTTAACCAAATTATATTCCGTGATACTTACGCATCTTAGTCGCGCGTAGTTCCGTCGTTAATATCTAGCTAGATATTATAAAAATCTTTTTCTTTTACGTTCATTTGAATTTACTTTGATCAAAAGCGAACTCAGCTAGTTACGTGGATGAATTTGCAAACAAACAAGGATGCGATAAAACTTAATTAGGCAATAGTAGTCAATCTCACTGTGTAGGGTTACATTTGCAGACTATAACGGATAAAGATTAAGACGTACTGTATCAGACTATGTTAGATTTTTTTATTGTGGACATATTTACAGGCTATGATAGATTTTTTTATTGTGGATATATTGTACAGACTATGTTAGTTTTTTTTTCATTATTATGAATATATCGTTAATAAGATGAATTAAATATTATCTTTAATTTCATGACTCCAGAAGCTTCTTCCCCTCTAGCTTCCCTCATTCCTCCTCCTTTTCCATAATGTTGTTGCCCTAATTGTTTTTTTTTGTTTTGTCGTTTTTTTCATTTCAGCACCCTTTTACAGGTTGGGCCTGTACCCTAGCCAGGTACAGGAATGGCGTGGGTTAGTGACCTGAACTATCGCTATGGGGGTAATTTTCCTTTTGTTTGTGTTTTCAAGATAGTTCAGGGCGGCTAGGAACAACTGGTGACACCAGACCTGTTGTTCCTCCTTCAAGTTCTGTTTTTTAGTTTTTTTTCTTTTTGTGGCAGACCTGAGAGAAGGAGTCCACAACCTTCTCTCGCCACAGGCACGCGAATTCTGTTGTAGATGTGTGAATCGGATGTTCAAGGACCTACACCCCATACCGACGAGCTAGGACGTGCTGCCAGCTAGCACGTGCTTGAACATCCTGCGGCAACTTCACTTTGCTTATCCGCACACACATACATTACATACATGGCGCCCAACGCAAAGCAGGTCTCCCCTAGGGAAGACACTCCAGCATCTTCTGGAGGCTTTGCGCCTCAAAAGAGATGGCATGTCAGCTTAGGCTGATCCGCTAGTCCTTCTCGGACTTAGGCGATGTTGGCCTGAACGGTTGTCGTCTCTTCCCTTTTTGTAAAGCACCTTCGAGGTCTAGTACCTCTATCCTGGTATGCCTAAAAGTGTCCGTAGGCATGCCAGCTTTTGTAAATAGGACACAGTATCCAACTATGCCCTGTCCTCAGCATGAAATGACCGGTGCTAGGTGTTAGTTCGGGTACCTTGAGCGATGTCCGATGTCGCCCTAGGTATGATTAACTACCAGATCATCGGCATCTCATGCTGTTGGGAGCTGTGGAGTCAGACGAAGGCCTGTCTTAGGCAATGGCTGCCGAATCACTCCACTAGTCGAGTACCTTGTACGGCCTGGATGCTGTCCTGGTATGGCTAGTGGAAGTGCTCGGTTAGCTTGTCTAGGTTCAGGATATCTCCAGCTCCACAGGCAGGACAGATGTTGTGGGTTTTGGGAACCTCATCCAGGTTCTCACCTTCCAAAATTTTTTTAGTTTTCTTCCTGTTTTCAAAATCTTTCATTTTGGTGAATACTTTTAGTTTCTGTTCATTAGTCAAACCCCTTTCTTTTTATTTTCTGCAATCCTTTAATTTCTTTATCTATTTCCTTTTTGTGTTTGTCTATTTCCACCTACCTTCTCCCCCCCTTCCCCATCCCTAGCAAGATGAAGAAGAAGCTTCTGGAGGGAACCTGAAATATTTCATTCATTATTTTTTTGTTTTTTTTTCTCAAAAACATTTTCATTTTTTTTGGTTGATTTCGGATGGGTTGATAATTTTCTTTGAATTCTGATTTTGATTCGATTTAGCTTACATGCAGTTTTGCTTACGGTTTTGTTCTTATACTTATATATTTTTTTTGATTTATCATAGCTCATTTTTTTTGCCCTTTTATTTCTTTATCTGATTTCCATTTTGCCGCCTTCAAGCTTGAGTTTGTGCTGCAACCTTCGGAGCTGAGACTCCCGTACTATTTGGCTGAGACTTTCTGTCTCATGACTTTTTATTAATTATACATACGCGGCTACATTGTAATTGTATTGCCCTTTATTGCCTGAAGCAAGAATTTTTTTTAAATGTTCCGATCACCAGCTGCGAAGCCCGGAGTTGAACCTGATGGGCGTGGGGCAAAACCTAAACAGTCGCAAGTCCTTACTACACCACCAGTGACGAGGAGCAAAACACAAATAGCTCTCAACCAAACCTATGGGTCGGCAAGGTTCTCCTCGGACTGAGTTAAAGGCACGGCATCGGCGCCTCAGCCAGATCTGTCTAAACCACCGCCTAACTTCGGGTCAAACTTGTCCCTTAGCGGAGCCTGGACTCTTCCTGCGACTAATCAGGCTCAGCCGCTGGAAGACTTGAGGAACCTTCGGCTTACCCCTCCCCCGCCAAAAAACCCGCACCCTACGGCAGCCTCAGTAGTCACTGTTGATCAGTTGGCAACGCAGATGGAGGTCCTGAAAAAGGAGATGTTAGGTCTGCTACGAACAAACTTAGCGCAGTCCATTCTGGATAGGTCAGGGTCCGTCAGTAGCCCCGCCAGACCTGATGAGGTGTGCCCAGCTCCTTCGATAGGTCCGGATACACTGCCTCGACAATCTGAAACGAGCCCTAGATGGCCACCCCGACTCTTCGAGCATGTCCCCCGTCAGCTACCTCAGCATAGCCATAGGCCTGGTGCTGAGAGGATTAATTACCAACCCAGACGCCCTTCCATCATAGCGTCCTGGGGTATTCAGTTCTCTGGTCGTAGCCCGGCATTTACTGTTGAAGATTTTTTGTTTCGCATCGAGCGACTAGCTTTCAGTTCCCGCGTGTCCGAAGATGAGCTGTGTTGCAACATACATATCCTATTGAAGGACGAGGCCAAACAATGGTTCTGGAACCATTTCTGTCGCGCCTCTCCGGACTTTGGCTGGGAACTATTCAGAGATCGTATCAGACAAGAGTTCGGTTCTGCCGAAACAGACTTGGACCTGATGCGGACTCTGATGGAACTCCGCCAGAGTTCGGAGAGCTGCGACAGCTACCTCCGCAAAGCCCGGTCGATTGTGGGACACATGAGAACACCACCACCTGAAAACGATCTAGTCCAGATCGTCAGAGACAATCTGCATCCCCGTATCGGTCAGCAATTCTCAACCGCTACAGTAAGATCCATGGATCAACTGCAGAACCTATGCCGTATGGCTGAACGCTGGATGACACGACGTGAATTACACAGGCGATCTACGCGAACAGACGTCCATGAACTTGATTTTGACTCAACCCAGGAGGCAGAGGATTCCTCTGGATTCCCTGCGACTGGAGTGGAGGAAGTGAGGCGTTCCCCAGACACGGCAACTCGCATGACTTGCTGGAACTGTGGTGTAGCGGGTCACTCCTTCCATTCTTGTCTCAGTGAAATCAGGAGACTTTTCTGCTACACCTGTGGTCAACCAGGAGTAGTGTCACCTAAGTGCTCCCGGTGTAACCCGGAAAACGCCAGGGCGAGTGGTCGAAGCAGGGGACTCCACTCGCCGAAGATAATGATCAGCAAGGCGACTTCGACGACACCCTGAATTACCCTGCCTTGTCACAATGTACCCAGACTGATCCCTCTCATAAAGAGAGTACCACCCAGACAGCACCTTTTTATCTCATGCGAGGAATGTCCCTGCATGAGAGGCAACTAAATTACGAGTAAGTAAGAGCTCGTATCTTTGCTGAGGAAATGACTCTCCCTCTCAATCGAAGAAGACGACGATGGAGAGAGTTCCGAAAGAGAAAACGTGTGAGGAGAAAGACGAAGCAGTCTTTAATCTCGACTGTTATTACCAGTCAAGATAACGGTCGACCTTACGTCAGAGTTCAGATAGCCAACGACTCAATCCTAGGTTTGCTTGACAGCGGTGCCAGTGTGAGTTGCTTGGGACAAGGAGCCCTAGAGTTTGTCCAGCGCTCAGGCTTAAAACTCTCCGCATTGTCAGCCTCAGTTCGTACCGCCGACGGTACTAGCAAGTCCGTCCCCGGCACAATCAGAACTGCAGTCACCTTTCGAGGACAGTCTGAAATTCTCACCCTGTTTGTAGTGCCTGGCTTAAGCCAACAATTGTATTTAAGCGTCGACTTCTGGCGAGCCTTTCAACTCGCACCAAACATCATCTCCTCTGTTAATGTACAGCCTTCTTCTTCGGTTGAGACGAACTTTCACTCCCTGAATAACCCAGACAGAACCAAACTAGACACAGTCATTGCTCAATTTCCTTCCTTCACAGCTCTAGGTTTGGGAAAGACCCACCTAGAAGAGCATGTTATTGATACCGGCGATGCCTTACCAATAAAACAAAAGCACTATCCCATCTCTCCAGCAATCCAAAAGCTGATATATGAAGAACTGGACCGTATGTTGGAGTTAGGGGTAATTGAAGAGTCCAACAGTCCCTGGAATTCCCCAGTTGTACTTGTACGTAAACCTGGGAAGGTCAGGTTCTGTCTGGACTCTCGCAAGATGAACCTAGTCACTAAAAAGGACGCCTACCCCTTATCCCACATCGACGGATTGCTTGGACGACTGCAGGACACGCACTTCATTTCGTCCATCGATTTGAAGGACGCCTTTTGGCAAATTCCTTTGGAGAAGCAGTCAAGGGAGAAGACAGCGTTCACAGTGCCCGGCAGGCCGCTCTACCAAAATACCGTCATGCCTTTTGGATTGTGCAATGCCCCTCAACGTATGTGTCGACTTATGGATAAAATTATCCCTGGTCGTTTACGCGAACATGTCTTTGTATATTTGGATGATTTGTTAGTCGTATCACCAGACTTTGACTCCCATCTGAAAGCCTTACGAGAAGTAGCTGATTGTCTGCGCAACGCTAAATTGATGATTAACGTTGAGAAAATCCGGTTTTGCGTCAAGCAAGTCCGCTACTTGGGTTTCATGATTGGAGATGGAACACTGAAAACTGACCTCGAGAAAGTAGCAGCCGTGGCGGATTTCCCTATACCCCGCTCGGCTAAACAAACCCGCAGATTTCTCGGAATGACGGGTTGGTATCAGAGATTCCTCCCCAATTATGCAACCTTGGCAGCTCCGATTACGGACTGCTTAAAGAAGAGTAAAAGTTTCGCATGGACAGTCGAAGCGCAACAAGCTTTTGAAAGGCTCAAACAAGCAATGTGTAGTGCACCCATCCTTACAACACCCGACTTGTCGAAGAAGTTTTACATACAGTGTGATGCTAGCACCTCTGGTGTAGGCAGTGTACTCTTTCAGACGGATGAGACAGGCGCTGAAAGACCGATAGCGTATATGTCAAAGAAGCTTAATCCAGCGCAGCGCAACTATAGCATCACTGAATTGGAATGCTACGCTGCTGTGCTGAGTGTGAAAAAATTTAGAGCATATGTTGAAGGACATCCTTTTTCCATCATCACTGATCACGCCAGTCTGAAGTGGCTGATGAGTCACTCAGATCTCTCCGGAAGATTGGCTCGATGGAGTTTAAAGCTGCAGGCTTTTGACTTCCAGATCGAGCATCGCAAGGGTGCGCAGAATGTGGTCCCTGACACTCTGTCCCGAGCACACACTGAAACGGCAGAGGAGTTGAAAGTAAGTGCAGTCGACGTAGACTTAAACTCGCCATACTTCTCCATGGAAGAGTATGAGCAGTTGAAATCGGCTATGCTTGCTAACCCAACACAACTCCCTGATTTCTGTGTCTCGGACGGGTACGTATACAAGAGGACCCAACCTCGACGCGGTGACTTGATTCAGGAGGACTTAGCTTGGAAGCTTTGGCTGCCTTCGGGTCTGGTGGAAGGTTTGATCCGGGAGGCTCATGAGTCATCTCAGTCAGCGCATGGAGGCTTCCATAAAACGCTGTGTCGACTTCGAGAAAAGTATTATTGGCCCTACATGGTAACACACGTACGCGCCTATGTTTTAAGTTGTCAGGTATGTAAAGAAACTAAGTCACCCAATACCATTTTGCGACCGCCGATGGGTAAGCCTTTGGAAGCCCATCGTCCATTTCAGTTCCTATATATCGATTTCCTTGGTCCGTACCCTCGCACTAAACGGGGTAACACTGTTATATTTGTAGCACTAGATGGCTTCACCAAATTCGTTCTTATCAAGCCAATGCGTGCCGAAAGGGCCGACCTAGTCAACGCCTTCCTGGAGAAAGATGTATTGTCCGTTTTCGGAGTTCCAGAAACAATCTTCTCCGACAACGGTAGGCAATTCACCTCAAATATTTTCCAGAAGCTGTTGAGCGAATATGGAATAAAACATGTTAAAACAGCCAAGTACTCTCCACACCCTAATGCTTCAGAGCGAGTGAACCGATCTATCTTATCTGCCATCCGCGCTTATATACAAGATGATCATAGTGCATGGGCCTTACACCTCCCCGCCATAGGTAGTGCGCTGCGAACATCAGTACACCAGTCCATTGGCACAGACCCGTACTATGCTCTCTTTGGCCACCACATGGTACAGCATGGCTCAGCCTATCCAGTCCTGAGACAGATAGACCAGCTGAAAACTGGTGATATATCCGTGTTACCTGTAGCAGACCGTCTCCAGCTGATTAGTTCTCGGTTGTCAGACCACCTTCAGCGCGCACATGACAAGCATGAAAAGGCTTATAACACCCGTTGTCGTGACGTTACGTACACTCCTGGTCAGGAAGTGTTCTGTAGAGTCTTTGTTCAGAGCGACATGCAAAAAGGCATCAGTGCAAAGTTGGCAAATAAATTCAACAAAGCCAGAATCGTCAAGCGTGTTGGGCAGAGTCTATACCAACTGGAGGACACTCAAGGGAAGCCTTTGGGAACTTTTCACGCCAAAGACATCTGGCAGTGAAAATCCCTCCATTATATCTGATCTAAATTTCAATCGTCCGTCCGTCCGAATTTTTTTTGTTAGTCCGTCCGTTCGCGTCCTAGACAGGAATGCCCGGATCAGTCGGTAGAGCATGAGACTATTCTTCTCAGGGTCGTGGTCGTGCCACACGTTGTTTCAATCAAGCGGTGAAGAAGATCTGAACTCTGCAGCTTCTCATTAGAGCTTGGAGGGGACAGTTCTGACTCTCTGCTTGAGGTGGAAGTGATTGGCCATCCTTCTTCCTCTCATTAGGGAACGAAGTGATGCCGGTAACTGACACGGCAGCGTGCCAGCGCCAGATCCGGGGATGATCTTATGCCTCCATTGAGTCCGAGTATATCCTGTCTCACTCTTTTCAGCTCCTCTCTCATCGGATCGCTAGAGCTACAGGCCTTGAGAGAGAGACCTGTGTTGTAATGTGAGCCCACCTTATCCTTTTCTGGTATAAACATACCGTTTCACACTCTGTGGTTGTCATCCCTGCTCTGTGCCACGGATGTAATCTCTTCATGAGAAGAAGAAGATAACAAATATTCCGTGACAGCTAGCAGGTTAAGATCTACACACAGAGGTAAGTTTCAATTTAATTTAATATTCTAAATTTATCTGAACCATCCTGGTTCAGAATGTGCTTAACGCATTAATCTGCACTTGTAGAAACACAAGGCAGAGGAAAAGAAACTCTTTTGGCTCGCAGCCCGACGGATATTCCCGAAGAAAGAGCATATGGAAAACGCGGGATAACATCGACTTCATTAAATTGCATTCCTTCTGATTGTCCAAAGCGGTAATTTTACCTAAAAACCAAAAAGATTACATAAATGAGGTTACCAATTTTATAAAAATTTCAGAGTACGTAACACAGCAAGTAAAACTTGAGGCTGTTGGGGCTGATTACTATCAGCGAGTTAATGTCGAGAATGTCCAGGCACGCTCAGCGGCATCTTTAACCCCTGTCCCTAGTCAGGTTATCAAGGCAAGCAAACCACTATAAGACCTGGTTGAGGTTCGTGTCCCCAAAGAATTGGTTAAAAGTGATCCATCAAAGGAAGGAAAGCCCCGTAATTACTCGGGCTCCATGAGAAGAGTACAGCCCCATCCATGCATCAAAAATCGAACATAGAATTGCATGTAAGTTCAATAGCTACACTTTACTTCAACGTCAATACACCATCGCGGTTAGGATTTTATCCAATTGGTTTTTTTATTACCTAGACATATAGTGTTTTTGGTTTATCAGATAATTTATAAGAAAAATTCTATTTCGCTTGAGTACAAGAACGAAACGAAACCAAATAAGCTGTCGGTTGAAAGATGTGTAAAGGATTCGTGAAACAATTGCTAACTAGTTTTCGTGCGAAATGAAGAGACGGTCAAAACCAATAAGAAACATATTTTTAACCAGAAGCGTTCGTCCTTAGCTGTAATGGAACTTTTAAGTTTTATAAGAAGTTTGGAAGTTTAGTAAGAGATTTCTTCTAGGTTAGTTTTCGTATCTTTTATATAAAAATATTTCATATCTTATGTATTAGATATATAATTATTTCAATAATACCTTTCATAGCTTATGCAAGTAGATACATAATCATTTGAATTAACTTAATCTAGATTTAAAGTTTATTTGGGCTGCTGAAATTTGAACACGGCCGATTGAAATGTTTAGGCGTGATATGCATGAATTTCACTTAAATTATTATTAAACTTAAATTTCCTTATATTACATACTTGTCATTATACATATATATTTACGATTGCAAGTTTCGTTATACGGGAAGAATATTATCTGAGGCTCTCATTGTTACATATGCGTGAATTTTAAGCAATTGGCCTAAGTAGGCAAGAGATTATGGTATGGCAGGTCTTTCTCTCGAAATATGTAAATAGCAAACTAAAGACTAATTTAGAGAAACCATAAATTAAAATTATTTTGTTTACACTACTGGTTCAATAGCATAAGCATGTTGTTTGCGCATCTACGAGTAAGTTACGATTTAACCAAATTATATTCCGTGATACTTACGCATCTTAGTCGCGCGTAGTTCCGTCGTTAATATCTAGCTAGATATTATAAAAATCTTTTTCTTTTACGTTCATTTGAATTTACTTTGATCAAAAGCGAACTCAGCTAGTTACGTGGATGAATTTGCAAACAAACAAGGATGCGATAAAACTTAATTAGGCAATAGTAGTCAATCTCACTGTGTAGGGTTACATTTGCAGACTATAACGGATAAAGATTAAGACGTACTGTATCAGACTATGTTAGATTTTTTTATTGTGGACATATTTACAGGCTATGATAGATTTTTTTATTGTGGATATATTGTACAGACTATGTTAGTTTTTTTTTCATTATTATGAATATATCGTTAATAAGATGAATTAAATATTATCTTTAATTTCATGACTCCAGAAGCTTCTTCCCCTCTAGCTTCCCTCATTCCTCCTCCTTTTCCATAATGTTGTTGCCCTAATTGTTTTTTTTTGTTTTGTCGTTTTTTTCATTTCAGCACCCTTTTACAGGTTGGGCCTGTACCCTAGCCAGGTACAGGAATGGCGTGGGTTAGTGACCTGAACTATCGCGTAATGGGGGTTAACTTTTCTTGCGTTTTTCTTTTCAAGATGGTTCAGTGCGGCTAGGAACAGCAGGTGACACCAGACCTGTTGTTCTTCCTTTTTATCTGTTCTCGTACGTTTATTTCTTTTCGTGGCAGACCCCAAGGAAGGATTCTACAACCTTCTTTCGCCACAGGCACGCGTACTTCTGTTTGCGATGTGTGATAAGATGTCCAAGGACCCTGACCCCATACCGACGAGCTAGGACGTGCTGCCAGCTAGCGCGTGCCACTTGGACATCTCGCGGCAACTTCACGTTGCTAAACATGCGCGCAAACATCATACTGGACAATTGAGGACTCTCACGGGCATCTTGTTTGAGATTTGGATTGTAATCAAAATAAACAGTGTCACATTGTTACGGGAGGAGACGATGGATGTCTAAAAATCCGGGATTGCTGGATGGCAAAGGAGCCAAATTTAGAATGTTCGGTTTAATACTTATTTGAAAAATATAATTATTATACATTATTTAAAAAATATAATTATTGAACTTTCATGTTGTTTTCTCGTCGTTTTCATAAAAGATTCCAACAGAACCCCAGAAAAGTAAAACACCGAGGTCCAAGCAGGAAGCAATTAGTGAACACAGACTGAGTGCTATTGAAAATGCGATATCTAAAATCTAACCACTCTAATTAATAAACTAGTTTCTTTTAAATTTCAATTCGCCACACTAATACACAGTTTTTTTATAAATAAACAATGGAAAATTTATTATTTTCATATTTTCTTTACTTAAGTAAAGCCGAGATCCATAAATCCATAACTATTATATTAATCACGCGATCCTAATAATAATCTTTATTATTAGGATCGCGATATATTTAATTTTTCTGAAAAATCAGTTAAATAAAAATACTCCGGCTGTGCGAACTGTCAAACAGTAACTAACCCATGCTAATCTTACAAGAAGTTTTCTCGTCTCCACGCATCAAAAATTTACTACAGCTGTACGGGTACATATAACCTGAGATTGTATGTGACACTTTTATTTGAAACCTCTTAATGTATAGAGCAAAAGTAAGATGGCATCCAAGAGATATCGTTGACGTCACATAAATTGAGAAAATAATTGAGAGAAGTTGTTTTTAATAACTAATATACTAGGGATGCACACAAATTTTTAAAGGAATGACTACTAAAGGGGTAACGAGAAGCAACCTCAGCCTCCAGATGGCACGAGGCTCATAGGGCTTACCCTCCCCATCCTACGACTATGTACCGCCCTCTGGTTATTACATAGTCCCTAATGTCTCGGATAGTTGGCCGGACCAGGCGAGGAGAGAGAGAGCGACAACTACACTCTTATCAGTCAGCTGCTCATAATGTGTCTTTTAATTGATCGAACAAATGAAATGTAAAAATCCTTTTCAAATCTTGGGCTAAAAATCAAAATTCCTTTACTTCATTGTCTTTTCTTCAAATGTTCATTCATTAGAAATATATTAATCTTACTCAGAGGCTGAATCTTTCATTCAACAAGATCCAGCGAACTATATGGACTAACTACAGGACTCGTGAAATACTAACTATGTTCCTAAGCATATATAAATTTCATCTGTAAATATAACTAAATGGGAAATGGCTATTTATAAATCTGTACAAGAATTCAATTCACATACTACTCGTTTGACTGATAATTATCTTTTATGAGCCCAAAATATAACAACATACCCTTATCGTTTGTATGACTCGCTACTCCAAGTTTGTGGGTTAACTATATATGGTAGGTATATTATGCGACAAGAAAACAGAATTCAATAAAAAGGATTAAATTTTGAGTAAATGAGACATCACTAATCCGTGAAACGAGCGAAAAGCAAATCAAGTAATTGCTTCCAAGATTTATTTTATTACGACTTACGACCAAAATAGCTGTTGCGCTTTGCTATCCTCGAAAGTAATTAGAATTCATTTTATAATAGTTTATATATTATAATATCATTTAAGACTTCCAATCAAGTTGTGTGAATATATGCTTAAAATTAGTTTAATTATAAAGAATATTCCATAGCAGTAAGTACAGACTTTTTCCTTTTATTAACGAAGTTATCATTTACAATATTCTAAATTAATCATAAAAATGTTGATGTAAAAAGCTTATATTATTACATATAAATTCATTCTGTTTAAAATTTTTATTGTATTTGTTTTTCTTTTATATTGTGCTTCTATTACCAAAAAAAACATAAAATCCTTCAATTAAGATATAGAGTATATATATAGGTTAATTAGTATATAATGTGTTTCTTGTAATTAGTATTTTTATTAATAGACCATCTTTTTATATTCTTGTTTCGCATCTTTTTCTCTTTTTTCAAATTTTTGTTCAACTTTAATGCTTATGCGGTATTTCAATTTTTCCAAAAAAATTTATAATTAAGTGATCTGAAGAACAATCCAAGCAACACATGAGAGGTCACGCTAAGATATGCCAAATTAATGTCCCGTGGTAATTGTTACACTCTCTGGCAAGGCTGCCGACGAGCACAGACAATATTAATTCGTTAAAAACACTTGAACTTTTATTTCACAATTCTTATCTTAATTTCCTTAAACATAGATTTTGCAATATAAATTGGTTACAAATATTTTCATTTGTCACTTAATTAACTTTGAGTACTTATCGTCCTTAAACTTCACTTCACAATTCCTATCTTAATTTCCTTAAGTAAAGATTTTACAATATTAATTTGTTAAAAACACTTGAACTTTAATTTCACAATTCTTATCTTAATTTCCTTAAACAGAGATTTTACAATATAAATTGGTTGCAAATATTTTCATTTGTGACTTAATTAACTTTGAGTACTTATCGTCCTTAAACGTCACTTCACAATTCCTATCTTAATTTCCTTAAGTAAAGGTTTTACAATATTAATTTGTTAAAAACACTTGAACTTTAATTTCACAATTCTTATCTTAATTTCCTTAAACAGAGATTTTACAATATAAATTGGTTGCAAATATTTTCATTTGTCACTTAATTAACTTTGAGTACTTATCGTCCTTAAACGTCACTTCACAATTCCTATCTTAATTTCCTTAAGTAAAGGTTTTACAATATTAATTTGTTAAAAACACTTGAACTTTAATTTCACAATTCTTATCTTAATTTCCTTAAACAGAGATTTTACAATATAAATTGGTTGCAAATATTTTCATTTGTCACTTAATTAACTTTGAGTACTTATCGTCCTTAAACCTCACTTCACAATTCCTATCTTAATTTCTTTAAGTAAAGATTTTACAATATTAATTTGTTAAAAACACTTGTCAAGTACTTAGAATCCAAACTTTCAACCCACGACCGACTCTTGTTTCCGCGACTTTTCCTCACCCAATTTTAAACCAGACCCCTCAAACGCTACTTGCCGCGATCGCGAATAGAACAGAACTCTCTTCTTTACATCCGACGAATTCTTCACAACCGATCTACATAAAGAAAAGCTTTCGTGCTTTTTCTTCGTTTTTTAGCTTTGCCCTTGATGTATTTAGTTGTCATTGGGCAAAGCCGCTGTAGATCGTTGTTTGTCGCGCTGATTAAGCAATTTTCGTTTGCTTATCGTGTACTGGGCTACCGTGTGAAAGGAATTTCGACGGTAACCCGAGCGCGTTGTTTATCATGGGTTGGATTTGAGTACATTGCAACTTTGTTGCAATGCACTCGGTTGTAGGAAATCCAACCCATTAAATATTTATCGGTTTTTTATATTTTTTCTTTAGGTGCTCCTGAGTTGGATTTGAATATGTTGCAACTTTGTTGCATCAAATATGTGATACCCGAAATCCAACTCATGAGACTTTTACGATTTGTTTTTATTAAATGTCAGATTGGATTCGTTAGAATTAGGCTTATCTTAAAATAAGCGAATCCAATCTGTAACATTTCCTTCCCCCCGCGAATAAGAGGAGTATTCTTTGGAGAGGAATACTCCTCATTCCGAGTTTGAATTTAGTAGTACGCGGTTTATTTCTATATAATGGCGTATATTTCAAATGCCAATTTTGTGGGTCTCCTGCATGGGGACGCTATTGTTCTGCGTAACCAAAGGCACCGGCTTGCTCATTCGGCGATTTTTCGCGCCCGAATGGTGAGGATCATCCGGGTTGACCCTGGCGGGGACGGTTGTGTCCGCCTTTGGTGGTCCCGTCCGGACCGGCGGTCCTGCTGCATATGGTCTAGCAGGGGCGGTGCAGATTCCACCCACATGGTGGACTACGTTCTCGGCGGTCACGGCGAGTCGTGGAATGCTTCAGGTAAGCCCATTTTCTGAAATTATATTATAATTATAATTCTGATTTTTATTTTTCTTAGGGGGCGTGTTGCTGGTGTGGGGGTATGTTGCAGATTGTGCACATTGTGTCCTGACGGGAACCCCCCCACGAGGATCCCCGCTGCCTTCCGCGCACGTCGCTGAGGACGAGGCCTCTCCCCCTCCTCGGGCTGACAGTTCCCTACAGCGCGTCTTGGACATAGAGGAGCTGCTGTCTATGAGGTCATCGCCCATGGTAGACTCTGACGTCAGTTCAGAGCACTGGACCCTCAGCCAGTAGGCGGACTCCACAGCTTAATGCCTCTCTTCAATTTTTTCTTGTAATTTTTTATAAAATTTTTTTTCTTTATAAAATTCAATTAATCTTTTATAAATAAATAATCAATAATATCCTTACAAATAAACAATAAAATAAAAATTCAAAAATTAAACAAGTTGTCTTTTTCTTCGTAGCTAGACCTTTCATACTTTCAGGTTGATTAGGGCTCCGCGCGTTTGGCCTGGCTGAGTTGTTCTTTCTCCTATTTTGTTTTTGTGTTTTACGTCGGTTTATAGGTGTGCTTTTAATATTTATTTCGTATTATTTTCTCTGTCTTCTTTTTGTTTTTTGTTTACTTTTTCTCTTTGTTTGTTTAATGCTGTTTTGCGCTACGGTTTCGTGTTCACCGTAGATTGTGGTCGTACTCCACGGCGCGAAAAAAAATATTTTTTACTTTATTTTTTAGTATTTCCTCCGTTTTTCAATGTTTTTACCCCCAGTCAGGAGAGCGGTTAGTACTTGCCTTGCGCTTCGGTATCTTTTCGACCGAAGATTGTGGTAGTACTCCACGGCGCGTAAAATTTTACTTTTATTTCTTAATATTCTTTATTTTTTATAATATTTTTCTCCCTCGTTAGTACTTGTCTTGCGCGTCAGTATTTTTTCGACCGACGGTTGTGGTAGTACTCCACGGCGCATTTTTTGTTGTTAACATTTTTGTTTATCTTATTCAAATTTCGTTCTTTGCTGGTACTTTCTTTAGGTTTCCTTATTAATCTAAAGGTCTATAATAAATTTTATCTTGGCATCCTTCAAATTTGTCTGTGTTTATTGTTTAGACCAGCTGAATGGACCGTGCCCTGGGCAGTGTTTGTGGCCGTTGAGGCCGCTCTTTTGGTGCTGAGACTGCCTCTTCTAAAGGGATTTCGGGCATGGGCGTTTGATTACGCCGCGTGGTCCATGCTTTCAATGGCGGTATGGCGTATTTGGCTGTCATGTAAATGACGATGAACAGCAGTATTAGAGCCGTAAGTGACAACGAAGTTGTCCAGAGTAGGTGGGGTGTTTTCACCCGGGAGTGTAGATTTAACTCCTGTATTTTGGCCTCTATTTGGTCCAATGATTGCGTACTCTCGTGCAACATTTCGTTAGTGTTTTCGCCTAGTAGTAACTTTGTATACGTTACCTCCGTCACAGAATGCTGCTTGTATTTGGCCATGAAGGAATCTAATTCCTTTGCCGTTTCGTTTGTTTTAGGAAAGTATGCTGGTTGCGTGAAACGTAGTGGATGCGTATTTTCAGCCTCATAATATAGGGTATGCGGTCCTATTTGTAAGTGGCAGGGTTGGTTAATGACCAAGATTCCCTGTCCAGAGAGGCGATGCGTGAGCAATTGTTGGGTGCATGTAATATGCACAATGGTTGTTGTCTTCAATGCATATAGCCAGGAATTGGGCCTATTTAATTTAATTAAAATGTCCCTGGAAGGCATCTGCACTTTTAGCGAACACCTAGGGTTTTCGTTCAGGGGATTGAAGAGCAACTTGATCACGCATTCATCCGATTGTGTTGCCTTTGTTATCGGCGTATTTAACAGACCAGCGTAAGTATCCTCCTCGACATCTCGAGTGACTTTCCGATATGCTTTCATATTCTCCGGTTTAAGCAATAGAAATTCCTGAGTCGAAAGTTGACTCGCTATATGCGAATATTCTATTTCCGGGACTAATGAGTGGTTCGCTTCCGTGTGTATTGGGAAGCACCTGATTCGTTGCAACTTCATTTTTGGAAGACTGAAAATTGGTAATGTAATTTTGATTACCAGTTTTTGTTGCAATAGGTGGGTCCGTAATTCAGCCGTCTGATAGAGAATTGATAGACAATTCTGGGCCTTTGAACACGTGGCGTGAGATTTGTGATAAATCTCAAGGAGTGAATCAGGGGCGAACAGCAGGGGATGAATTTGGTTATTTCGGTTAGAGGTTATTATATCCAGTAGCGCCTGCTGTCGGAACTCAATTTCTACCATTTGTAGCAGCAGACTCGAGACTATTTCCTGTCTCATTTGTCTTGCTACGAGTTTGTCAGTAGAATTATATAAATCATTCATCTGGTAGGCTATTTGCCGTTGTCTTTCGACCAGTGAATTTAAAGGCTTTTGAATCGTATTAAGCGCAGTCTTGACTACACTGATTTGTTGTTTTTCCAAATCAGCGAGTACCTGATGGTTAGTTTCCAACTCATCCAGGCGACTATAGACTTCGCGTTCATTGGCACTATCCATGGTACCGAAAAGGTAGTGCATGGCGTTTCCGATGCCGTCAAAAATAGATCTCGTTTTGCGAGATTTGGGAACAGCTTGTTTAATTACCTTAGTGCGTTGTTTGATATTTTCCATCAACGCGTGCATGTGTTTTTGCTGGAGTTCGCAGAGGTCTCCTACGGTGTTGTTTCCGCATAGTTGATGCACGTAGTGTTCGGCTCGTTCCGCAATTGTTGTCTGGTTGTCCAACTCGGTCAGGTCCAATTCCGTGAGGATATTCCATGTGGAGTGGTAAACCATGAGGCTTCCTAAATCCTCGAATAGCACTCCTGTATTGTTGAGTGGGTTTACCGAGTATGTCTCCGACGTACTACTTCCCATAGCGGACACGAATAGTCCGAGGATGATAGCGTTTTGTATCATACCTGGGGAGAGCAATATGGTTAGTGGAGATTTCTAAATTAAGTTTCTTATTTACTAAGCGTAGATTTTCCCTAAAGTGATGTCATGCTTGTCTTGCATTCTCACGGGTATAATAGTTGGTTACATTTGGGAAGTCGCTTTGATGTTTACTGTTGAATACAGTATTTCGAAAGTAGTTGAGGGGGACCTCAAGACAAGGGACTACCAGGAAGGAGTTTAGTGTTTTTGTGCTGTAGAAATCGGGCAGTCTCTGATGGGATTGCAATTGCGCAAAAGTTGGTTTGATTTATTAATTCTGGGAATCGAATCGGACAGCCGGCAGCGTTTTATTTTCACAAGAGGTGTTTAGAGTGCTGTAGAAAATATGACTAAGTGGGAGTGAGACCTCAGGGCACGGAACTGCCAGGAAGAACTGCTAGATATAGCATTAACGAGAGGGATTTTTGGTGGTTCATTCTCTGACGAAATTTCGCAAGAGTTGGTTTGAATTTATTGTTTCAAGGTTCGACTTTTAGTAGAAGTCGTTCTTTTAATTATGTGTTGTTGGGCTAAAGATAGTGCAGTCCTGTTGATTGGTACTTCTTAGATTTAAACACGTTTAATAGGTGGAGTGTGAGGTTTTATGTTAATTGATTTGAAAATACGTAGAAAGATTATAAGGAATAAAAGGAATTTTAATTAAGGTTGGTTTGGACCCGATTGGACCGAGTTGTTAAGGGACTTTTGTCGTTGTTCCCTTCTTGGTTTTGTGCTGGCCTTGCGTTACGATTTTCATCTCAATCGTAGATTGTGGTAGCACATCACGACGCGTTTAGATAATATTTACGATCTTCATTATCTATTCATAGAATGGCTTAAGACGGTTGTTGTGAACCGTAACTGTACGTTTGCCCATTTTTAGGGTTGTATTCACTGATGATGGTATACCGATTACCAGATATGGTCCTACCCAGATTTGAGAGAGCTTATGCTTTCGGCTTTCGCTCTTGAGTAAGACTTTGTCACCAATGTGAAACGATAAGGGTCGAACAGCTTTGTCGTAGTATAGTTTCGACCGTTGCTTGCTAGCGAGCAGATTTTTGCGTGCCGTGGCATAAGACTTTTGGAGCTTATATCTTAAGATTTGATAGTAGCTCTCGTGATTATACACGGGTTCAGGGTCTCGCTTTAAATTTGACGGAACATCCGCTGTGAAGCCGTAAAGGCAGTCCATGGGAGTTAATTTTGTCCCTTCGTGTACACTGTTATTGTACACGAATGCAGCGGTTCGCAGATATTGATCCCATGATTTAGGATTCTCGTCCACTATGGTACGCAAGTATTCAATTAACGGCCTGTGTGCACGTTCCAGTGCGCCGTTTGACTGTGGGTGGTAGGCAGAGGTTTGTAACTTCTTCACCCGTAGCAGTTTACATACCTTTTTGAACAGGTCACTAAGGAAGTTGCTTCCCTGATCAGTGACTATTCGTTTAGGGATGCGGTAGCGCGCGACGATTTCGTCGAAGAAGATTTGCGCTACAGTGACGGCTTCCCCGTTAGGTATGGCATACCAATCGACAAATTTAGTGAGGTTATCCTGGAAAGTCAAGATGTACTTGTTTCCGGAGTCAGTTTCCTCGAGTGGACCAACAATGTCGAGATAGACTTTGTCGAAGGGTTGTTCTGCGATGTCCGTGATGACCATCGGCATTTTATACTGAGGTGATTGATGCCTTCATTTTTTGGCATTTTGAGCAACGCTTAACGTATTTCTTGATATCGCTAAGCATGTGCCTCCACCAGTACTTCCTTCGAATCCGCTTGTATGTTTTAATTACGCCCTGATGGCCGCCAAAAGGAGAGTCGTGATAATCATGTAAGATAGTTTGTATCTCCTTGGGGCTGGTGATTATTTCAGGGGCCTTGATTTTATCGTCAACTAGCGGATTAGTATCTGGCGGGTTTTCTGCAGTGACCTCTTCTATATTTGAGTTTATCTCGTTTTCGCGAGGCGTGTGATCCCGTATTTCGGGGCTTTTAGACTCTGTTTGAGCGTTTTTTGCTTGAGCCCGGGTCACAGCGTTACATTTTAGGCGATTTTCGCGAATGGAGGTTATTTCATCCTCCGAGTCCGAATCCATTTTATGGTGGACTTGCGCTTTGACTATTATGTTTTGGCCCTTTGAGTCTTCGCTGACTTCCCGTGGAATGCGGCTTAACGCGTCGGCATTCGTATTGTACTTTCCTGGCTTGTATTCGATTTGATAATCGAATTCAGAAAGTTTATGGTGAAATCTCACCAGACGGGAAGTAGGGTCTTTAACATTAAAGACGCCTTTGAGAGGCTTATGGTCTGTATAGACCGTAAATTTTCGGCCTTGCAAGTAACATCTAAAGTTACGCGTAGCCCAGACTATAGCGAGCAACTCTTTTTCAATAGTTGAGTAGTTGCGTTCCGCTTTGTTCAGTGTACGGCTGGCGTAGGCAATGGGCTGATCGTGTCCTACTTCTCCTTGTGAGAGGACGGCTCCTAATGCCTCGCTGCTGGCGTCCGTGGTTAAATTGAATGGTTTCGAGAAATCGGGATATATAAGTAGGGGAGGAGAAATTAATGAAGTTTTGATTTTCTCGAATGCCTCCTGACACTTCTCGGTCCATGTGAATTTGACATCCTTGCGGAGCAAATTCGTTATCGGACGCACAATTTTGGAGAAGTCGGGGATGAACTTTCGATAGTAATTGGCAAGTCCAATAAAGGATTGAACTTGTCGTACAGTTCTTGGAACTGGGAAAGTTTGGACGCAAGCCGTTTTACTGGGGTCTGGAAGTGCTCCTTCACTGGAACACTTGTGGCCTAGGTAAACAACCTCTTTTCTCAGAAACTGGCACTTTTCTGGCTGCAGTTTGAGGTTGTTCTCTCTCAAACGATTGAAGACTTTGCGGAGCTTACTATTATGGTCCGCAAGGTTTTTACCGTAGATGACTATGTCGTCTAGGTAGACAAAACATTCCAAGCCTTGTAATCCTGTTAGGACGAAGTTCATTAAGCGTTGGAATGTGGCCGGGGCTCCTTTGAGCCCAAATGGCATACGCCTAAATTCATAGTGACCATAATTGGTGCTAAAGGCAGTTTTTGGTCGATCTTGAGGATCGACGAGCACCTGGTGATAGCCGTTGGCGAGATCGAGGGTGGTAAAATACCGAGAATGACCTAATTGGTCGAGAATATCCTCGATCCGAGGTAGCGGAAAGGCGTCTCCAATTGTCTTTTCGTTTAATTTACGAAAGTCGACAACGACGCGCCACCTTTTTTCACCGTCTGGTCCCGCCTTCTTGGGGACGACTAGGAGAGGTGAATTCCAAGGGCTTTTACTGGGCTGCACTATGTCGTTTTCTAGCATTTCGCGAAGCTGTTCGTTTATTACGTTTCGCTGCGTCTCTGGCAAGCGATACATTTTCTGGTTGATTGGTGCTTGGTCCTGCACCAATGGTATATCATGAGTGATGGCGTTTGTGAAGGTTAGCCGATCACCTTTGAGGAAAAAGATATCATTGTACTCGTAGCAGAGTTGTGATATCGCTTGTTTTTCCTCCGCGCTCAGATTTACGTCCAGGCTGAGCTCTTGGTCTAACCTGACGAGACGCGGGTTATTGTTTGGGTTTTCTGGTTCTTCATACTCCTGGAATAAATATTTAATATGTTGTAAAGTGGCCATTTTTTCGGCGCTTGAAATATTTTTTTTTTTCTTTTTATTTTTTCTTTCACTCATTTTACGGAAACCTGAAATATTTTTACTTTTATTTAAATTTTCACCCCACTTTATTTTATTTGAATCACTCTTAATACTAAATGACGATGGAGTTGGGGTTTCTGAACCGCCGTATATTGCCATGTTTGAGGCGAACTCGCTTTCGTCTTCTAATAGGCTCTTTCGCCGTTGTTTACTTACTGTATATGTTGATTTTGGAGCTTTTGAAAATACCGTCCCTGTGGTGAGCTCGCTTCCAATGTCGACATGTTTCGAAATTTTATTTTGCGAGGGCGTGGGAGCTGATGGTATTTTGCCATCGTAATTCCTTCTGTTTAGGTGAGCTCCGTCGACATTTGTTTTGCTGGGTTTTCCTTTCCTTTGGTTCCGTTTTTTCTTTATGTTTCTTTTGTGCGTGGGTGCTGGTGGCTTCGAGTCACCGTAATTCCTGATCTTCAGGTGAGCATCCTCAGCGCGTTCTCCGTTTTTCGGGGTTTCCTTGTTATTTCTTTTCTGATGATCCTGTTTCAGTTGGACGACGGTGTAGTTGTGGGCAGGGACTAGATGCAGACTAATGTTAGTCAGAACTACTTGTGAATTGTGTGTGTTGAGAACTCCAACAGACACTGCTTTTAACCCAGCGGGGAGTAAGCCATTCGCTAGGAAGACTCCTTGGTCTATCTCTCTTGATAGACAGAGCATCTCCTCCTGCAGCTGCAAGGGTACCTCGACTATGATCTGTGACCTGGCAGGTATGCATACAGGCTCTTTCAGCTGTATTTGTTGCTGCCTCATCTCGCAGGTCAAATCACTTTCAGTCGGTTTGTCCATCTCGCATTCCGGTGTTCGGTGGTCATTGTTCTCCTCTTGGGAAACTTTTTGATTACCACAGATTGTCAGATCGGCCTTTCTTGGCTCTGCTCTATCTGTTCGGGCATTCGTTTTGACCACTTTTTTGGAATACGGGTTATCCAATGCAGCTGTTAATGGAACAGCAAACTCCTCAGGGTTGTTTTCCGTTCGAGGAAATCGCAATGCCTTATTCGGGCCCTCAACGTTACAATTCTTTGCTAGAAAGTCATTTCCTAGCAAGCCGTCGTCGGAAAGGCCGGGTAGGTTTTTTATTACCTGAAAATTGCAGGGAATTTTATTCTTTAATGTAAAATTGCCCTGACTTGTTCCCAGCGTCTTTCCGGTACCAAATGGTGTTTGTAAAGTATATGTTTCTCCGGTATTTATATCTTCGAGATTTTTAATTGCTTTCTTCTTTATTATGCTAACCTCAGCGCCAGTATCTACTCCAAGTTTGGTATTGCCGCTCAGGCTAATATCCAACGGAAGGCTAACTGTAGAGATACAGGGTTCGGGCGGCTGAGGTGACCCTTTATTAAAATTTTTTGTTTTTAGTGTCGATCCGGGGTCTTTTCGGTCGACTGCTCGTCGTTTCCCTGTCCCATTTTTGTTTTTGGCGGCATTCCTCTATGGAATGGCCGCGACGGTTGAAGAACTTGCATTTGAGTTTTATGTTAAAAACTCGAGGACCAGCGGAAGGTTGCTGATCCTGAATCCGTCGGTCGGGGAGCCTTGTTTGGTTACTCGGGCCCGGAACCTGGCGATTGTTTCTACAATCGCGAACATCATGTCCATATATTTTGCAGGTTGAGCAGAAAGGTGTGTTTTTACGCTTCATGGAGTCGGCGTAAGTGTGACCTCTTCGCTGGCAAAAGTTGCAAGTGATGTTTGACCTTAATTGGTCGAGGTTCTGGCGGCGGTAGTCGAATTGAGGGAGAGACGAGCGTTGAGGTGGAGTCGTATATTGCGGAGTCTGTCGGCGAAAGTTTTGTGGTGGCGGCGGTCTGTATAACGTTTGTTGTGGAAAATTGCGAGCAGGTGTATATGGGGTTCTATGGAATGCCCGTATTCTGGCAGTTGGGTCCATAGCAACCGGCGTGGTTAAGCCTTGTTCTACAACAACCGGAGCAGGAAAGCCTTGGGTTGTTGTGGTTTGCGTGAACTGGGCGCCCTGCTGTAGTTTCTCCATGTCGAGTGCTTTATTGATCAGCGCCTCGAGCGTGCCGTCGGTGACGGTGAGGAGATATTGGCAAAGGTGTGGATTCGTAACCCCGCTGCGGACTGCGTTTTTCGCGAAGTCCTCCAGCTGTGTTGTTACAGCTGGAGTGGCCGCAGCTCCATATTTTGTTTGTGCGGCCTCTTTGCAGAGGGCCAGCAACTGTTTCACTCTAGCCGTGAAGGCGGTGAGCGTTTCGCAGGGGTTTTGGTGAGCTGTTATGAGCCTATTTACCAGTTCCTGGTAAGTTTCTCTGGGAAGATATGCCGCGTTTAATCTTGCTTCGACTTCTTGAAATGTTGTCGGTACATCCGAGGCCAACAGTTGATATGCTCCTCCACGAAGTCTTGTGGGGAGGATCTTGAGGAAGGCGTCTTGCTCCCCTTCGGAGAGACACTGTTTGGCCTGGCGGCAGCAACCCAGGAATGTTTGCAACTCTGTTCCGAGATGCGGGCCTGGCTCACCTGAAAAAATGGGCACCATTTGCGCAGTTAATTTTACAATTTTTCCATAATCGGTCGCCATAGTGGAGTTTTGATTCGAGTCGGTTTCGGGCGAGTCTTGTGCGAGAAATCGATTTAGACCCTGTTTCAGGTTAATTTCTCGCAGGGAGTCTTGTAGGGATTGAATGAGGTTTTCCTCAGTTGTGCTTTGTAAACTGTTTTCAATATTTTCTTCAGAGGGGAGTATGCGCGAGAATCCGTCTAGCTTGGCTTGAAAGAGTGCGGCTTCCTTTTGAAAGTGCTCTAAGTCTTCCAATCTCTCCTCGCTGGACTTTGTATTTCTATTTTCGAGGAGGTTAGAATAGAGGGTTGCCAGGCGTTCGGATTCTCGCGCGGACTCGTACAAATTATTAAAATTATTGTATTTAAATCTTACTTGGTTTTGATTTATTCGTTGCAGGACGGTCCCGCTCCTGAGTGTGAGTCCTTCTGAACTGGGTCCTGGTTGTGCTGGGGTTACCTGGGGTTACTGACCTGCGTTTGGTCGGTGAATAATGGTGACTGGGAACCCTGGCGTGGTTCTTCCGCGTCGATCTCCAGGTCCAGTGAGGTTATGAGGAGGTCCTCTGTCTTCTCCTCCGTTGGTGAGTGAGCGGGAGTAGAGTGGGTGTCCTTGGACATCAACTCCTGCTCTGCAGCGTTGCAAGGGGGGCTTTTGGCCTGCTTTCCGTTCCCTTGATAACAGTACTAGAGTTGTGTTGGGGTAAAGGGGGGCTTGTGCCGTCTTCAACGTTTCCCTTTTCCACTCCGATACTGGTGCTGTGTTGATTGCTGGTGTTGATTGGTGTCGTCTTCTTCGGGCTGGGACGGAGCCCACACAATTCCACCGGTGGTGCTGGTTTACACTTTGTGGAAACGTTGGGGGTGACTCCTCAGGGCTATTGACTACACGGGAGTGCTTAGAGATACCCCTTTGGTTTGGTCTTGGATCAAGGCTTTTCAAGCAGTTACGGTAATTTTGTTTTACCACGCTTCCTTGATCCTACCGGCTGCGCCAAATTTTTGTTACACTCTCTGGCAAGGCTGCCGACGAGCACAGACAATATTAATTCGTTAAAAACACTTGAACTTTTATTTCACAATTCTTATCTTAATTTCCTTAAACATAGATTTTGCAATATAAATTGGTTACAAATATTTTCATTTGTCACTTAATTAACTTTGAGTACTTATCGTCCTTAAACTTCACTTCACAATTCCTATCTTAATTTCCTTAAGTAAAGATTTTACAATATTAATTTGTTAAAAACACTTGAACTTTAATTTCACAATTCTTATCTTAATTTCCTTAAACAGAGATTTTACAATATAAATTGGTTGCAAATATTTTCATTTGTCACTTAATTAACTTTGAGTACTTATCGTCCTTAAACCTCACTTCACAATTCCTATCTTAATTTCTTTAAGTAAAGATTTTACAATATTAATTTGTTAAAAACACTTGTCAAGTACTTAGAATCCAAACTTTCAACCCACGACCGACTCTTGTTTCCGCGACTTTTCCTCACCCAATTTTAAACCAGACCCCTCAAACGCTACTTGCCGCGATCGCGAATAGAACAGAACTCTCTTCTTTACATCCGACGAATTCTTCACAACCGATCTACATAAAGAAAAGCTTTCGTGCTTTTTCTTCGTTTTTTAGCTTTGCCCTTGATGTATTTAGTTGTCATTGGGCAAAGCCGCTGTAGATCGTTGTTTGTCGCGCTGATTAAGCAATTTTCGTTTGCTTATCGTGTACTGGGCTACCGTGTGAAAGGAATTTCGACGGTAACCCGAGCGCGTTGTTTATCATGGGTTGGATTTGAGTACAATGCACTCGGTTGTAGGAAATCCAACCCATTAAATATTTATCGGTTTTTTATATTTTTTCTTTAGGTGCTCCTGAGTTGGATTTGAATATGTTGCAACTTTGTTGCATCAAATATGTGATACCCGAAATCCAACTCATGAGACTTTTACGATTTGTTTTTATTAAATGTCAGATTGGATTCGTTAGAATTAGGCTTATCTTAAAATAAGCGAATCCAATCTGTAACATAATAAAATTTTGCATTATTTTGCTAGAGGACAGTAGTTGGCTGAGAATTCGGGACTGTAATGCGTATTATTCTTGTGAGTGCTGCGACCTATACCTATATTCATATGAAGATTTGTATGTCTTAAGTTTGTAATCCATTATTACGCTGTAATGCTAACTTTGACTGCAAAGGCTTAAACTAATAGTTAAATTCAAAAAATATTAGTAGCCAAAACTTACAAATTTAGATATTATTCTAGTAGTGCTCTGCAAGCATAAGCACAAGTAAATGTTTCAACTCATTTATATTTATATGCAAAATTAAGTCGGTAAAGCAAAATATGTATATATGATTATAAGAAGTTTACATCTTAACTGATGTAATGTCCTGTGAGGATAAAAATTTGAATTAACTTGCGATAGGACAGTATTTGGCTAAGAATCCAACAATGTAATGCGTTTTATTCTTATGACTGCTGCTGCTTCTTATGTTCCTAGGAAGATTTGTATGTCCCAAGTTTGCAACTCCATTATTGCGCTGTATGGTTAACTTTGACTGCCAAGACTTAAACTAATAGTTAAATTCAAAAATTATTAGCAGCCAAAACTACGAATTTAGAAATTCCATTACTACTCTGTGAGCATAAGCACATGTAAATATTTCAATTCAATTATATGCCGGCTTAACGAAAATTCAACAAAATTAAGTCGGTAAAGCAAAATATACCTATGTGCTTGTAAAAACTGATTACTTTCTAACCGAATGGTTGATATATATATATATATATATATATATATATATATATATATATATATATATATATATATAGATATAAAGAAAATTTCAATGTACAATACTTAAATGCCCACGCGGGGGTACTTATCCATTCCGGGTCTTCTCCGTATTTCCGAGAAAATAAATCCTTTCTCCGTTGGCTGCGGCCATGCCCAATTTCCTTTTCCTTTCTTTTGTTTCTTCTTTTTTCAACCAGGAACACCTTAAATTACTGCACCAAAAAAACTTGCTTTTTCAGCTTTCACTTTTCTTTTGTCACGTCTTCCTCGTGCAACTGCACACTCTCATCTCCCGCTAAAAACTGCCCAACCGGATCTCTTTCCTCTGCCTTCCCACTAATATGGCCTTGGAGGCTGCCATATTCGTCGGAAACCCCCTCGCCATGTTTCGGAGTATCTCCGAAATATGGGCTCTAAAATTTGAAATTAAACTGAAAAATGAATTTCGGGAGGTACTCAATTATTTACCTCCTTTCCTATTTTCGTTTTATTTTTCATAATTACCTCCTGGTTTTCTTTTTTTTTGTACTGCTCAACCCTTTGTCTATGTTCTTGCATAGGCTATATATTTTTTTTTTTAATTTCTTCCATCTTATTAAATACTATATAAATGCATTTTACTACTTCTTCTTTACTACTGCAACCTTTTTGAGAGTTATCAGAAATTTGTTTTGTTTTGGATACTGAAGTTGTGGAAAGCGGAAAAGTTGAATATTTCAATTTTCATAAATGACAGCAAAACATCAATTCTAGGGATGGACGATCTTCGATTCGACTCGACGGATCGATTTTTTTTCTTCTTTCATTCCTTAGAACAGAAAACGAAAGGAAGTGCAAAATGCTCAAAAAGTTTCCGAATTTTCCTTATGTGTTTGAAAGGTGTGAATGTGTTAGTTTTCACCATGGAAGTAGTAAATTTTTGACTCAATCGAAGTGGTCCTCGCAAATATTACTACCATCGGATAGTATATAATCAGTTCTACCGATGGATTTTAACCACAGTTCTCTGAAGTCTTCATCTTTTGGAAACCTAAAATACCAAAAAGTAGGAAAATATTTTAATATTTTTAAAATTTTATTAGAGACCCCAGGCAAAAACTTCCGTCAGCTGTCGCTGAAACAATAAGGCGAGCCAAAACTCTGATCAAACTCAAATGTAAACAAATGAGCGCCATCAAGAGAAATGGTTATATTTTTTGGTAATTTAGCTTTTATTTATACAGCTTTTGCATATATTTCAAAGAAAATGCTGCATAATTGCTTATTATATCATTTAACTTCCCTGACAAATGATTTTCCGCACCCAATGAGTCGATTATAGTAACAACAAAATACCGCACACTTCATCACGAAAAATGTTCAAATTAAGCACCTCTGATTCTTAGTAAACTAAACTAAAACAGTCTTTTAAATGTTAATCGTCTTTATTTGTAAAATTACAACACTTTTAACAACTAAACACTGAAAATTATTCAATAAACACTTGGATCTGCACTCTTCAGAAAGTTCACGTCAAAATGACATTTCATTATGGCGAAGTTGAGGCTCCCTTCCCACACCTTTCCCACGAACAAAAATCGGAAAACACGTACACGGTTTATACACGGTATTGCACTTCCTTTCGTTTTCTGTTCTAAGTTTCATTCTGGCGATTTTTTGAATCGATATTTCACGGGGCGGATTCAGCTCGTATCGGTTTACCTTTTTTGATTCCCATCTATTTAAGACAAGACGGGACGCACTAAAATAAAACTGAGCAAGCTCACGGGGAGATATTTTCGCATCATAATTATTGTGAGCTCACATAGCAGGGCAGGTTCTTTTCCGCAAATTTATAAAATTTGTGTGAAGGGAAGCTGAAAAGTGAGCGGAGGGTTTAAGGAGAGGGAACGGGAATGGCATGGAGGTAACAAAAATCCTGTTTAACGGGTGGAAAACGATTAGTTAGTTGATTCGAAGCCCAACGTGTGGCTCGACCCATGCCCTGAGAGGAATTGTCTCATGTTTCACGATTGAGTTAGCCGGGCTTATCTTATTTGCTGACCGAACTGGGTATAATTTTTGATGTAATTTGATTGTGCAGCGCGTTGTGATTCAGTCATTACAGGTGTACATGGAACAAAAAAAATCTACTGAGCTCAAGGAAAATTTTGCTGGAGTCATCGAGGTGTGACTGGCGTATTTCATTATTATTGTACTTGGTGACTATAGTATAATTATGTATGGGTTATTCAGGACCTCCAAGAGATCAATATACAGTGTGCGACGGATGCGTGTGAAGACACGGCAGATAAAGATTGGATACTAAATTTACCTGGCCTTTCGGCTATAACTATACCTGTTGACAGTTGACTCTATTACTATCACACACTGCTCTACAACTAAGCATGAATTAGCCACAAATATCGATAAGGTGAGATAAGCTGAGTTACAATGTTTCTGTTCTTTAGCTTGAGTTACTGTTTTACTATAGACTGGTCTATGGGTGGTTGACTACCTGATCGAGACTCTAACTTAGTATATACCTGGTGTATTATGAGATGGTAAATTGATTAGAATTGAATTACACTAAAAGCAAACTTAGCTAAATTAATTTGTTGTTCCTGGTCGCTGTAACCGGTGAAGTTTGTTTTTTTTTTCTTCTTCTTTCTTCAGCACTGAATATACTTCCCCTTCAGAATCAGATTATATTTAGTTCTCGACACATAACGTACACTGGAAATGTTAGTTGATCTCTATCTGTTTATTGGTATGTAGAATAGTATGTGAATTCCATTTGTTTGTAGGTGTCAGGTCTGAGACTATTTGTGATGGATTCTCTTCTGTTCCGTACTACGCTGTAATCAATTGTCGCTCAGTTCGGCCTACGTCCAATTCCTGTGTCACCGTAGAATTTGATATTAAATACAATCTGTTAGTAATTGTCTTTATCTTCTCTCCAAGGGTTCAGGCAGGACGGTTCAATTTCATACTGGTGTCAGCCCTTCACGATAGGTTTAGCGAAGGATCTGCTGTACTTGTAAAAGTCATCTCGAGCTCAAAGCAACCAGAGCTTGTTTAACTTTACTTAGTTAAAGTCCTCAAAGCGTATCGGCGGAAGGAGTTAACACATTGATGGTTTTGATTTTGGTACATGTACCGCCCGTTCGGGGTGAACTAAACTCACAATTGATTGTAGGACCCCCCAACCTGGCCCGTCGCGTCGTTGTTCCTAATTTGCCCTGAGATTCGTTAGGATAGAGATATCAGCGAGCGGGTGTCTGTCGCTTGCTGCAATTTCTTCATTTTTCGCTTGTGATTCTTGACGCTGTACTTTTCCATTATGCGTTTCACTAGTCTCGGAGATTAGATTATCCTTCGGTCCACCTCATCGTAGGTGAGTACGAGCACCATTATGGAGTACGTGGGCTGATTCGACATTCCTAGACCACCCATGTGAACTAGAAGAGAAACCCATCCAGACCACCGTATCGAAGTACGTGTTCCAGTTGATCGGAAGAGTTGTAGGTTCCTTTGATAATTTCAAACGCAGGCGTTGTCCAGATAGCCGACGACCTTTCCACATGTCACCGGTCCCAGTATTCGCAGTGTCTTCTTCAAGGGAAAGGGGAAAAGTATCTATTAAGTTTTTTTTTTTTGTATATTATAATTTTTTTTTCACATTTTTTCAACCAAAACGTTATAAATGAGGAGACTTAGAAACTAGAGAAATTATAATAGAATTCATAACGAAAAAAAACTAAAAAAAATTAAGAAGAGAGAAATCATAACAGTAGAGTTCATAGCAAAGAATAATAATACTAATAAACAAAAAAATAAAAATAAATAATATTAAATCATAATAGTAAAATTCAAGACAAAAGAAATTATAATAAAATATAAGAAAGGAAGGCTTAAAGGAACTAATAAAAGAAAATTTTACAAAATAATAACGAGACTAAAATCATATCATAATATTAAATAATTGGGATGTTCGAGGAATTTACGGGGGAGAAGGGACAACGCTGAGAAGCCTGACTATCCAACTGTCTAGTTTGATTGAATCGTAATTGGCCTACAGTATCTTCACACGCATCTGCCACATTCATATTTACATATATCCATGGCAATAAAGACTATGCGCTGACTAATTTGATTTGTTTGTGATAGTGGTATTGAGTAATATTTTTCGATTTGTCTATTTGCATCGCCCTGACCTCGATGACGTTAGTTTACTTAATAGTTACACAAAAGGGAAGGAAGATAACGTCGAACACTAGTAAGTACCGAACCACAACTCAGGACTGCAGCACTGTCACCACTAAATTTGTTTTACGCTGGGAATGCATGTCATGCGAGACAATTCGACTCAGTAGCTCAAGATTAATAAAATTAAAATTAGTTAAATACCTTTGAGAAAAAGAAGATGGAAGAAGTGGGTGGTAGTGATACTATACGAACGGATAACATGGATAAGGATTGAGGTTGTGACGTCGAGAGATCAGCTTTCGTTCTGTTGGCCATTCGGTATGTAGACGTGCTGATTCCCTTTTTTGCGTGTAGTAACTTGACGAGAGAAGCTATTCCAAGAAGCAAGTATATTCGTTTCACTTACAAAAATAAAGGTTAAGGAAATAGCTAAAGCATAGAATGCGTTAGGCTTCGACACGAGATAGTTTGGCGTTGGTAGCATGCCGCAGGCTCGGTGCTATCTTGACAAACGTAGGAATTAGATAACGAAACTATACTATGGGCAACTGCTCGACGGAAAGAAAAATCAGTTTGTGTGAATATTGAAGGATGCATGATAACATGCTGTGACATGAGGCGCTAACAAGGTGTTTGCTCCGCTAAGGTATGCTGAGGGCTCGGTGCTATTCTGACCAAATTTAGTATTGGTGGGGGTATATAGGGCACAGACCGGTCGTAGATATCGGATGGTTCTTATGGTTCGCTGCTGGTTCGTCATCACGGCTTGTCAGAGCTCAGACTACCCCGGGCTTACTCCTAATGAGAGAAAAGGCAGTGCAATCTGATTCCAACCTCGGTGGTGGTCTCACGGAGATATTCATGTTGTCCTAATGAGAGACAAATGAATCCCACATGATTCCCCCACGAGTAACCGGATGATTACCCCGACAGCCAGATTGAGGATCACGATTCTTGCCCAACTATGGACCTTGGTGTGGTGCTTACCCTCCTCCATCAGTTCGTGTCCGTACATCGTCAGTGTCTCCATGAAGACTTGATTGTGTGAACAACTATCATCATCAGAGGAGGAAACGCACTCCAGTAGGGCTATCCTCGCGAAACTCTCACAGGCTCTGGTGCCGCGCTTCAGGGCCGTATATCCTTCGCGTGGTACGTTCCTACCAAATTTCCCTTCAAATCTTCCAGCTCATACAAGGAGCTGCCCTTTTTTGATCGAACTCGACATTTTATGAATTTTTTGTTTAATTTGGCGCTAGTTTGTTTATCGAAGCTGCTTTGACCAAAATTTCAACGATAAACTTCCTGACCAACTCTGAAGCTCACTGGCTTAGACCGTATGTTATACGTCCGTTCACCGTTCCGTTGTTCAAAGGCTTTGTCTAAATTCTTCCTTGCTTGCTCGCGAATCAGATTTAGTTTATCGGAAGAGTCTACGTCAATGGGCTCGTTTACGGCCTGCAGCCGTCTCAGCAGTGCATACGTGGAACCATGTTCGATCATTTGTTGGCCGAACAAGACCTTGTACGGGAGAGAAACCAATAGCTTGGTGGATGGAACTCCGCAGGGAGCTCGCTATGGAACTTAATTTCTCATCCCATCTATCGTGTTCGTCTTTTACGTACGCTCTTATAGCTGCCAGGACTGATCGGTTTACTCTTTCCGAGGCGTTTGCTTGTGGAGAGTGTACTGCCGTGCGAAAGTGTTGAATGCCATATCTATCTAGAAGCTGACCAAACTGCGCTGACTGAAATTGTGGGCCGTTGTCCGTAACCAAGTTCTCCGTTACGCCAAATTTATGAAAAATTTTTTCCTCGGTGAAACTACAAATAACCGAAGTGCGAAGACATTGGCGGATCATGCGCTCTCGCAATGACGTCAGGTACCAGGCCCCGCGGAATCCAGAGCTTCCAGGCTACCTCTTCCTGAACTGGGTTACCAGTTCTGGGCTGTGTTCTTATGTACACGTATCCGTCGCAAATCGTTAGGTCCGGCAAAGAGGACTTGTGCTTTTCGACTCGGTCCCGAAGGTCCTGGTATTCTCGTGAGTCGAATTAAGGTGCCTCTAAGTCCACTTACGGGCCTTGTTCCTGGATAGCGGAAAGTTTGTCGCAGTGTGTACGGGATAACGCATCAGGTACTACGTTTAAGCTGCCCTTTCTGTGTTCAATAGTGAAGTTGAAGCCTTGAAGCTTTAGACTCCACCTGGCCAAACGTCCATTAAGATCCTGTTGGGACATTAACCACTACAGGCTCGCATGATCCGTCATTACTTTGAATGGCATGAATTCCACATACGGTCGAAACTTCTGAATGCTAATAATCGCGGCCAGGCACTCTAATTCGGTTACGGTGTAATTACGCTGGGCCGAGTTTAGTTTCTGCGACACAAACGCGATAGGTCTCTCTTGGTTATCGTCGTCCAGCTGTAGCAGAACTCCTCCTATGCCTTGATTGCTGGCATTGCACTGGATAATAAAAGGCTTGGAGAAATCGGGGCTCACCAGCAACGGAGAAGAGGTCAACTTCTCCTTGACGAGGTTGAAAGCGGTTTGTGCCTCACTAGTCCACTCAAACTTGGAGGATTTCAGAAATCATCGCACTTGCCTGACTGTCTTTGGTGGAGGGTAGTCTACTATGGCTGATATTTTATCCGGGTCAGTCTTAATACCCCCGTTCCCAATTACATAGCCCAAATAACGCGTCTCCTTGAGGCAGAATTTACTCTTCTCGACATTGATGGTGAGTCCCGCCTCCTGCAAACATTCTGCAACCCGTGTTAGCAGCTTCAGGTGCGACCGGAAATCTTGGGATAAGACTAATAGGTCATCCAAGAAGACGACAACATTGTCGCGTAGGTCGTATGGGATCGCTCTATCCATAAGTCGGCACATTGTTTGGGGTGCGTTGCAGAGACCGAATAGCATGACCGTGAACTGGTATAGAGGATGACCTGGTACAGTGAAACCGGTCTTTTCCCGGGAGTTCTCGTCTAGAGGGATTTGCCAAAATGCGTCTTTTAGATCCAGGCTGGAAATGTACTTGGCGGGAGGGAGTCTGCTAAGGATGCCATCGATATGTGGCAACAGGTAAGCATCCTTTTTCGTTACCGCGTTGACTCTCCTCGCGTCAAAACACAGCCGGACCTTTCCTGGCTTCCGCACTAGTACGACCGGAGAACTCCACGGGCTCTGGCTCTCTTCTATAACGCCTAGGTCCCTCATTCGTTTGAGCTCTACGTCCATTAGTGTTTAATTGGTATGGCCTCTCCAACATCGATTGCATGCTGCAACAATTGGGTCTTTCCTAGGCCTTGTTTTGTGTACGAGGGAAAGAGACCTTTCACAAGTTCAAGTCGAGCTTGGTCTTCGCTTGACAGACAGTGGGTGTTGTCATCAACGGGTGTTCCATTCGCGGTGGACAGTGTGAGAGAGCTAATGATGTCTGGGGCCAGCTGGAACGCTCTCCAGAAATCCACGCCCAGATATAGGTCTTGTGACAGACTCGGTATGACATATAACCGAATGATATGTCTGTTGTCACGAAACTCTATATCGATATCCAAATGACCGCATACCTGCTGTGAGGTTCCGTCAGCTGTTTTGACGGATGTTGCGTATCTCTTAAATGCCATTTGGCCTTCTTGGATAAGCGTTCTAGCTGCTTTTCCTCCCAGACAACTCACACTCGCTCCACTATCTAACAACCCGTTGATATCCTGTTCCAGGACTTTCACACGAGTGTATGGTGTTATGTCGTGTGGTATTGATGATATACCGGAGACTAGTCGACGTCTGTCAGCTTTCACTCGCTTCCAAAATTCGCGAAGCCTCTTTGTGGATCTCTTGGGCCTAGATCTTAATGGGTGGATTGATGCAGGGGTAATACTTTCGACAGACTCAGCGAAAATGCGCTCTCTAGCGGCTTGGTATTCTTGGAGGCGAATGTGATAAGGCTTGTGAGGAATGACTCTAGGTGTTCTCGAGGTTGGAGCATGTCGCGACATTATCATAGTTCGTCCCATAGTTGAAATAGTAGGAGTCTGTGTCGAAATCGCTGTTTTCGTGTGAGGGGCATTTATATCGCTCGTTGAGGTTTCTACTGCTGGTCTATCGCTCGTCGATTCGAGCTGGTTGTCGGCTGATTCCGGCGAAAACTGGTGACATTGTTCCCGCCTCTCCACTGGTTTTTTTCGACTGCAGGCCTGACAATTATTTATATAAACGTCTCTCAGTCCGCATCCATAGCAGTAGACTCCAGTGTTCGGAATTGGGCACTGTCGATGCCAATGTCCCGCTTCACCACAGTTCCAACAAGGGTTTTAACGAGCTATCGCCGAGCATTCTTCAACTTGCGAAGCTGTATCAGTCAACTCGTTGCTTAAGGTCGCAACCGGCTGGTCAGTCTGCCGACTAATAGGTGGTACTATGTCTAGTTCCTCCAGCCTTCGGGCATGACTAAGGCTTGTAGTTGGGCAATGCTGTATGCAGGGTGAAGGCATATTTGCTGTTGGGAAGCCGGCAATAAATTATCCTTGACAATCTCCACGAATTCTGACTCCAGCATTGGTAGTCAAAGTCTCTGAGCGACAATAAATCCTGCAGATAAAATTGGAACGATTCTCCTGGGTGTTTTCTCCGGGAGAGCATCTGTCTGAGGGTATCGGAGTCATGCACAGGAGGCGTCCAGTCCCTACTAAAAGCCTGTTTCAGGTCGTCCCACCTTGGCTCGGGATGATATCTAAGCTCTGCCAATACCAATCCAGTGGTCGGTCTCTTAGGAGAGTGGCGAAGTTCTCGGCCATTAAGTTGAAGTCTCCGGCCAAGGTGTTCCTCGCCATTACTTCTGACCTGAATATAAATTCCTCCGCTCGTAACCTTGAATTGTCCCCGTTGTAGGTTAAGTTCCAGTGCCTCATGGGACTGGAGGACCTTCTCTGGTACCTTGTGGTGTCTGATCTAGGTGCATATCTCTCACCATAGCGAGCATGCCTCTGATTAGGCGGTCGGTAACTTGGTGGCAGCGTCTCAGGTTGTGGCAGATGGGCGTTCTGCGTCTGATTGAGCGGTCGGTGCGCAGGTGCAGTGGCTTCAGGCGGCTGAAGGCGCAGATTCTGATTCTGTTGGCTGACCTGCTGAGTTATCAAATCGGATAACTCTCCTCTTAGACCGGATAGCAGAGCTTGCACGCTGGGAGAACTTGACCTACTAGCCTCAGTTGGACTCGACTCTTGTGTCCTTGGCGGTGGTAGCTCTAGTACTTGTGTTCGGTCGTGCGGGGGAGTTAAAGATACTGTCGGAGTTTGAGGTCGCTGATTAGCCTGCGACCTTGTCACCACGCCTCTGGGGTTTGTACGTGGGACTACTCCACTGTTAGGGATATACTCCCTACTCTCCATCAGCGAACACTCTCTCCGGCATATTGCGCAGTTAGGTTGTCGTTCCAACCATTGCGCCAAGCACTTTTTATGGAAGGTGTGCGCACATGTGGTGATCACCGGCGTCCTGCTGGGACCAAAATCGCTGCTTTGGCACACCGTACAAATTGGAGAAGCGCCAGTTCCTGCTGCTTGATCTGTTGGCGAGCGAAACATGGTGGAATGACTGGACAATCAGATAAGTTGAACTTTGAGGACAAAAAAATTGTATTGAACGAAAATTTAATAGGTTGCGGTGTATATTCAGTTGTGGACCGCTCGCGATAATATTATCTAAATCACAATTCGCAAGAATTTCTCCATATAAGGGAGCCTTACTAAAGGGCTTTTGAAATCTTTTATTGCTCAAGAGTTGTGAACAAGGAGAAAAAAAAATATATATATATAGATCCTATTAACGACCAGTGCTACTCAGTACCCCCAAGTAGAAAAAAAAATTTGTTGGGGCTTGAACCCAACCGCAAACGATTTATTAAAGTTGGCGGATACTGATTGGCCAAAAAAAAAATTTTTAAAAAAAATGAATATATTTAAATAAAAGTATAAGTGGTCAGCCTCCTCTCTGACCTCTCCCTCCTCACGTCGGACAACCGCCGATGAGGTGCTTGCTCGTCAGGAACAGGTGGTAAAAAGTTACTTGGGAAAGGATAAAGCTGTAAGCCAGACACTTACCCGAATTTCGACCGACTACTGTGAGCGCACAGAACTATTCCAGACAAGATCAATAGCTATCAAGCCAAAGCTTGTAAACTCCGGAATAGTCTGAGCACTCCAGTCAGCCGTCCTTCGAATACGGCTGACTATAAGGATAGGAATCGATCGACTAGGATTGCCAGTCCAAGGGGAGGGATCCAGGCACAGATGGTAACCCCAAAACTTGGTAACGATATCCAGAGATATCTCATTGGCTAATATCCCAGCCAAAAGGATATCACTCTCTGGAGTGTTCCAATTGCGGAGGCCACTGACCTGGATTCATCCATCGCACTGTCAACCTCTAGTCGATGAGGCATAGGGAAAGAAAAGAAAATGGAAAAATTAATTTCAGGCAGGC
The DNA here is from genome assembly GCA_964036015.1 of Leptarthrus brevirostris. Classification (NCBI taxonomy): domain Eukaryota; kingdom Metazoa; phylum Arthropoda; class Insecta; order Diptera; family Asilidae; genus Leptarthrus; species Leptarthrus brevirostris. Next base: position 64,267,176 of record OZ038371.1, on the reverse strand, counting down.
CGTGAAGGGAATTTGGTCCGAACAACCTGCCGAAGCTATTAAGAAAACGTGAAGTCTCCTGTAATGTGCATATACTAGAGAGGAGATTTTACTTCCCTTCTAGGTCCTTACTCTGGACTAGGCACATACGTTGGGCGCCATTTTGTTATCGGTTATGTTGGTGAAATCCATTTTCACAAGCAACCAACAGATGGCTGAAGGTGGACATGGATTGGATTGAGGGTTGTGAGCACCACTAAATTGTTTGTCACAACCTAGTAATAGCTCACAACCAAGGGATAAGGGAAAGGTTATGGGAATACCAGGGTGAGCGTAAGAAGCCGTGTAGGCTTGGTCAGTGACCGAAGAGGTGAGGGGCCCTCCTAGCTAGCCGTACTTAGCTCGCCGGATCGGTGTGGGATTTTTGCCTCACACTCCTCGGTACACTCACCCGAACATTATGCGGGCACTCTTTGAGTCCTGTAGCCGGACCGAAGACTATTCAATATACTAGGGATGCACACAAATTTTTAAGGGAATGCCTACTAAAGGGATACAAGAGAAAAACGATGTCATGCTCCTAACGAGAAGCAACCTCAGCCTCCAGATGGCACGAGGCTCATAGGGCTTACCCTCCCCATCCTACGAATATGTACCGCCCTCTGGTTATTACATAGTCCCTAATGTCTCGGATAGTTGGCCGGACCAGGCGAGGAGAGAGAGAGAGACAACTACACTCTTATCATTCAGCTGCTCATAATGTGTCTTTTAATTGATCGCACAAATGAAATGTAAAAATCCTTTTCAAAACTTGGGCTAAAAATCAAAATTCCTTTACTTCATTGTCTTTTCTTCAAATGTTCATTCATTAGAAATATATTAATCTTACTCAGAGGCTGAATCTTTCATTCAACAAGATCCAGCGAACTATATGGACTAACTACAGGACTTGTGAAATACTAACTATGTTCCTAAGCATATATAAATTTCATCTGTAAATATAACTAAATGGGAAATGGCTATTTATAAATCTGTACAAGAATTCAATTCACATACTACTCGTTTGACTGATAATTATCTTTTATGAGCCCAAAATATAACAACATACCCTTATCGTTTGTATGACTCGCTACTCCAAGTTTGTGGGTTAACTATATATGGTAGGTATATTATGCGACAAGAAAACAGAATTCAATAAAAAGGATTACATTTTGAGTAAATGAGACATCACTAATCCGTGAAACGAGCGAAAAGCAAATCAAGTAATTGCATCCAAGATTTATTTTATTACGACTTACGACCAAAATAGCTGTTGCGCTTTGCTATCCTCGAAAGTATTGTGTGCCGGGTCCTGATGATGGCGCTCTGAACACCGCACAGCCTACTGCTACGCCTCCTCCCAAGGCACCATCATCGACAAATTCACGCTCTAGGCGAAGACGCAGGAGGGTTCGTGCTCCGCTTGATGGCACTATTGAGGAAGTTTGCTTCCCTGATGCATCATCGAGGTCGACTGCTACTCCCTCACCTGCTGCTGCATCTATTACTATAACATGTGGCGTTGCTGATGTTGTCCCACCATCTAACACGCTGGATTTCACCGTGGTCAACGCCGTGGATCCTGTGTCTGCAGCGGTTGCTTTGAGAGCTTCCACGTCATATTTTCCTGTCACGGTTGCATCATGACACCACTGAAGATGATATCGTCAATTTTATTTCATCGCGTACCGTGACTGATAGGAGCTTAATTGTCTGCAGAAGAATTGATGCACAACGTGGACAGCGGGGTCGTTCCTTCTCTGCTTCATTTAAGCTTCTTGTACCAGATGCTGTTTTTCACTCGGTACTTCACCCCGACATTTGGCCGCTTAATTCTATCGTCCGTGAATTCATTCCAAGGACTCGTTTTAACGCAACTGCAGCCTGTAATATATCATCAAAAAACGCATTAGTGAGTTCTCCCTTTACTACGCCAACGTAACCGGACTGCGATCGAAGACGACTCGACTCTTCATCGGCTCGACGAATAAATGTTTCGACGTGGTCTGCCTGACCGAGACTTGGCTTTGTGGAAGAATTGCAGACGCTGAGCTCTTTGGCTCTGAGTACTTGGTTTTCCGCCGTGACCGCCATCTTTCCGCTGCTGATGCTCCGGTAGGAGGTGGTGTCCTCTGCGCTGTCCGCCATGAAATTCCTTGTATGGTCGTTGATGTTGCGGGATCTGATTCCCTTGAATTCATTTGAATGGTTCTCAAGCTTCCACACAAAAATGTTTACACCGCCTGGATCGCCCTCTGATTGCTATGAGTCGATGTCTACTTGTGTTGAAGGACTGGCCGATCTGCTGCTTCCGTCGGATGATCTTTTACTCCTTGGAGATTTCAATATGCCTTGGGTCAGCTGGAAGCGCTCCTTGGATAAGGATTGCTTACTACCATCTTTTTCCGCTGCCCCACAGTATATTCCGGCGTTCCTGGACTCCATTGCCTCTTGCGGCTTATCACAGGCCTGTGACGTGATGAATGACTCGGGCAGGTTCTTGGATTTGGTGTTCTCATCTGACTGCTCGAGTACTGTCGTGAAGCACTGTCTATCTCCTCTGGTTCCTGAATCTCGTCACCATCCTGCACTGCACATCATCTTTGGTTTTGATCCTGTACTGACGGCGTCTTCTGACTCAAGTAATTTTTGTTATAACTTTAGCAAAGCTGATTATTCTAAACTTAATGATTGGCTCTTTGCCTGCGATTGGACGAATGTTCTGAATGAATGCGATATTGATAATGCTGTAATGTTATTTTATGATTCTCTTTCTGTTTGTTTTGCTAATTGTGTTCCTGTTTCAAGGTCTCGTGGTTCGCGTTCATATCAGCCCTACCTTAATAGTTCTGTGAAGCACTTAAAGAATCTGAAGAATAAAGCTTGGAAGCGGTTTTGTTCCTCAAGGAGTGATGCTGACTATTTCACTTACTCCATGTTAAGCAACCAATTTTGCTCTGCACTTGATATTTCTTATTCTGACTATGTGGAGAAAGTTAAATCGTCTTTGCGTGCTGAGCCTAAACAGTTCTGGAGGTTCATAAATTCTAAGCGCAATTGTGATGGCTACCCTTCCGTGTTAAGTTTTGGTGATGTCGAGAGTGACGACCCCCTAACGACTGCCAACCTTTTTGGCGAATTCTTTGGCACTGCATTTTTGACTTCAGACTGTGATATTAGCGATAAGGATTTTATTCATATGACGAGGTTTGCTCCGAATACTCTTGAAACCAAAGACCTTGTGTTTGACGAGGATGCTGTGCTGAAGCATATTTCTGGTTTGGCTGATGGTTTCTCGTGCGGTCCTGATGGAATCCCTGCTTGCTCTGTAAAAAATTGTCGCTTGTCCCTGGTTTCTATTCTTTGTCACTTATTTAACTTGTCTATTCGTTGCGGTGTTTTTCCGAAATCTTGGAAAGCATCTGTCATCATTCCCCTTCATAAGAAAGGTAGTAAAAAGGACATATCAAACTACCGTCCCATTGCCAAGTTATGTTGTATTGGTAAAATGTTTGAGGCTCTGGTGTGCAATGCTCTTAACTTCCACTGCAAGCCTTTTCTTGGTTCCTTTCAACATGGCTTCATGAAGGGTAAATCTACTGTGACTAACCCGCTGGAATTCTCTAATTGCTGTATTTCTGCCATTGAAGCGGGTAAGCAGGTGGACTGCGTTTTTACTGATTTTAGCAAGGCTTTTGACAGAATTAGCCATAGTATTCTTGTTCGTAAGTTGTCTTTTCTGGGGTTTCCATCAATTTTTGTTAATTGGATTCGTTCCTATCTGTCTGATCGTACGCAACGTGTGCTATTTCGAGGTTCACTTTCGAACGATATTTATGTTACCTCTGGTGTTCCTCAAGGAAGTCATCTAGGACCATTGCTTTTTATCATTTACATCAATGATGTATCCGTAATTCTCCCGAATTCCAGAATTCTATGTTACGCCGATGACGCCAAAATATTCCGCGTTATTTCAAGTGCGAATGACTGTGCACTATTAAACTCGGACTTAGACGCCTTTCATAATTGGTGTTCTATAAACTTCCTTCCCCTAAATATTAGCAAGTGCACTACTATGTCATTCTCTCGATCAAGGAATACACCTTAAACTAACTACACCTTAGACGGTGGCTCTCTGAACAAACTTGACAAGACCAAAGATTTAGGAGTAGTGCTAAATACGACCTTTTCATTTGATGACCATATCAACACTATCGTAAACAAAGCTAATTCTGCTCTGGGCTTCGTCAAGCGATGGTCTAAGGAGTTTGATGACCCATATGTAACTAAACTCCTTTATTTTAAGTTCGTGAGACCTGTTTTGGAGTATGCTAGTCCTGTGTGGTCTCGTTTTTATGCGATTCATATTAATCGCATTGAGGCTGTGCAGCGTAGATTCGTTAAATTTGCCCTTCGCGGCCTTCCTTGGACCGATCCTCTTCGGCTGCCTCCCTATGCTGACCGTTTAAAGCTTATTTCATTGGAGTCCCTTGAAAGCAGACGTGACAACTCCAGAGTTGTTTTTGCCTTTGATTGCTTGCGGGGCGCGGTTGTTTCCCCGGAACTGCTGGGAGCTCTAGGTTTATCGATTCCTGCTCGTCCCTTGAGAAACCAATGCTTTCTCCATACTCCCCACCACCGCACTAATTATGGTATGCATGAGCCTATTACATCTATGTGCCGTCTTTTCAATAATAATTTTGAGCTTATTGATTTTCACTTATCTAGATCTCTCTGAAGAATCAGCTTTGTTAGGGTTACTTTTTCTCTTTCTTTGTGATTATATTGTTATTTTTTGTTTTTTATAGCTGTCAGTATTCATGAATCGTAATAGTTAATCACTTTGATTCTGTAATTTACTTTATACTTCATTGTATGTTAGATTTACTTTTTTTTGATTTCATTGATTTGACTTGGCGAATTTGTAAATAAAATAAATAAATAAATAATTAGAATTCATTTTATAATAGTTTATATATTATAATATCATTTAAGACTTCCAATAAAGTTGTGTGAATATATGCTTAAAATTCCGTTGTCTCCACTAAGTATCGCTATTAGATTTTACTAAACTCAAATTACGAAATTGGAAATGAAAGTTATAGTTTAATTATAAAGAATATTCCATAGCAGTAACTACAGACTTGTCGGGTTGTAATTCTAATTACCCTTTTTCCTTTTATTAACGAAGTTATAATTTACAATATTCTAAATTAATCATAAAAATGTTGATGTAAAAAGCTTATAATATTACATATAATTTCATTCTGTTTAAAATTTTTGTTGTATTTGTTTTTCTTTTATATTGTGCTTCTATTACAAAAAAAAACATAAAATCCTTCAATTAAGATATAGAGTATATATATAGGTTAATTAGTATATAATGTGTTTCTTGTAATTAGTATTTTTATTAATAGACCATCTTTTTATATTCTTGTTTCGCATCTTTTTCTCTTTTCTCAAATTTTTGTTCAACTTTAATCCTTATGCGGTATTTCAATTTTTCCAAAAAAATTTATAATTAAGTGATCTGAAGAACAATCCAAGCAACACATGAGAGGTCACGCTAAGATATGCCAAATTAATGTCCCGTGGTAATAAAATTTTGCATTAACTTGCTAGAGGAATTCGGTACTGTAATGCGTATTATTCTTGTGAGTGCTGCGACCTATACCTATATTTATATGAAGATTTGTATGTCTTAAGTTTGTAATCCATTATTACGCTGTAATGCTAACTTTGACTGCAAAGGCTTAAACTAATAGTTAAATTCAAAAAATATTAGTAGCCAAAACTTACAAATTTAGATAATATTCTAGTAGTGCTCTGCAAGCATAAGCACAAGTAAATGTTTCAACTCATTTATATTTATATGCAAAATTAAGTCGGTAAAGCAAAATATGTATATATGATTATAAGAAGTTTACATCTTAACTGATGTAATGTCCTGTGAGGATAAAAATTTGAATTAACTTGCGATAGGACAGTATTTGGCTAAGAATCCAACAATGTAATGCGTTTTATTCTTATGACTGCTGCTGCTTCTTATGTTCCTAGGAAGATTTGTATGTCCCAAGTTTGCAACTCCATTATTGCGCTGTATGGTTAACTTTGACTGCCAAGACTTAAACTAATAGTTAAATTCAAAAATTATTAGCAGCCAAAACTACGAATTTAGAAATTCCATTACTACTCTGTGAGCATAAGCACATGTAAATATTTCAATTCAATTATATGCCGGCTTAACGAAAATTCAACAAAATTAAGTCGGTAAAGCAAAATATACCTATGTGCTTGTAAAAACTGATTACTTTCTAACCGAATGGTTGATATATATATATATATATATATATATATATATATATATATATATATATAGATATAAAGAAAATTTCAATGTACAATACTTAAATGCCCACGTGGGAGTACTTATCCATTCCGGGTCTTCTCCGAATTTCCGAGAAAATAAATCCTTTCTCCGTTGGCTGCGGCCATGCCCAATTTCCTTTTCCTTTTTTTGTTTCTTCTTTTTTTTAACCAGGAACACTTCTATTCTTTTGTCACGTCTTCCTCGTTCAACTGCACACTCTCAACTCCCGCTAAAAACTGCCCAACCGGATCTCTTTCCTCTGCCTTCCCACCAATATGGCCTTGGAGGCTGCCATATTCGTCGGAAACCCCCTCGCCATGTTTCGGAGTATCTCCGAAATATGGGCTCTAAAATTTGAAATTAAACTGAAAAATGAATTTCGGGAGGTACTCAATTATTTACCTCCTTTCCTATTTTCGTTTTATTTTTCATAATTACCTCCTGGTTTTCTTTTTTTTGTACTGCTCAACCCTTTGTCTATGTTCTTGCATAGGTTATATATTATTTTTTTTTTTAATTTCTTCCATCTTATTAAATACTATTTAAATGCATTTTACTGTGGGTGTTGATGAATATGACGGGCGATAGTTGATGCTCCCACAATACTTCGAAAGACGTCGTTTCCGTGCACTAATTAGCTGTCACTTTTCGTTAACAAAGAATCCAGGCTTCAATATCTTGATTTATTTTCGTCCTCCAGATCTCTTATCTAAAAGAGCTTTAAAAGTGTCGCCTCATTAAGAGGACTTGTTAATATGCTTGAATGCTCAGATATAATATTCCTATCAAAAAAAAATATATATTACTGATTCGACAAAAAAGAAATAAATACGACGACCAGAATAAAAATAGTATTAACTTTTTGTTTATTTTTTAATTAGTTACACTCCGAAAACGTTATTATTTCTGCTATGATATTCTCCTAGCAGGACTTAATACAGACTGCTTGAACAATCAAGAAAAATAAATTTTTACAACATTTTCAAAAACAAAATTATTCTGGCTTACTTTAATAACATTTGCAACAAGTAATTATACAAATGCGAACGTAACCCAAAATCACTAAACCTTATAAATGCAAATAAATTCTAATATGAATAATACTGCCACCACATTACTACTTCTTCTTTACAATTTATTTGTTTTGTTTTGGATACTGAAGTTGTGGAAAGCGGAATAGTTGAATATTTCAATTTTTATAAATGACAGCAAAACATCAATTCTAGGGATGGGCGATCTTCGATTCGATCTCGACGGATCGATTTTTCTTCTTCTTTCAATCTGGCGATTTTTTGAATCGATATTTCACGGGGCGGATTCAGTTCGTATTGGTTTACCTTTTTTGATTCCCATCTATTTAAGACAAGACGGGACGCACTAAAATAAAACTGAGCAATCTCACGGGGAGATATTTTCGCATCATAATTATTGTGAGCTCACATAACAATTTCAGCAATTATATTTATTATAATTATTGGTTGGTTGGGAAAGAGTAACGATTTTTCGTTTTTTCTCGTTTTTATTATAACAGGACAGTACAAATAATTAATAAAATATAAAAAAATCGCAGCACACAAGCACAATGCCAGTTATTTTTACTCATCTACTTCATTTGTGTTAGTAGTGTCACAGGTGTTCCTGGTCCAAACCAGGGGCAATCGGTGCTAGCACCAAGGGCAAAATGTGGCAAAAACGAACAATCCGAAGCTTAGAATAAAGAACTATAGGAAAGGACATCACTCGGAAAAATGTAAGCATTTTGTTTTAGGTGGTAGAACAAAGCGATGTGTGCGTTTCAAACATGAAAGTAGTAAAATTATGCTTGTATACAGGAGGGGCCAACTCATTTTGATAATATTTCAATTAGGTGTTTTTAAAATATATTCTGATAACACTTTTAATATAATATAACTTTGCCCTACCATATTTTATTAATTTACTTAATTTTACTATTTAAAAACACTTTGCTTATGCCCCCAAATATTTCAGTACTACGGAGACGACTTTGATTCCAAGGCGACATTCGATCCAATTTGGCATTTCAGGCGTCATTTCCCTTAACCCACTGGCCTCTTGGCCAAGAAGCAAAAATGCTTATCACACGTACAGGATTTTTACTTAAGGTAGCCTTTCCTCTCGTTCTTTATTCTAAGATCCGAAGCAAAACTCGATTCATGGCACCGCAATCTCGAACATGCATTTGCTTCTTCAAGGTCTTAGAATATAGAACGAGAGGAAAGGCTATCTTATGTAAAAACCACTGACATGTAGTAAACTGGACTGACTTATAAGCTATCTCATATGGGTACAATTTTACTTTCAGTGGAGGAAAACAATTTTTAATCTCCAACGTTTACTGTGAATTTGCAGCCATTCAGAGTAGAATATAATAACCAAATATATACGAAGAGACATATTTAATTTTAATCTTCTATATTGTTGTAAGGAAAATGTAAAAATCATTGGAATTACTGGAATACAAATTATAAATAAAAGGTTGTTTTAGTCTGAATAATGCATACCCAGAAAGAGATGTAAGATGATTGTGAATATTGTCATCTATTTCTAACGCCAGCATTTAATAGGCGACATGACGTTTGCAATTAAGAAAACCGTGTTGAAAAAAAAGATACTTACCCAGAAAGGGACAACTAGCGAAAAGTGATACCATTTTCTTGAAGAAATTTCATGGCACTAGTCACTCCAGTATTATATATCTCAGTGGTAAAAACCCTGTACGTGTGATAAGCATTTTTGCTTCACGGCCAAGTGGCGAGTGGGTTAAGAGGGAATGACGCCTGAAATGTCAAATTGGACCGAATGTCGCCTTGAAATCAAAGTCGTCTCCGTAATACTGAAATATTTGGGGCATAAGCAAAGTGCTTTTAAATAGTAAAATTAAGTAAATTAATAAAATATGTTCGGGCAAAGTTATATTATATTAAAAGTGTTATAAGAATATATTTTAAAAACACCTAATTTAAAATATTATCAAAATGAGTTCGCCCCTCCTGTATTCAAGCATAATTTTACTACTTTCATGTCGAAACGCACACATCGCTTGGGTTCTACTACATATAGCAAAATGCTTACATTTTTCCGAAAGATGTCCTTTCCTCTAGTTCTTTATTCTAAGTTCAAGCCACACGCACAAGTGTTAACACCGAAGTAAAATCGAAAACACCCATAGTGTGACGTCCCGGGTCAAAACTGGCTCTACCTTACGGCAAAGATTACTCTACTAGATAAACGGCTTCGAACAAACTAGTAAAAAAATTTTGGTTGCTTTTTTATATTTCCCGCATCGGGCAACCCTGCAATCAGAATTAAAAATTTGTTTTCCGGGAGAGTTTGTGGATAAGAGACAAGTATACTTTTCTTATGTTTGTTTACAAATGCCAAATGTTCTTCACTCAATAAAAGATCAGAATACATTGACGGTTTGAAAGTCTCTTACGCACACGAGTAACTAGCTCAGTCACGTGCCTCACATGAATTCTTTTTATTGGTGGTACTTTTTACTACATTTCTCTCTTCGACAAGATTTAGCGGTACTTTTTTGACAGAAATATGTGATTCTCTCCGAATGAGAACAGAATTTTGACAGAAATAAGTGATTCTCTCGAATAATTTTGACAGGAATAAATGACTGCACACTACCTGTACTCTTTATTTGCATGTATATTCTTATGACTTTAAAATCTGAATATATTTCGTTTTACTGTGGTGCCAGTGTTACTTTTTCAAGATTAGCTGGGTATTTTAGGGAGCCGGTTATCTAGTAGTAAGTAATCTTTGCTTACAGCCTGTAGTTATCAAGATGGCGATGGCCAAAGCTACGAATAAAGAGCTAAAGGAAAGGCCCTCTCGTAAAAGTCGTATATGTGAGTGAAGCAAAAATCTTTTAGGCAAAGTGGAAGAGATGCGGGCGGAATTGTAGATTCGTCAATAAGAATAAGGAACCTGGGCTGTCATTTAATTGGAAATTTATTTTCCGATATCGAAAGTCGTGAAATTGTGCGGTTAAATTGATTTCTTGAACATAATTAGTTGTAAAAAAGATTTAAAAAGTGTGTGAAACAAACTATATTAAGTTGTGTAGTGCCAAACTCTGGAAATAAATTCCGTTGCCGACTGCCGGGAACATTTTTTTCTCTAAATTTTTTAATGTAAATGTTAAGATAGCTCCATAGTAACACAACAAAAGCAAGTTCTAATGAAGTTTCAGTCAGAAAAGAAGAAAAAATGAAATATTATTATTGTTTACAAGTTGTGTTCTTCTTGCAGTAAGTAGCGTATTTTGGTGCAGAGACGTCGTAAATATTCGGTTTTGAGAGGCCAATAAATTATCAAAATTAATTAATAATTGTTTAAAGCGTTTAAAATAATTTAATTTTTGTTATAGATTCCCAAGAGTAAAATATATAAATGTCATATGGAATTGGTTAAATATTTTTTTAATTCTCAATAAAAAAGAAAAGTTGAAAATACTAATTATCCAAAGAATTTAAGAATGAACCCCCCACTTGAAAGAAAAAGTTTGGCACTACACAACTTAATATAGTTTGTTTCACACACTTTTTAACAGTTTTTTACAACTAATTATGTTCAAAAAATCTATTTAACTGCACAATTTCACGACTTTCGATATCGGAAAATAAATTTCCAATTAAATGACAGCCCAGGTGCCTTATTCTTATTGACGAATCTACAATTCCGTCCGCATCTCTTCCACTTCGCCTAAAAGCTTTTTGCTTCACTCACATATACGACTTTTACGAGTTAAGCGGTGGTTTTGGTTAAGCTCTTTATTTCCTTTAGCTCCTTATTCGTAGTATTTGTGTAATGCTTCACGACATTTTGCGTTGAGCCTTTCCTTCAGTTCTTTATTCGTAGGGTCAAAGCAAGCGAAGTTAATCAAGCGCAGTGTACTTCCACCTTTAGTGTTTTAGTTATTCTACTCAGTAGGGCAATGCTTGTAAAATGTCAAACATTATCCACAGACACAACTACGTTTTACCGTCGAAACAAGGCTATTGTAAGTGGGTTAGTATGGTACGAAACAAAATGGTTGCAAGCAATTGTCTTTAGAAATGAACGTAGTAAAAATATGTTTTTCCTACATTGCTTTTTAATTAAAAGGGTTTCCCGGCTTATTTAGCAGAGCACAAATAAGGACTAAATTTATTCAAGTAATCGGTGTTAAGGTAGTGTCACAAGTGAGAAGAATACGCGGTAAAAGTGTAGCATAATATAAAACAGCACGAGGTCTAGTTATAAATAAGTTTGCAGAATTAACAAAAACATAACATTAACTTCTAATTCGATTTATAAGTGGCTAAAACAAACACGTAAATAGATACCGTAAGAACAATTAAGATTTTATTAACGCTGGAAAAGGTGAAAATAGTGAACTATTGACATTTGTTTTTGTTGGAATACTGCAGGCGCCAAATTACTTTTATTGTGTAATAAGAAGTTCCTTGAGAATCTTTTTCACTGGAACTTTAAAGAATTTCCTTTCACGAAGAGAAATCTTTTTGGTTTGCAGTCTCAAGTAAACTGGGCATTTCAGGAATTAAATTTCCTTCAAAAAGGTAAACATACCTAACATATATTCAATATTTTCAATGTTTTGATTTCATTACATCCGCATTTATCGGCATAGCTCGGAAAAATTAGTCAGAAGTTTGAATTTGATTTGAAGTATACTTTTATTTTATTGGTCATTGAAGTAAACTTTTGATTATATCTGAACTTTTGGTTGGCGTTTTAAAGCTGGTGATTGGTTTTCAGATGAACTAAGTGATTGAACCAGCCGACTTACGTTTTTTCCGCTAGAATACAAAAATAAAGTACGAAACATTCCCAGTTAATAATTATATGTATATATCTATAGCTATAGCTTTCTTAAGTAACTGAATTTGCTTTTTGTAATAGGTTTTGGTGAGGTTGATTACCCCGAGGAATATTGATTTGTTAGCGTCTATATTAAAACAAAATATTTATGATCGTTATACCTTATATTGTTCAGGATGCAGCGCCTATTTATTGTGCAAGATATAGTTTGTAAATAACAAATAATAATCACTCGTTTACATTTATTAAATATTTTTAAAACCAAAAATAAGATAATGCAAAGTGTGATAAATCCTTCGATCAAATTTAAACCTAATAAAAAATAATACAAAATATATAAACAGCAATATAAATTCAACATAATTAATTCTATAAGTTTCTGAATTTTTTTCTAATATACTCAATGAAAAATTTATTAAATGCGAACATAATATAAAATTTAAATTAAATTAAAAATTTAAATTTAAATTATACCTTTCGAAGTTGAAAAGTATTGTCATCAAAGTAAAATTTCAAATGCTCTCTTATTCAAAGAGAGTAACATTTCATTTGCCAGATGCAGAAATACTTTAAATATAATTAAGAGTTTCTTTTTCATTATGTAGGCAAAGCTTGGAATATAGAACTACAGGGAGTACTCTTATAATCAGAAAATTAGGGATATTTCTTAGTAGTAAAAAAACGGACATTCGCTGGACGGCACACTCCATTTTCAAAATCTGACTTAAAGTTTATAAACTGTCTCAAAGTTTTTAAAAACAAATCGCTGTACTAATATAGTCTTGATTTTTATTATACTTTTTACTAATCACTTTTTATTTTGAATATCGCAAATAATGTTGACCAAACTGGCGTTAACAATTTGAGTTTACCGTTTGTCAAACTAAGGTGACAACCCTGCACATCCCGTTCCTCACCGTGCCAACAAGAAAAGTTCATAACCCAGGGACCGTACCTGTTTTCTGAAAAAGTGATATTTTAACAGGTATTTCTGGACACTTATAATTCATAATTAAAATTAACAGTTATTTTGGACTATTTATTTTTTCAGTGTAAAGCAAAATTTCCATTTGAACTTTTCTTTTTTTCTTTTTGATGAAAACTGTTAAAAAGACCTTTTCTTTTTTTCTTTCAAAAATAACTGGTCTGTTTCAACGCTTATTTATTCAGTCTGACGAAAACTGTTAAGGGGGTCAACCTGTGTGAGGGCGGTATTTCGAACGCTTTTTCGGGAATTTTGGTTAGGAGAACTAATTCGAAAATTAGAATAGGTTTAACGTTATTTTAAAGGTTTGTGCTTTTATTATAACAGTAAATTTGTCCAAAAGTGTAATCGGAAGGCTTCTATTTATTGAGGGAATTAAAAGTGACCTCCTCAAAATGGAATACCGAAATTGTGGGCAGTTATCTAAAACACAAAAAGTAAAAAGAACCTTATTTGTGTTTATGTTGTCGAGGTACTTTTGAATTTGAATTTGAACTTTATTTAGCTTTTTTGCTATTATTAAATACAAATTTCACTTAACCCTAGAAATTATTTTTAACATATTCCATAATGCTATATTTAAACCTATTATAATTCGTTTCCTCTTTTATTTCCATCGGCAAAGAATTGAAAATTTTAAAACCTTTATACACTAAGCTATTCTGGGCTATTTCATTCCTATAGGGAGGCAATCTAAAATCGTTAACATTTCTTAAATAATAGGGCTGTACATCTCTTACATAGTTAATCAAACCAGTTAGGTACCTAGGCATATTTCCTGCCTTAATCTTAAACACAAACAATAGAACATTCATTGTTATTTTCTGTTTAATACTTAGCCATCCTAGACTATTCAACATAGTTAAAATACTCGTGTATCTATTGCATTTTAGAATTATCCTCATTGCCCTATTCTGCAGCTTTTGTAATCTGTATATTTCACTACTATTTGCCAAAAATAATATTGTTGAACAATATTCGAAATGAGGTCTTATAATTACATTATATACTTTAACCATTGTAACACAATCCAATCTCTTCCTTATACGTCCAAAAAAACCTATTTTTTTAGCCAATTTCTTAACAATATAATTCAAATGTTGATCCAATTTTAACTTACAGTCCACCAATACACCTAAATATTTAATTGAGTTCACTTGTTCAATTATACTATTATCTATATTAATGTTCAAACTATATTCCGATTTAAAACACATAGCTTTAGTTTTATTTACATTAAGTTTTAGCTTGTTTGCACTAAGCCAGACACTGAGTCTATTCATATCATCTTGAATCCTCTGTTCACATTCATCTACTTCTTTGCCCACTATGTATACCAAGGCGTCATCCGCAAATAATACTATTTTACTATGTCGAAGCACCATATTTATTTCATTGATGTATACAGTGAACAGAAGTGGTCCCAATATTGAACCCTGTGGCACCCCCCAAAAAGTCTGAAGGCTCTCTGACATCGTCCCATTTATTGACGTTCTCTGCATTCTATTACTCAAATATGATTTAAACCATTTCAGCTCAATATCTCGAATTCCATATTTATATAACTTTTGAATCAAAATCCCTCGATCAATAGTTTCAAAAGCTCTTTTAAGATCCAAAAATACAGCAATTATTTTGTTACGTCTGCTAAGTTCCTCTTTCCAGTTCACCATTACGTAATTTAATGCTGATTCACATGAGTGATGTCTTCTAAAACCAGATTGATTTTCAAGTATTAATTCATTCTCATCAAAATACTTTTCAAGTTGCAAATGTACAATCTTTTCAATGACCTTCTCAAACGTTGGCAATGCATTTACCGGACGAAAATCTTCTGCTTGTTTTGCTCCTTTTACTTTTCCGATCGGTGTCACGATTGACTGTTTCCACTCATCCGGAAAGATTCCCATAGTCAGTGATTTATTCACCAAATGAACAAAGGCTGGTCCTGCTGTCTCAAACGCGTCTACCAACATGCTGGGGCTAATAAGATTGTAATCTCTCTTCTGGTTTAGGCCGTGCAATATTTCTCTAATATCGGGTAAGCCCACTAACGAAAATTTGAAACAACTTCCCTTTTCAATAATATAATTAGCATATGGAGCAACATGTATGCTTTGGCGTATATCATCTATACTCATCACAAAATACTTATTGAATTCGTTCGCCATCCGCCTCTGATCTCCTATAGCTTCACCTTTAAAAATTATGTCACCTTCAATGTTATTTTTACTTACTCCTAGAACGTGTTTCTTTAACGTTCTCCACATTCCTACTGACGTAGGATTTTGACAAAATTCCGAAAATTTAATAAATGGCAGTACTTTTTATAAAAGTTGATCATTTTCATGGTTTTTTTCGATATAATATATGCTGTAAAGTAAAAAAATAAAAATATTTCGAAAAACTGCTACGTGGGTATCTTCAGTTATCTCTATAAATGAGTCAGTTGAAATTTCAAGTCGATCTGTTGAGTAGATTATTTTTAATCCTGCTCACAAATTTCAAAAACATGGTTTCGAGAAAAACGCGTCTTAAGTTTGGAAACACAACAGAACTTTGTATTCTAGACTCACATTCAGCGCCCTGTCACGCTTTAAGTCGAATCCGTGAAAATTGCTTAAGGACATCATTTGTCATATCTTCAAGACGCGAGAAATGTAAAAAAAATCGATTTTTCGAAACATTTACACAGGTGGACCCCCTTAGAAGAACTTTTATATTTTTCTGGCAAAAATAAAAGTTCTATTTGACGGTTTTTTCTTTCTATGAGTTGAAAACTCTAAAAAAATTTTCCTGGCAGCTATAAAAATATTATTATTTGTAACTACCTAAACAAGTAAATAGCAAAAGATTTGTATCACAAAAAATAAAAGAGTTATTTAACAGTTTTTATCAAACTGAAAAAATAAAAGTTCAAATGGACCAGTTGGAAAAAATAAAGTTCTTCTTAACAGTTTTAGTCAGACTGAAAAAATAAAAGTTCAAATGCACAAGTTAATTTTACCAGAAAAAAATAAAAGGTCTTAACAGTTTTCCTCAAACAGAAAAAATAAAAGTTCAAATGCATTTGCACTGAAAAAATAAATAGTCCATAATTGTTTTTTTCTAGTGAAAATTCTTAGTGTCCAAAAATAACTGTTTTTGTGGTACAGAAATGGATAAAAATGAAATTTTAAAAATTCTGTCGGAAATCAATGAAGGACTCAATGAGAATCACCTAGATATGTTTCATTTCATCTATCGACTGCAATTTCCTTGAAACTTTTTCGTTCAAAAATTCAAAAATAACAGTTATTTTCGGTCCCTGGCTGAAACACGTATGAGTACACGCGAAGGCAAGGGCACTTTCTTCAGTTCTATATTCAAAGAGGCAAAGCCCAGGGGCAACCATATGATGCGGTTAGCATGGCAAAGGTCAAAAGGAAATAGGGTAAGTTGAATTAGGAAATGAATGTCTTGTTTTTTTGCATTTCTGCGAGTTAGACAACAGCCCTGAGATTTAGTGAATTTTTTCTTTTTATGAAAAAATCGTAAGCAGACCGAGGCTTGACCCTGCATCTATCAATCAATTGACCCAACTCAGTCTCTAAATAATTATTTCCTCACTTTTTAACCGACTTCCCAAAAACAAAGGGGTTCTAAGTTCGACGCGTATTTTTTATTTTGTTTTTTTTATGTCTGACCAGGCATAACTTCGTAACGCGTCGACCGATTTTGATGATTCTTTTTTTGTTGGGTAGAGTATGTTCACCATGTCAAAAAAATTTTTTGGTAGTGTGGGGTGAAATCTAACTTTGTAACGCGTGGTTCGATTTGGATGGTTCTTTTTTTGTTGTACAGAGTATGATCCGCCATTGCTAATCGGAGAAAAAAAATTTGGCCTAGGGTGGGGGGAGGGGGGAGGGGTAGTCTAACTTTGTAACGCGTGGACCGATTTGGATAATTCTTTTTCTGTTGGGTAGGATATGTTCCGTGGTTGATACCAGGTGAAAAAATTTTTGGGGGGGTGGGGGTGGAACCTAACTTTGTAACGCGTGGGCCGATTTCGATGGTTCTTTTTCTGTTGTATAGAGTATGATCCCCCATTGCTAATAGGAGAATAATTTAGTCCTCTGGTGAAAGGTGTGGGTGTGGGGAGGGGTAGTCTAACTTCGTAACGCGTGGACCGATTTGGATAATTCTTTTTCTATTGGGTAGAATATGATCCTTGGTTGATACTACGAGAAAACAAATGATGCTGGGGTGGGGGTGGAACCTAACTTTGTAACGCGTGGATCGATTTGGATGCTTCTTTTGCTGTTGTATAGACTCTGATCCCCCATTGCTAATAGGAGAATAATTTGATCATATGGTGGTGGGGGGGGGGGGTAGTAACTTCGTAACGCGTGAACCGATTTCAATGATTCCTTTTCTGTTCGGTATAGTATGTTCCTTGATTGATACCATGAGAAAAAAAGTTTAGTGGAATGGGGGTGAGGTATGGGGTTAAAACTAACTTTTAACGCGTGGACCGATTTGGATGGTTCTTTCTGCGTTGTATAGAGTAGAAGACACTAAAAAGTGAAAAATAAAATAGTTTTTTAAAAAAAAGTTGAACCGACTTCACAAAAAGCGCTAAAAAGCATAAAATAATTTTTAATTTTATATCTATTACGACATTTTGAAGTCGATGCAAATTAAACAAATAAAACAACTACATAACCACAATTGAAATTAATACATAATACTACCTGAACGTTTCAGCTCACGGGATCATAAGAAAGGACAATTAAATATTTTTGTTGTAGTTGTTTGGTTTGTTTGATTTGCACCGACTACAAAATGTCGTAATAGATATAAAATTAAAAATTATTTTATGCTTTTTAGCGCTTTTTGTGAAGTCGGTTCAACTTTTTTTTTAAAAACTATTTTATTCTTATATTTCTTGACTACATAGGCAATGTGCTTATCAAACTTCACCTTATTATCTATCACTGCTCCAAATTATTTTATTTCATTAACTACTTCTATTATAACATCCTCTATTAATACAGAAGCTATTTATGTACATACATTTTGTTTTATGTGTGTTTAATTTTAATTTTTTTACACTTAACCGTTTATAAATATTATCTACATCTTGTACTTTCTGTGATGTAGCCATCACATCGTCTTTTCCTCTTGCACACATCACAGTGTCATCAGCAAATTGAACAATCATCTATGCCGTATTAATCTTAAATCGTTGCCGTATATTAGGAACATTAGGAATCCCATATTTTGTACATGACCTGAGAATATTCCGAAAAAACAATTCTAGCTTTTAATAAGTTTTTCCGAATGGAATTAAAAAAATATCTTTTCATTTAGTACTTGATATTTGATCTATCGGAAATCCCGAATTTAAACGTATTGTTCTCAATGACGGCCCATCAAACCCCAGTAGTTATGTAATATTCAAACCTTTCCCGAAGTTAATATTCAAAAACTAATCTAAATTCACAACGATTCAGGCAACTGAAACTGGAAAAAAACCTACAGCAGTACAATATTTTTTTGTGAGGAAGTACTATAGCTACAATATCTACACTACGAAATTAAGTTTCCTGTGTGATTCTGCTAAAGTCGTAAAGCGATTTTTAAAATAAACAAGCTAGGTAACATCTCAATTAAAGCCCAGTATAATGATCGGTTGTATGCAATTAAGGCTGCTATACATTCGAGAGCGCTAAGCAGCCTTAGGCAAGAAGAGTTAGTTGATAGCCTAAAATCTCGAGGGGTTATGAAGGTCTCCAAGATGACCCGCCAGGTAGAAGGTAAACCCCAACCAACAGGGCTGGTCATTCTGACCTTCGAATGATTTACATCACGCACACAAATATACACTTAGTCACAAAATTATTTGTACAACAAAATGTCTGAATATTCTGTGAGATTATTTTTAATAAATGCCTGGCAACGCTTCAATTATTAACGGTAATTTGGAAGGGGAATCGCACTCATTATTAATGAGTAATTTGCTATGCACCAGAATGCTTTTGTCGTTAGAGGAGAACAGAAACGCGGTTTTTGGTTTACAGTGCACTCCAAAAAATTATTTGTACGGTGAAATTTTTGAAAAAGTTCTCTAGAAAATTTGAGGTAATTAGAAGGTAACGATAAATATATATTATTTGGTTTCAAGATTTAACTAATCGTTTTACAGTTGTGCAAAAAATACAAAGAATGGGAAAGAAAACACGAGAGCTAACCAACGCTGAAAAAAATCTGATCGTACGGCATAGAGAAGAAGGAAAATCCTTGCGGGAGGTGGGAAATTTAATGAAAGTTGGACACACCACAGTACAGTATGTTTGGAGGAAATACTGAAAGACAAAGGAGGTACAAAACCTGAATGGACGAGGACGAAAGAGGATTTTGAGCGAACGAGATGAAAGGAAAATCATTCGCTTAGTGGAGAATAACAGAAAATTAAGTGCGAAAAAATTGAGTTCGGAAGTTGAAAAATCCTCGGGAAAAGTTGTAAGTGCTGAGACAGTGAGAAGGGTACTAAGAAGGCACGATTTACACGGAAGAAGTGCCCGAAAAAAGCCATATATATCCAATAAAAATCGTCAGAAAAGGCTGCAATTCGCACGTGAGCATTTAGGAAAAGGAGAAGAATTTTGGAAAAAGATTATATGGTCCGATGAGAAAAAATTTATGATCTTTGGTTCTGATGGACGAACTTTTGTCTGGCGCAGACCAAATGAAGCGTTAAATCCTAAGTGTTTGAAAGGAACCGTAAAGCATGGTGGAGGCTCAGTTATGGTCTGGGGGTGTATGGCGGCTAACGGCGTTGGAAAAATGGAAATAATTAATGGGATCATGGTAAAGGAAACTTATTTAAATATTTTGCATAATAATGTTTTCTCTTCCGCTGAAAAATTTGGATTAAATGAATTTATTTGGCAACAGGACAATGATCCAAAACATTATGCTAAAATAATTACAGATTTTTTCCAACAAAATGGAATACAGAAGCTTAGTTGGCCAGCACAATCTCCAGACCTTAGCCCCATTGAGCATCTCTGGTCTGAACTAGATCGTCGCATACGTTTACTCGATGTGCGGAATAAAAATGAGCTTATAACTGCGATTAAAACTACTTGGGAGAAAATAGAATCTTCTTTCACGGCAAAACTTGTTTCTTCTATGAACAAACGTCTGCAGGAGGTAATAAAGTATAAAGGAGGCCCAACATCTTACTAATCAAATAGCATATATACACATTTTTAATTTATTTTTATTTTAATGTAGTATAAAGAACATGTGTACAAATAATTTTGTGTCGTCAAAAGATTAGGATTTGAGTACATAATTCGATTTATTTTATATTTTTAGTCTATCTATTATATCTTCGAAATAAACTTGTTTATAAATTAAGATATCTTTCATTTGAAATCATTTTTATTTCTTAAAATTATTTCTGCGTTGAAAAATACAAATGTTTTCAATTTTTGTTCAACTGTACAAATAATTTTGTCACTAAGTGTAAGTAGGTTTTGAAAGCGTGCAGGTTAGGGAATATATCCTTAATCCCCTGAGACGCCACACTCCCATGAACTACACGCCATACTCCCATGAACAAACAAAAGTCTAATCCTCACTGACAGCAAAGCAGCAACTTTAAAACATAGTGCGCTAATTTGTCGTCATATTTTTAGTTCAAAATAGTGTTAAATTGCCAAAATTAATTCTTTATATCTGAATTTAGCCTAGTCGTAAAATAAGAATGTGTCCAAAGTTTGAAGTGGATCGGTTAATTAGTTTTTTGTCAGTACTGTGCCGCGCGGACGTTTTGAGAAAAACGCGCTTAATGTTTGCGCAAGAGATTTCTAAGAAATCAAACTGATTACCAGTAAAACTACGTTTACGATAATTTTTTTGTCCTTTGCGAGAAGAAAGCGTAGATAAAACTTTTATTATGATGTATACAAACTGAGAAATGAAAGTATACTGATGAATTATTATAAGAAAGCAGATGTTCAAGGCTGCTCGCAACAGAAGCGTTCGAATGAGAAAGGGACGGCCCGTCGCGCGAGTTGAGCTTCTATCTTGAAACTTTATCAAAAAAAGAAAAGAAGAAATATTAATTTTAATAAAATTTTTATTACAAATTAGAACGTTACAATCGAGTTTTTTTTATACGATGTGGCGGAAATCCTAGGGGACAACCCTTTGATGCGTTAGCATGGTTTCGGCCGGAAGGGAATTAGGGTAAGGGAAGTGAGGCAACTTGAGTCTTGTTTGCATTGCTGCGAGCTAGACAACAGCCCAGAGACGGAGTGGATTATTTTAATTTCTTAATAAAAGCTCACGGTCATCTGGGCTCGAACCCGGGACCCATGGCATGGTGGTCTTGCCGCTCAACGCATTGATCCAACTCCGTCTTCAAATAGACTGCCTTCTCGTCGAACTTAATTAAGTCGCTTAGCTTATTCCTTTTTCAAAATAATTTGTTTAACTTGGAAAAATAACAGCTAGGTCACTGAATGCAATTCTTGGAATTATGTCTGTATAAATGATGAAACATGAACTTTAAGTAAAGCGTGTGAAATAAATTTTAATGAACTTTTAAAGTGCTAGGAAATCAGATATATTTATTATATGTTTCTTATGTTCTATGTTGGAGGAAGTTGGGCAAGTATGTAACTCGCGCGCTCTTAAATGTGCATGTAGAATGGAAAGGAATGGAGATGTCGCCAACATGCATGCCAACAATCTCCTTCTAAGTCCTTGTTAAAGGCGTACTGAGGCAGCCTCTCCCGTATTTTCGTCGCCGCATTTTCAATTCGGATACTACATCCTCCCTATTGTTAACTGCGCTTGAATAAACTTCATCACTCATTGTTCCCCATAAGAAAAAGTTCAATGGGACAAGGTCTGCAGATCTAGCAGGCCAAGGAATCGGTGTACCTCGTCCAAACCAACGGTTAGATATTTTTCACTTAGTATTTCCTTCACAATGTTAGCAGTATGCGCCGGTACTTTATCGTATTGGTGAAAAATTCCCCTAAGATTTTCCATAGAGTTCTCTATTAGATCTGGCAGTGTATTGTCCAAAAAGTCCACATAAATTTCGCTTGCGGCAAAATGAATGGTCCTACCAAATGGTTGCCGATGATACCAGCCCAAACATTGACACTGAATCTCTGCTGGAATGAGGTCACCTTTGCCCTGTGTGGGTTAGTGTTTGACTAGATATGGAGGTTATGGAAATTCGTGATATCATTCCTTCTGAATTGACATACATCTGTCCACAGAATTCGGTCCAGAAACGCTCTGTCGCCAAAGTCGCGTTTCAGAAGCCAAGTACTAAATTTCAGTCTTCTCTCGGAATCTCCTTCCAGTAGTCCTTCAGCTGGGTGATGGTGATATGGTCGTAATCCCCCTCGATGAATAACCCTCCAAACCTTAGATGACGATCCTCCTAATCACCTTGCGACTCGTTTCGTGCTCGTCTCAGGGTCCTGCCTCAAGATGCTCGTCTGCAGAAGTTCCCGAAGTTTCGGGTCGTGTCTCCCTGTCGTGTGAACTTACACTTCCTGCTTCTCTTAACTTTTGGAATTTCATGTAAACGCCTCTTTGGGGTGCTCGCCGGTTAGAGAATCTCTTTTGATATTCCAGTACAACCGCTCTCTCTTTTCCGCCTACTACACCATAAATGTAAATAATATCCGTGTATTCCTCAAATGTAAATTCTACCATTTTTTAATAATTTTTGCTTAAAAACACTCATAATTATTGATTTGTTTTTCAACTATGATAGGTATTCTTACAGACTGACCCTTTTTTATAGCAAAATTTCCATCAGTTACGAACAATAGAACGCCAGGATACAAGGGTGTGAATTCATTTTCAAACTTTTATCTTAACAATAAAATAATTAGGTACTCAGGGAGTTCTAAGGATGCGGTTTTTCTAATCCTGTGTCTACTTTGCCATGTTGCATCTTTTTGGAAAGGTAATATGATGGACAATCCAATAATAATAAAAGAGAGATGTACTAATTACATGAATTTCGGAGAAAATTTGAGAAAATTCTGAATTTTAGTTAATCATAAACCATTTTTTTCAATTTTGGAAGTGACTGTACGTGCAATAGTAGGAGTTAGATCAGTAATCTTAACATTTTTGGAAAGGTCATTAGGATAGTTGTGTTGTAGCGTTTGTTTGTTGTAGCTGTGTTGGGTAGATCAAGAGATAAAAATAAAAGAGTAATGCGCATATCATGAAAAACTGAAAATTATGAATCACCCTGTAACTCCCAAACGGTTGAGATTGCCCCCCCCCCCCCCCCCCCTGCCATACAATTTTTTTTTGTCTGGTTGAGATCTATCACCCCACTCATTTTGGCACGTCAGGTCTGAAACACCGTGTATATCACCATATTCAAAGTAGAAAATGAAAAAAAAGAAAAATACAAAATTCTAACTGGGCCTGCCCCCTTAACACAATTGCAATTATTAAACAATGTCTTTTTCCCTTATGTAAATTAAAATTACCAATATTACCAATTTATCACTTTCCTTTAAGTAAACTATAATTACGTATCAAGTCGCCAAAACATCGACCACACCTGACCATAAACCAAAAGCGTGCCGAAATTATTATTTTTTGGATTTAGACCAGACTCTTTTTGCTTTCTGCTTAATTCATTTGATTAAGGGCACCTACATACATGAAAGAAAGCTTTAAGCTTTTCTTTCGTTAATTCTGCCTCTCTTGTACAGGCAGAAGACGATGTAGGGAAAGATCGCGATCAAGACGACATACATGAGAAAAGCTTTCAGAGCTTTTTCTTCTTTTTCGATCTTTCCCGTGTATGCCTGGGTACGATACAATGTATGTAGGAAATCGCTGAGAAAGGCACCTTTAGCTGGGAACGAACGTAATTTCGTTCGGTACCTTATCGTTTTTAATGCTTAATTAGCATTTTTGCGCTACACATTTCCTGGGAAAGGAATGCGCGGTAACTTGAGCGGTTTGTTTTTCGCGAATTGAGATAATTTATGCCGTTTAGGCGACTTTAGTTACATCCTTTTGATGTAACTAAAATAATTTCGCAATGATTGAATATTTTATTTGGATAATTATGACCATTTTGGGTACATAACAATCTTTCCCCCTCGGACAAAGTGAGCTGTTCTTGGTAGAGGAACAGATCACAGAGGGGAATAAAGGGAAGATGAATATTCTTGTTTTATTCGGTGGTCTTACTCTTGGCCGTTTTTCTGTCTATTTAGAGGATACAGAGACCGAATGTGTTATACTTTTTTAGGTAACATAATTTATCTATTTAATTTTTTTAAATGATTGATTTCAGCACTTCATGACGCGTCTGATGTAAAATTATTTATGGGGAGTTTGATGATGATATCCTACTCTCTTCAGAACGTAATGGCCGACCAATTGTATTGATTTGGTTCGAGGAAGAGTGGTTAGTCGCTTTTGCGACGTCTGGGGGACCGTATAAATTGGTTGATTTTTGTATTAATTTAATTAGCCTTTAATGAGCCTTTTAATTTTTTGTATTAAAATTTTGGTTCTGCCCATTCTGTTCTGATTTGAACTGTATGCTCTGCTAACTTTTTCAAAAGTTAGCAGAACATGGTTTTTTAAAAAAAATATAAGAGCACTTAAATCGACAGTTGGGCACTTAATTAGCCTTTAATTAGCCTTTTAATTTTTTGTATTAAAATTTTGGTTCTGCCCATTTTGCTCTGCAACTTTAGACATCTCTTCTTTCTGAAGCACAAGAGTGAAGTCAGCACCGTCCTAGAGCAGTTCCTGAATGAAGCCAAAACGAATGGTCATCTTGTCAAACAGTTTAGATGTGACGGAGGAAGAGAGTTTGACAATAAGAAAATTGCAGAGCTACTTGCGGGTCGAGGTATAGAACACTGTGTCACCCCACCGTATACACCGCACCATAATGGAGTTGCGGAGCGAGAAAACCGTACCATTGTGGAATGTGCGAGGTCCATGTTGAATCCAAGTAAGTTGCCAAAAGAACTATGGGCAGAAGCTTGTAATACGGCTGCCTATCTTTTGAATAGAACCGGTAAGTCCTCTGTTGAAAGCAAATCTCCCTATGAGCTGTGGTATGGTCGAAGTCCAGGAAAATTAACTCACTTAAAAATTTTTGGAACAGAGTGTTACGTGCACGTGAACAAGAACTTTCGCTCTAAATTTGATGACAAGGCTGTTCATGGACATTTAGTCGGATACATTAACGACACAAATGGATTCAGAGTCTGGATACCATCTCAGAGGAAAATTGTTATGAGTCACGACGTGATATTTAAGCCTGAAGTTGTCTGCAATCTACGTCCCAATCTCCTCGAGATCGAAGTTGCCAATGAAGAAAACCCGATAGAGAGTCAAGAGAATCTAACGACAAATGTCACGCAAATGCCAAAGAAAAGTTGACAGCAAACCAGACTGCTCAGAAGATGAAGAATTTGACACAGCGTCCAGTTCGGGAGGAAGTCAAGAGCCAGAGCAAGAAGAAGAGGCAGTAAAGTACAAGGAAAAACGTACGAGGAAGAAGCCAGGATGGATGACGAGTGGGGACTACGTGTACATTGCCGCATCTTTAATAGTCCAGGGCGATGATCCAACGTCACATTCTGAAGCGATGCAGTCTCGTGACAAAGTTCATTGGCTAAAAGCCACTGATGAAGAATTTGAGTCCCTGAAAGAGACAAATACATGGATTCTAGTTAAGCGTCCAAATGATGTGAAAGTATTGCAGAATCGATGGGTCCTACGACAGAAAATCACAGACAGTGGGAAAGTTCGCTTCAAAGGCCGACTTGTGGCAAAAGGATATTTACAGAAGCAAGGAATCGACTACGAAGAAACATTTAGCCCTGTTGTACGCTATGAGAGTATTCGCACTCTCTTGGCGGTAGCAGCAGCACAGAAAATGAAACTCGATCAATTTGATATAAAAACAGCTTTCCTGAACGGCGTGCTCGAGGAAAATGTATATATGGAACAACCCGAAGGCTATGAAGATGGCACAGATCGAGTATGTCTGCTGAAGAAAAGTCTGTATGGACTCAAACAAGCACCGCGTTGCTGGAATAAATGCTTTGTAGAATTCATGACAACAGCCGGGTTCAAAAACAGTGATGCTGATCCATGTCCGTTTTATCGCAGGAATATAGAGAACTGTCTGTACGTTGCAATCAGCAAAACAGAAATCGAAGATTTCATGGAGATGTTGCAGCATATATTTCACACAACGAGAGGATCTCTTAATCATTTCCTGGGCATGAGAGTACAGCAAAACGAGAACGGCTCAATAGCCGTGAATACAGAGAAACATTTTGGAAAGATTCGGAATGAGCGAGGCGAATGGAATGTCTACTCCAATTGGGCGTGAAGAAAGCAACGTCAAAGAAAAGCTAACTACGACAACTCCTTATCGTGAAGCGGTAGGCTGTCTGCTATATTTAAGTACAATATCGCGTCCAGATATTTCCTTCGCAGTGAATAAAGCTGCTCGAGCCATGAAAGATCCTACTGTTCAAGATTGGAATCAAGTAAAACGCATATTCAGATACTTGAAGAATACTATCGATTACGGGATCATTTACAGAAGTAGCAAAACTCTGAAAGTCTACAGCGATGCAGACTTCGCTGGTGACAAGAACACACGTCGGTCAACTACAGGTGTTGTTGCAATTCTTGCCCATGGAGCTGTTTCGTGGAGCAGTCAGTTGCAAAAGTCAGTCGCAACTTCAACTACAGAAGCAGAACTAATGTCAGCAACTGAAGGAGCAAAGGAAATAATGTGGCAAAAACGACTGCTGTCTGAACTGATTGAAAACTTCAATCGAGATAAGCTTCCTACGCTCTACGTTGACAATGCCAGCACAGTAAAGCTGTCTAAAAATCCGACCTATCATCAGAAAACGAAACACATAGAAGTTAGTCATTTCTACGTCAGAGAAAGATATTTGAAAGGAGACCTACACATAGAGCACATTGAAGGAACTGATCAGATGGCAGACTTGCTAACCAAGATACTGGAACGAGTTCGATTTGAGATACTCCGTGGGAAAATCGGAGTGCAGAAAATCCCATCTACACAACCCTGATATTATTTTTGTTTATTCAACATTTCTTTTGGAGGAAGTGTTAATGTTTGAAAAGAAAATGTAAATGCGCGAAGTAGGCGTAGAATGTTTTTGTTTTTTTATTTTCATGCTTGATGTGTCAGTTCTTTTCTAACTGCAATAAATCTAGTTGTTCTTGGAAGTTCTGCTTTTATTTCATCGATTCCTAACAATATATATAATATAATACATACATACATATATAATATAATACATATATTTATAATATATACATGTATATACATATACATATATTAATTTTCTACAAATATTTAAATTTAATATCGGTTTTCATTGATAAACGAAATACGAAATAATCAAGAAATCACCGTATATCTCCCTCTCAACTTCCGTTCACCTCGCCCGATCACGCTTTTCGTAACGCATTCACCAGCTTACTCTTCAAGTAAAGCGTGCGTAAAGAAGTTTTACTTCAAAAATTCAAAAGAAATGGTTGTGAATTACTTTAGGGTAAGCGTACTGCTAAATTTATGATTTCCAAGTATTTTATAAGAAAGTTTGTGCATTCGGGGTGGGATAGCCCAACAAGCCCTTTAACATACATGAGCTGAGGTTGCTTCGACGGGTGACATAAGTGTTTTCTCGTTCTTTCGAATTTTATCCCATATCCCTAGTTTCCCTTTTTGCGATCCCTTTTGCTTTTTTCTTTTCCAAATTTTTTTTGTGTACAAAGAGAGAACCCGAAAAATAATTGTTCGGGTGAGTGAGCCGAAGGAGGAGGCAAGATCCCTCTCCGATCCGACGAGCTTAGTACGGCTTACTAGGCAGGCCCCTCACTTCTTCGTCTATATTAATCAGCCTGCACGGCAACCTCAAAACGCTCACCATAGTAATACCT
Source organism: Leptarthrus brevirostris (assembly GCA_964036015.1). Classification (NCBI taxonomy): domain Eukaryota; kingdom Metazoa; phylum Arthropoda; class Insecta; order Diptera; family Asilidae; genus Leptarthrus; species Leptarthrus brevirostris. The sequence goes on along the minus strand of OZ038371.1, from coordinate 64,238,932 downwards.
GAACCTTTCCATATCCCTTTTTGGTCGTGAGTCCAGACATAGTCGGGATTCTCACATTCCTCGTTCCAATTCATGTTCACATACTACCGCTTGATGGCAGCATGTGCGCATGAATTTCTAACTGCCAATGGAAAACAAAACTTAAAAATATATTTAAAAAATATTCGGAACCTGGCTGTTTGAATATTTTAGTTCTTTGTTAAAATTATAAAAATATTATTAGAGCCTGGCTGCCTATTAACATTTATTAACATATTTATTCAGAGCCTGGCCGCTAACTTACATTTTCCCAATACTTGGGGAAGGAGTTGGATCAATGCGTTGAGCCGCACGACCACCATGCCATGGGCCCCGGGTTCGAGACCAGATCACCCCGTGAGCTTTTATTAAGAAATTAAAATAATCCACTCTGTCTCTGGGCTTGTTGTCTAGCTCGCAGCAATGCAAAAACAAGACTCAAGCTTCCTCACTCCCCTTACCCTAATTCCCTTCCGGCCAAAACCATGCTAACGCATCAAAGGGTTGTCCCCTAGGATTTGGCCACATCGTATAAAAAAAAATACTTATTCAGAGCCTGGCTACTCGAATAAATATTATTCCCAGTTAATTTTCAATATAATTGCAAAAACTGGCTGTTCGCAATTATATCCAATTTATTAAACTCACGCAATAATTCAGAACCTGGCTGTTCGAATTATTTTAAGATAATTACTCAAATAAATAAGCTAATCAAAATTTCCAATTCTTCCAGCATTTAATTAAAGTGTAGAAATAAGTTATTTAAGTGCTAAATTAAGTATGTGAAGTAAAATATAAGAAATGCAAATGTTAAAGTATTACAACTGAATAAACTTTGTCTTATCAGCAATAAATCTTTTATTTTCTTCTTCTTCTTTTCTGCACATTTTGATATATAACACATTTATAGTCGCAGAATTTATTTCACTTTTCACTGAAAAAAATACTTAAAAGCCCATGATTAGCATAAAAGCTATATGGACAATTTTATTGCGTGTATCATTGCTTCGTTGCCTTTTGTGCGTTTTGTGAAAGGCTAGAAAGAAGAAAGGATAGAAGAAAAGGCAATTAAAAAGGAAGCAACGTGATAAGGAAAGGCAACAAGAAGATGATGGCAGTCCAAGATATGCTCCAGGTCTTTATTGAATTAAAAGTTCGATCAACTACGATCAATTCGATCAATAAAACACTTTTTCTCAAAAATTTCTTTTGAAAAAGTTAGCAGATGCTGTATGCTCTATGCCAAAATTTTAATACAGAAGATTAAAAGGCTCATTACGTGTTTATTAAATGTCCATTTGTCAATGTAATTGCGATTATATATATTTATTTTTTAAAAAGTTAGCAGCGGATCCAGTTCAAGCCAAAACAAAATGGGCAGAATCAAAATTTTAATACATAAAATTAAAAGGCTCATAACGGGCTAATTAAGTGCCCAAGTGTCAATTTAATTTCCTCTTATATTTAAAAAAAAACCATGTTCTCCTAACTTTTGAAACAGTTAGCAGAGCATCCAGTTCAACTTAGAACAAAATGGCCAGAACCAAAATTTTAATACAAAAAATTAAAAAGCTCATTTCAGGCTAATTAATTGCCCAACTCAATTTAAGTGCTCTTATATATTTTTTTTAAACCATGTTCTGCTAACTTTTTCATATAGTTCAAGTCAAAACAAAATGGGCAGACGAACGTCGACATCATCGAAGAATTCGCTAAACTTATATGAGTCATGCATGATTCTGATGGAACATTTTGCGACACAATTGGCCTATCATTAAGCAAACCACGAACGTTCTCTTTGTTCACTGTACAAAATATGTTCAAAAAAATGCACTTGCCCGACCGAGTGTACTTACTAAACGAGTACAATTTAAAAACAAGCTAAACTTTTGTTGTTTGTTGTCGCAAACGAATCAATAGAGCGATTTTGCAGCAATCTTCCCTTCCAATTCATCCGAAATTTTTCCCAGATTGTATTGGGTTTTGAGACAATTTTATTCGGTGGCAAAACATTTGTCATTTTTGTAATTCAACAGGGTATTCACCAATATACTTGGTCTTATTCGGGGAATCCTTACTTGAGGAGGTATTTGAAGAAAAACATTCGCACACATACATATGAAACAGCGACGCACGACAATCCCATATACTAACAGTTAGGCATCATAACAATATCATTGTCATTGTGGCCTGAAGGTATACCGTACGTAAGGTTGATAAGACTACTAACGCTACTAACTAGACAGGCTAATCTATCTCAGATTTTAGGTGGGGCCAAAAGTAAATTTAAAATCTTGATAATTCGTAAAAGAACATACGTACCTCAACTTACCCAAACACATTTCTCTAATCAAAAAGCTAACCCTCTCATAATTTGTTGCTAAATAGGTGTAGAAAAAAATAATTTGTTGCTTTTTATTAAAAAAAAAGGGTTGTTTTGCTAAGTTCAGCTGAAGTTAGCAGAACACCTTCATGACAAATGAATTTATAGCATCGGGACGATGCATAAATTATTCAGTGAATTTATACCATCGGGACGATGCATAAATTATTCAGTGAATTTATTGGTAATTAGTTGTAGCGAAAAAAATTATTGCTCTTTATTTTTTTTTTAAATAAGTGTTGTTTTGCTAAGTTCAGCTCAAGTTAGCACAACAACTTCATGACAAATGAATTTACATAATCGGGACGATGCCTAAATCATTCAACAGGGGGTGTTTTGTAAGAGATATCGAAAAAATGATCGGTACGTTGATTTGCGTTTTTTGCATTCCGAAGAATTTCTATATACAGTAAAAGCTGTACAATTCGGAATTCTTTGGTTCGGAAATTAAGAAATTGTCCGAATTAAGGAGACAACTAAAGCTAAAGCAGTTGCGCGTATACATTCTTGTTTTCATGGAATCATTACTGAAATTGCCCCTCTACCGTGGACGTGATTACATTTTAAGGTCTTGTGTAAATTAGTATGGATTTCGATTAAGTTAAACAAAAATTATTTATTTATTTTTCTCTGCTATGAGCTTTTTTTAATGTTATGTTTGTTTACTATCATCTCTGTTTTATAGAAAATGCCACTTTAAAACCTCTGAAAAACGAGGAAAATATAAAGGATTAAACATGAAACAAAAACTAGCGGGGAAATGCATTTACGCACCTAGGGGACCGACATACCGGCTAAGAATCCCCTCCCTCTCCAGGAGGACCACCACGGAACTGTCAGGAAGACATTACTTCGTATTGGATTCCTATGAAATAGCCTCCAACAAGGCACACAAGCCAACAGGTGCTCCCCTAAGAGCCCTTGCTTTCTCCCCCCCCCCCCCCCCCCCCCCCAACAAAATAGCAGGTGCTTCCGTTAAGGAGCCCCATTGTTGTCACCCTTTTGGCGAAGGATCACCCTCACGAAAAAGGCAATCCTTCGCCAGTGGTCCTACCTCTGCAGCATGACCCCGACAATATTGTCCGGGGTTATGCTGCCCCTCTCCGCCCTCCAACGAGCACATTCGAAGAATGTGTGGAGAGCGGAGTCCGATTAGGAGCCGCAGTATAGACAGCACGGGCTCGACACTTTCCCTATGCGGTGAAGGAAGGCCCGGAAATGCCCGTGCCCCGTCAGCATTTGGGTGAGGTTGTAGTCCACCTCGCCACGCTGACGGTTAAGCCAAGTGTCCAGCTGAGGAATCACTCGGGCTGTCCACCGGCCCCGCGGCTCTCCATCTCATATTTCTTGCTAGGACTCCATGATCCTGGCACGAGCCACTCTCGCGGCCTCTCCGCCCAGGATGGGTTTCTCCCGGTGGACGAACCTTCGCTCCCTGGCTAAGAGTTCAATGGGTATGACCCCCGCGACCACTAGCACCGCCGGTTCCGAGACCGTGCGGTAAGAGCTCACAATGCAAAGCGCCGCGCGGCGTAGTATCGCAAGACTTCTGCGCCGTAAAGTTTTATAGCCTCAACGGTGCGGAGCAACAGGCGCGTTTTGCAGGGTCTCCAATGTTGGCGAAGACCCTGCTGTCGGTCATACACAGCGGTCTGTACGACACGGGGGACTCTACTGGCCCCTTGCCCTTGCTGACAAGCACCAGCTTAGCAGCTTTCCAACATGAGGGAAAAACTCCCGCCATCAGGCAGGCATTGTAGATTTCTAGCACGAGCTCTGGATGGCTCGCTAGCTGACAACGTCAACAAAAGTATTTAGTCGTCCTTCCTTATGATCCGTTCAGGTAGTTTTATGTATTATTCCGTTCAGGTAGTTTTATGTATTATTTTCAATTGTGGTTCTGTAGTTGTGTTATTTGTTTAATTTGCACCGACTTCAAAATGTCGTAATAGATATAAAATTAAAAATTATTTCCACTAAATTTTTTTTCTCATGGTATCAATTAAGGAACATACTCTACCGAACAAAAACGTAGTAAACTTTTTTTTTATAAACAATTTATTATGAAATTTTTAGGTAAAAAATCAACTTTTCGGTCATATGCTTACCATTTTTCGAAAAATCGATATTTTCGGAATCGCCTACGTAGTTTTTTCGATTTTTGTTCCAGCTTCAAATTTGAGAGTACAGCAGTTCCACCCGTTTTCGACCTCCAAAAAAACTCATTGTAGAAAGCAGGATCTAGATTCGTGCTCTACAGCCATTGAAAGAAACTTTACACTCATTGGCTCAGTTTCCTCTGATATTAGGTGTTTAACTTCAAAAGGCCCTCTCGGCTCTTCTTTTCATCTGACTGACGCCATTGCTGCATTTTGTTCGGATTCTGCTTCTTCAGGAACTACATCTAAGAATAGGAACTGCCCCACTCGCCGGGATTCAACATCTGCAGCTCCACCTCAATCAACCGAGAAAGTGGTTCCTACAAACTCGCATTCCTCCTCGGCGCAGCCTGCTCCAGATGTTGATGCTACTGTTGGTTCGATCGTGCCCCAGATGGCGACGGGTACTGGTGTCGTCATCAATGTCTCTCCGCCAGTGTCATCCCAATCCACTTCCACCGCACCTACGATTAACAAATTTGGCACCACCTGGACTGTACTGGAATGGGAACAGAGACTTAAGAGACTAGGCAGCAAATACTTATCTTCATCAAGCGACCATACTTCATTCATCCTTAAGGTTGCCCCTCACAACGCCACCGTTTCCAGGTTACATAGCTTTTTTTCCCGGAACTTTGCATTCCGTTAGCTGCCTGAAGTTACCCTTGGACGCAAGGAAATTCAGCAACTTCAAGATCTCCATCCCGAACAAGTATGTGTGGCCCATCAGTAACCCCACCAGCAAAATCTTCACTCTCGGGACTATCGAAATTTCTAAGTGGACCAATAAGTATGTTAACTTTAACCCTAAACCCTCTGTATCTAACCCTAAATTAAATACTAATATACCAAATCCCACTAACTATCCCACAGGTAATTCCAAACGACCTTCTTCTTTTTCTAAATTTAGTATTCAGCCTAATAGTAGGAACCTTAGCACTAGTAATAACATAATCTCTCATCACTCTTCCGCACCTCTCACCTTTAGCCCTAAACCTAGTGATCCAAACTCCAATTGGCAGTTCAAAATGGGTGCATTTCAAGACTTTAAACTAAGTACCCGAATCAAGTATCCTAACTTTATTTATTCTCATACCCTTAAACCCTCTTATCCACTTATAGCAAAGCCCTCGAACACATCCATCCCAGCCGACAACCCTACCACCACTGTCTCGAATTCTGTATATCCAGCGTATCCACCCAACCACGCACTCCCAACTTCTTCCGTGTGCCCACCTAACCACAAGCCATCATCTTCCGACCACCCCACCACCTCTACTTCTATTTCCGTCTGTCCCACCCCTCCTTTGTATACACCAAACGTTGCACCCGCTACTTCCTCCGCATGCCTACCTAATTGCAAGTCATCATCTTCTTTCACTATCGTACGTCAGTTCTCGCCGCATTTCCCATCTCCTTAAATTACTTTCGCTCCTAACCCCCCCCCCCCCCCCCCCGCTTTCTCTATTTCTGACCTCCCCCTAATGCACCTGTGGTCTCCGATCAAGTACCTCTCCCCAGCAGCTTGTCAGTCTATTACCAGTACGTCAAAGGACTTCGCACACAAACATCCAATATTTTCCTTAACTCCCACAAATTCCCGCACGATATCTTTGCCTTAACTGAAACCAATCTAACACCAGGAATTCTCGAGAACGAACTATTCCCTGCAATGTATGTATACCATTTTCCGTGTTGACGGTTGTGTAGGCAACAATGACCCACCAGGCCGTGGGGTTCTCATAGCTGCTCACAACCGTTATGATGCCACCCTGTTTAAGACCTCGGACACTTCAATATCAAAATTTGTATGTATCAAATTAACACTGAATAAGTGTACTCTGTATATTCTTTGTTTTTATATTCGTCCCTCTCAACCTCTAGAAGCTTACGAGCCCATAATTGAAACGTTAGACACCATGCTTGAGAACGGTAACGCCTCCGATGAATTCATTGTACTGGGTGACTTTAACCTCCCCCGTATTCAATGGTCATTGTCTGAGGACTCTTCACACTTTGTCCCCCTGAATGCCTCTTCCGCCAAAGAAGCCTTTTTTACCGGTCAGCTCTGTTTCTGGTCTCTTTCAAGTTAGTGGAGTCAGGAGCTTTCTAGACAGACAATTAGACTTAATCTTTTCCTCAGACCCAGTTAACTCGGCTGTCGCGTCAAGCAACCATATCCTCTCCTCTCTCGATCGTCACCATCCCCCCCCTTCTCCTTGTTTTCTCCTACGAACACCCTCATGCACTTCCAAGCTCCGAGTCTTCTCTTTCCTTCAATTTTCGTAAAGGCGACTTTGAAAAATTAAATCACTTGCTCCTCAACTCTAACATTGCCACTATCCCTCAACATCTTCCAGTTGACGTTGCTTTAGAGGCGTTCTATTCAGAAATACACGCTTGTCTTACACAATCTATCCCTCTTTTTCCTCGTAAAAACTACTCCTCATCCCCTGTATGGTACGACAAAGAATTACGCTCTCTCCGCAACAGGAGAAATAAACGTTGGCATACTTTTCTTCTGACCCAGACTGAGTCTGACTATTCTTCCTACTTGTCTGCTTACACCTCTTTTTCTGAACGTTGTCATCAAATACTCAGAGCTGTCCATTTATGCTGATGACATGAAAATAATTAAACATATCTCCACAACCGACTCTCTTCTTCTCCAAAATGACCTCGATTCGTTCACCACATGGTGCATGAAAAACTTTCTTGAGCTCAATGTCTCCAAATGTCAGTCCATCTTTTATTCCCGCAAGGGTCTTACCACCACCCCGAGAACCTACATGTTAACCGACGTACCAGTCCCTATCGTTACCTCTTTGTGTGACCTAGGAATCATCTGTGATAGCGAACTAAATTTCCGTTCCCATATTGATAGCATAATTAACAGAGCTAACTCCGCGCTAGGGTTTGTGAAGCGCTGGTCTAGAGAGTTCTCCAATCCTTATCTTTCCAAATCTCTCTATGTTTCCTTCGTTAGACCTCTCCTTGAATATGCCAGCCAGGTATGGTCACCTACGCAAACAATCCAGATTAACAGAATTGAATCTGTCCAGCGTAGGTTCATTCGATTTGCTCTACGTGATCTTCCGTGGTAGACACCAGGAATTCTCGAGAACGAACTATTCCCTCCAATATATATATACCATTTTCCGTGTTGACGGTTGTGTAGGCAACAATGACCCACCAGGCCGTGGGGTTCTCATAGCTGCTCACAACCGTTATGATGCCACCCTGTTTAAGACCTCCGACTCTTCAATATCAGAATTTGTATGTATCAAATTAACACTGAATAAGTGTACTCTGTATATTCTTTGTTTTTATATTCGTCCCTCTCAACCTCTAGATGCCTACGAGCCCGTAATTGAAACGTTAGACACCATGCTTGAGAACGGTAACGAAACCGATGAATTCATTATACTGGGTGACTATAACCTCCCTCCAGGTATGGTCAACTACGCAAACAACCCACATTAACAGAATTGAATCTGTCCAGCGTAGGTTCATTCGATTTGCTCTACGTGATCTTCCGTGGTAGACAGATTCAACCTTCCACCATATGAAGACCGTCTGAAACGGATCGACTTACAACCCCTAAGTAAACGTCGTGATGTTTCCGACGTTCTCTTCATCCATCAGCTATTAGCTGGTGCCATAGACTGCCCTTCAATCCTGCAGTCTTTACCCAGCTATACCAACCCTCGCAACCTTAGGTCCACTCCCCTTTTCCAACTCGACCGCCATCGCACGAACTACGGTCAACGCGAACCAATTACCAGGATGCTAAGAAAAATCAACGACCTTCCCTCCTTTGACTTCCATCTGAGTAAATCATCCCTTCACAAAGCCTTATATCTTTATCCCGCCCATCTTGATCGCCTTTCCTAATTCTCATTCCTCCGAGTTTATATTTATCATAATCATAGCTCATATTGTAGCTTACATTAGTACGTAGAAATACACTTGATTAAGAACTTAAAAAAAAATTGACAGCTTTCACTATACTCCGGAAAACAGTTCCCAGAATTGTCTTTATTTTTTGACGCGCATGGTGACCTTACCCCTTAAGGCGTATTGCAACCAGCCTCTCCCGTATTTTCGTCGCCGCATTCCCCATTCTGCTAAAGAAATCCTCCCTAATTTTAACAGGGCTTGAATAAACTTTATCCTTCATTGTTCCCCATAAGAAAAATTCCAATGGAGTAAGGTCTGGAGATCTAGCAGGCCAAGAAATCGGTGCACCTCGTCCAAACCAGCGGTTAGGAAATTTTTCACTTAGTATTTCCTTCACAATGTTAGCCGTATGCGCTGGAACTCTACGTGTTGGTGAAACATTCCCCTAAGATTATCCATAGGGTTGTCCTCTATTAGATCTGCCAGTGTATTGTCCAAAAAGTCAAGTGTAAATTGCACTATTAAGCACTTGTGGCAAAATGAATGGTCCTACCAAATGTTTGCCGATGATACCAGCCCAAACATTGACACTGAATCTCTGCTGGAATGAGGTCACCTTTGCCCTGTGTGGGTTAGATTTCGACTAGGTATGGAGATTATGGAAAATCATTTGATATAATTCCTGGTGAATTGACATTCATCTGTCCACAGAGTTCGGTCCAGAAACGCTCTGTCGTCAATGTCGCGTTCCAGAAGCCAAGTGCTAAATTTCAGTCCCTTCTGGGAATCTCATTCTAGTAGTCCTTGAGCTGGGTGATGATGATATGGACGTAATCTCCCTCGATGAAAAACCCTCCAAACCTTAGATGATGGCACTCCTAATCCTCTCGTTCTCGTTTCGTGCTCGTCTCAGGGTCCTGCCTCACGATGGTGATTATTTGCTGCTCGATGTCGGCAGAAGTTTCCGAAGTTTCGGGTCGTGTCTCCCTATCGTGTGAAGTTACACTTCCTGTTTCTCTTAGCCTTTGGAAAGTCCGTGTAAATACGCCTCTTTGAGGTGCTCGCCGGTTAGGGAATCTCCTTTGATATTCCAGTACAGCCGCTCTCTCTTCCGTCTACTACACGATAAATGTAAATAACGTCCGCGTATTCCTCAAATGTAACTTCTACCATTTTTTAATAATATTTGCTTAAAAACACCCGTACTTATTGCTTTGTTTTTCAACTATGATAGGTATTCTCAAGTCAAGTCAAGTCAAGTGCGGACCGCGCGTTTTTTTAAATTGTTAATTTCTAATCCTTCTTGATTCCGCATGGTTTACTTTCACATAGAGGCTTATCTTCGGCCTTCATTTCGATTGGTTGTCGTCCTTCGTTGTCCTTATTCGAAGTTTGTCTCCTTGTTGAACTGCGCTACATCAGCCGTAGATTTGTCTTTCTCTTGTTGTGTTAGTAATTAAGGGAGGGTGAAGGAATAGGATTTGGGAGGGATTTGGGAATTTGGAGGATGCTTAGGGTCAGTTGGGTCCTAATTTTTGGTGAGCTTTAGACTGGGTAGACTACCCTCGGTAGGAATTCCTTTCATATCGTAAAAGGTTACTCTTCCGTTGTGGAAATAAATGTCTGTGTTTTCGGGCTTCTTGAGAAGCAGGGGTGAGATATATCTGAAGTCTTCCGGTATGAGAAGGTCCGGTAAGTTGTTTATGAGGGAATTGGGATGAAATGGAATCTTTTCCATTTGTTTTGTTGCTAGGTGGGCTAGGTATTCCTTGATAAGCGTAATGTTTGCGGCTTCATAAAGCTCGCTATTGGAGTAGTATTTGTGAGGCTCCTTTCTGTAGAGTCCCGTGCATGCACGGAGAATTTTCCTCTCGAGATTACCGAGGCGTTGCATGTAACTAGGGGAGATGGTGTGCCAAATAGGGAAACAGTACGTATTGACGGGTCTTATAAGTTGCTTGTACAGCAAAAGTTTGGTTTTGTTTGAGAGTCCATTCCTGACATTGATGATTGGGCTGAGCAGGCTGTAGGCGAAATTTGCTTTGTTAATAACAGCTTTGGCATGAGCATTGAATCTTACTCCTAGATATTTTGCTTTCTGGGACGGGGCAATAATTCCGCCATTGTAGGCGGCTTTGATTTGCCTGGACTTGCCGGTGTCGCCCGGTTGAAGGTTTTCGAATGCAAATGAGTTCAGATTTTGAGACATTTATTTTGATTCCCCACTTTTTATAGTAAGCTTGGAGCTTTTCGAGGTGGAGGTTGACCTTATTTACGGCCAAAATCGGGCAGCGTGATTGGGCATATGTTAACGAGTCATCTGCGTATAGAAGTGTTGTGCAATTTTCATTTGCAGGTTGATCAGACGTGAACAGATTGAAGAGTATGGGGCCTAAGATTGATCCTTGTGGGACACCTCTCTATCGGTTTAAGTGCTGATTTTTGACTATCTAGCTCCACGTAGAAGATTCTTTCCGTCAGGAAACCGTGGATTAGTTTGTTGAGGTGCGGTGGGAAACCGAATTGGTTTAGTTTGTAAATTAGACCATTGGTCCAAACAGAGTCGAATGCTTTTTCAACATCGAGAAAGCAGCTGACTGTGCATTCATTTTTGTTTAGAGCACAAGTGGCGTCAGTATGAAATTTCAGAAGTGGGTGTAGTGTAGAGTGGTGTGGCTTGAAGCCGAACTGAGATTCCTGCCGAATATTATTCTCTTCGCAGGAGTTTGTGATTTGTTGCTGGATGACTTTCTCACAGAGTTTCCCCACATTAGAGATTTAGTGAAATGGGTCTGAATTCCTTGATGTCCTTGGATGAAGTTTTCTTTGGGATGGGGAGAATACGGGAGGTTTTCCAATTTTTTGGAAAGTAACAATTGTTTATACAATTGTTGAAAATCGACGAGAGAAAGTCGTGAGCTATAGGTGGGAGCTTTTCAAAATAGCGTTTGAGATTTGGTCAGGGCCACTCGATTTTTTGCTGTTAATGGTTTTTGTGAGAATGAAAAGTTGAAGAGAGTTTGTGAAGATGGATTGCTCTTGTGGATGAATAGCTGGATTATCCACACTGAAGAATGTTTGAGGTATGGATTCGGTAATCTCCAAGAAGGTGCTTATACGAGTATTCACTTCATTGCAGAAGGCTGGTTCGCTCAGACTTGAGTTGTCTTTGAACGTTCCTTGGAAATATGTTGCGAAGGCATCGCACTTTTCTTGTGGGAGAATGAGAATTTCCTCGTTGTTTGATATTGTTTTGGGAAATTTGGGCTTCCTACAGCAGACTTTGTTAATATTCTCAAATGTCTGGGCATTTGGTTTGATTTTTTCAAGCCTTTTCCTGAATTGTTCATCGCAGTGCAGTTTCGTTTGTTGTTGTTGACAATCCAAGAAAAAGAAAAAAGAGGTGTACTAATTACATGAATTTCAGAGAAAATTTGCGAAAATGCTGAACCAAACCATTTTTTCACTTTTTGTAGAGTTAGATCAGTAGTGTTGACAATTTTGGAAAGGTCATTAGGATAGTTGTGTTTTAGCGTTTGTTTGATGTGGCTGTGTTGGGTAGATCAACAGAGATAAATAAAAGAGTAATGTGCATACCATGAAAAACTGAAATTTATGAATCACCCTGTAACTCCCAAACGGTTGAGATTGCCCCCCGCTGCCATTCAATTTTTTGTTTGTCTAGTTGAGTACTCAAGTACTCAATTTTCTGCTATGAAAATAATCACTACAATTCGCCAAGAATATCACTTCTTTGGAAGGTTTTAGTTATCGACTAACTTCTGATGATTGTTTATTGTTATAATATAACGAAAAAATCGTGAATTCTGAAGAAGAAGTGATAATAAATAAAAGTTTTTGTTTGTAATTTCCAGTTTGTTTACATCTGAAATATGTTCATTTTTAGTCACACCAATTGTTCAAGGCAGTTCTTGGTTATGTACATAAATATTAATTCCTAAAATGTAAAGATGTGCGCGACAAATAGTTAGAAGCAACTGGGTGAACTATTAAATAGTTAATTGAGGGTATTTTTATCTTTTTCCAAAACGCCTTTACCGAAATTCTAAATTTGTGTTACTTCAACGGTGCACTCACACAAGAAATGGTCATTCCACTACATAAAGAAGTATGCCGAAGTTTTCTAAATTTATAGCCCTTCCTTATTAGTTATATATTCTAAGTTTCGTACCGAAATTTTGACAGTTCTGGAGGTTTTGTTCTCATTGTCAAAAGTTTTTCTGAGCTATTTTAAATAATAAGTTTTGAGACAAATACACACTTTCAATATTAAACTTATTGCATTAAAACCAAAACCAAAAACTTATTGCATTGTAGAACCAAGGATGCACTGATAAAATGGTCATCTATAATTTCGTTACTGATGTCCATTTTAACGTAATACTAAAATAATAAAAACACTTGCTTGCAGTTGTCAAATTCAATTTGTCATTGAATGAGTCTTCACTCAAATTCTACACACATTTTTTCCGTAACGCTTGAGCTGCATACCGGGCTTTAAGTGTTGATTTTGTAAATTGTAAATTGAAAGCGTAAGTAACACATTTTTTATTGATTATGAAACATATTGAATTTTTGAAACTTTGTAAATTTTGTCTGCTAAGTCGAATAATGTTTTAGTGTTTTGCTTTCCTGAAGACATCGAAGCAATGTTGATGTGTGAAGGAAGGGTTTTGATTGAAGAAGGGAATAGCTTCCCAAATTTTTTATTGAACGGAAAAATTCTATTATCTACGATCTCCAATTTCTAGTTCTAGCTTATTTTCCTCTCATTCTTTTTTTCCGAAAGAGTTTGAAGAAAATTGAGAACATTTGTAATGACTTTCATTGTGATGAAAACAAAGCCTGGACTAAATTACCAAACCTTGTTTTGTCAACGCGTTTTCCCTTCGTAAAGAGTTGAGCTTCTACTTGAATAAACCAAGCTTCTGGACATGGACTCCAAAAACTTTATAATTTAACAGTGCTGCCTACATCAGTAGTTCGTTGGGAGTTAGGAGTGGCTGTATGAAAACTTTGCTGGGAAATTATTGAATCACCTATACTTATCATTTCAAACACTTTCACTGAAACACACCACACGTAAAAGAGTAACTTGACTTTTGACAAGACTATTTACGATAGTTAATTTCGTGAAACAGAGATGGAGATGCATTAAAAAGTTTGAATCGCGAATACTGAAATATATTAAAAGAAATGTGTAAAAAAAACAATCATAATAATTTATAAAGACTAAATCTATAATATAAGTCTTCTTTTTTGAAGGAGTTAGGTCTTTTATATGGGAAGTAATCTTGCGTGATGATTAGTTTTTTTATTTTTTCTTCTTAAAAGAACTTTTCTTTAAAAAATTTTCATTTACTGTCACCTGATGTTGTGATTTCTTCTTTAATTTGATGTTTACATATTTGGGGCATATTATGATTACCAATTGATAAGTGCCACATTGCCAATTGTGACTGAAATCTGTCAGTCGCAATTGATAAATTTATCAACTGCAAAAGCATTTATATATTGTTCAAGTGAATACAGAGATTAAAAATGTAAGCACATATTTTATTTTTATGGTAAAATTTGTGTTTTAATAATATATTTTTCGAAAAATATCGAAAGTAGTCAGTAATAAAAAACAAATAGAAGGCTGATGAGACTTATGGAGAAAAGCCAGAGGATTCACAACAAAGACTCTAGCTAAGGATAAGTGGTGGAAATTTGCAGCTAACTTAAACAGCTTGGGACCTACTTTGAATTCGCTAGTTCCCATTAATTAAAAGTGTTATTAGAAATTTTCTTTGCCGGGAATTTTGAATTACTTCCTCATAATTATTTATCTCATCATTACTAAAATATATGTAACTCCACTGAACTTATTTTTCTTTGTTTTGTAGAAAAAATAAAACTATTAATTAATTTTTGCTCAACATAAAAATTTGTCTTTTGGTTTTGACATATGCTATTCGCAATAATTGCAAATAGTTTACACTTTGCTAAACAAATTATACCGGATGTTCGCATAAGGTGTGACAAAATAACTGATTTCCGTTGATCACCACGCAGGTCTTGGCTTATCTCTGGAATTTCGGTGGGAATAAGAAATCTTTGTGACTTTTTGCAAGCATTTGTTAAGTTGTCCACTATTTCCTTCAATAATTGCTTGAATTGATACTAGGCGGACCTTCTTTTGTACTTATCCCAGTTGACCTTTTTCTGTTCTTGTAGGGAAGACAGACCGATTTCTGTAATTCTAGTCCGAATTCAATGTATGTGTCGCCGGAGATAGAGGGTTCCTTGGATACCTTCCATTCTCTTATAATAGGGGCGGATTATTCAGAGATTAATAGAACTTTACGCCTATTGGAGTTATTAAAGGCAGGTTCCGTTTATATGTTACAAGTTCGGAGGTTAGCACTTAGAAAAAATTCTAAGTAAAGTAAATTCTAAGATTCATCTCTATTCTTTATATCATACCTGAAAAGTAATCATACATTTTGGTATTGGAGCTCCAGCATAACTTTTACGGTATTTTTATCTCAAATTAAATCTATCTACTACCAAATAACGTAAATATCTTAAAAACAGAAACTACTGAACAACGAAGAAAATTCTACGAAGAAATTTGGAAACTATTATAATAGTAATTATATTTTGTTTATTTCAGATGTGATCAACAAACAGGTGATGTTTATCTATTAACCTCTTCAGGGACATTAAAACATATGTGTACGTTTAGTTTTTTTGAAATTATAATAATTTCCAGTGGTGTGGTAAAAAGTGAAAATTTGAAATAATAATATAATAAATCATTAGTTAACGTGTTCCTCAATAAAGAAAACATAACTTTTATCTTGTGGCTGCACTAATAATACGTTGAAAATGATGCAACTTTGTTTTTTGAGCGTTAAAGATGTTTGATTATTTAAATAATATTACTAATATTTTAATAAATTTTGTATTACATTTATAAACTATATGAAGTTTAATGATTTGGAGTGATTCAAAACTGAAGTTGGTAATAAAGCTCTGTTTTATAAGCAAATAATAAACGTACAGATACGTGTACGTCGCCGATTTCTGTGGAATTTTTTTCATATAATCGGAAGTATGTTTTCATAGTTTCTAAAACATATAATTAATAATATAATCAATTATTGATTTTATGAACTCATGCTGCGATGAAGATGGGAAAAAAATATTAAAATATTTATTTATTTAATTTATTCATTGCAGAAAGAGAAATAAAGAAAGGTCGTAAGTTAACAATGTGGACGTTATTTTTTTTTTGTACATTACGTGACTTCTTTCTCGCTGTAAAAAAATTGTTTTTTTTTTTTAAAGTTGAACCGATTTCACAAAAAGCGCTAAAAAACATAAAATAATTTTTAATTTTATGTCTATTACGACATTTTGATGTCCTTATGATCCCGTAAGCTGAAACGTTCAGGTAGTTTTATATACACTTGGGTGCAATGAAATCGGGCCACCTTGCACTGTTGATTTTGAAGAAAATTTCAGGTGTAATTGCGTGTTGACAATTGAATTATATATCTATCATTCGAAAGGATATCTTATTACCTTCAAAACAAGACCAAATTCTTTGAAACTCGTTTATTTTTTTCCTAAGTTCAGGTAGTGAAAACAAAAGTATCCCTTATTTCATCATTAGTAGGGGTATGGATGCGGTGACTTTTGGAGATATAAATACGGAATACATTCATTACTTCCAGATCATTTGTTTATCAGCACTCAACGAGTTTAATTGTGTCTTTAAAACTAAAGTAGCGAATTATTAAAAGTGGATACAATTCTGGAAAAATGCGCTCAAGCCGTCGCATTAATTGAAGCAGGGCATAGTCAGCGCGAAGTGTCTCGAAGACCCAATATGACGATGCAACGTGTCAACCAAAGATATCAGGAGACCTGCGACTTTGTTCGACGAACTGTGCAGGCCGATCCCGGTTTACGTCGGAGCGAGATGATCGATACATCGCAGTGACATCATTACGGAATGGTCATCTCAACGCAGTTGAAGTGCAGCAACAGCTCCGTGAAGTAGGAGTATCGGATGTTAGTAGGTGGACAGTGCGGCGAAGACTCCGGGAGAAAAACCTGACACCCCACAGGGTTGCAACTGGTCATAAACTTACAACAGCTTGTCGCCAGTTACGCCTTCAATTCGCATGAGAGCATACCGAATGGACGTTCGAGCAACGGAGGTCCGTTATGTTTTCTGATGAGAGCAGGGTATGCATTCACGGTAACGATGGAAGGAGACGTGTGTACCGGCGACCTGGACACCGGTTCGCTCAGTGCTGCTTTGAAGACCGCGTCAGCTACGGCGGCGGATCGTGTATGGTCTGGGGTGGAATTTCGCTCGAAGCACGAACGGACCTTGTCCTCATCGATAGGGCAGGGAGCAGTGCAGACAGACCAGGTCTGACGGGTCAATGTTACGTCAACGATATTCTGGCCACACATGTTATGCCTTACACTGGTTTTATCGGCGAAAATCTTTTGTTAATGCATGAAAATGCGAGGCCACATACTGCTGCAATCGTTCGAGACCATATTGCAGACATCGAAGTTCGAGCTATGGATTGGCCAGCACGGAGACCTGACCTGCATCCCATTGAGCATATGTTGGATGAGCTCAAAAGAAGAATCCGGGCCAGGGCAACTTGTAACATCGTTGACAAATCGAATGAATGAATTTATCAGAGGGGGGGGGGGGTGGGGGTTAACACCCGATATTGAAAATAAAAAGAAAAAATAAGAACTTTTTCAATACTGCTGTGCTTTAAAAAATAACCTGCCCAAAAGTTTGATCTCATTTTGAAGATAATATATAATCCTTTCGAAAGATAATATAATTCATTTCTAAACACGCAGTAACACCTGCAAAAATTTTCTTCAAAGTCAAAAGTGACTATAGTCAACTACAGATCAGGGTGCTGAAAAATTCATTCGCGAATGAAAAAAAATTCATTATTATCGTTTACATTCATTCGCGAATGAATTTTTCAATCAAAAATTCTTCAAAGAATATTCCCTGACGAGAATGTTTCGAATTAATTCCATTCGCGAGTGAACGAAACATTTCATTCCCAAAACTTTTAAATTCGCGAATGATAAAGAATGAAAAAGAATATTCTTTTTCATTCTTTGGCGTGGCTGCTAAGCAAAATAAGGAAAAGTTATAATCTTTTTCATTCTTTATCATTATTTGTATGCTTGAGTTCGGTTTAGTGGAGATTCTTTTTAAATAAAATTATTTTTTTAAATAGACCAATCGCTAAAAGCAGTTAGCGGAGTGCTAAAAAGGTATATGGATAGAATAGCTTCCTCTGAGCTTAAGCAAAAACATCAGGCTTGACTCACTAGATCCTTAAGTAGTATTGCAAAAGGAAGACGAAGATTTACGTATTAAAAGTTTTTATTTTAAATAAGTTCTGCGTCATCTTAAGTTATTAGCTGTAACAAATTATAATTTGATTTAACTATCAATAAACTGTTAATAGTTTCGCTACTTAATCTGGATCGCTGCTTTGTTAATAGATATAGATAGATGTAGATAGTGCAGTGAATGAACGTTCTACAGATGTTCGGCTTGAAGGGACTGCTAGAACTACTTCAGCCAAGTTTGCTAAGTCCTTGTCTTTGAGGGAAATATTTTTCGAATATTCTAACACGTTAGTGCCGAAATTCATTCTTTGCCCGTAGGTAAGATGGTCAAGCTTTTGCCGAATGTTAAGGCTTCTTTGTGTTGTGGACGTCATTGATGTGCTGGCAGTCATTGTATTGAGTTTCTCTTCCAAAACATCAAAAGGGTCATCTGGCGACACAGGTACCTGACTGCTGCTTTGTAAACTACCGTTGTCCTGGCTACCTCCGTCCAGTAAATTAAGAAGAGGGCTAATTTTCATTATGAGTGCCTGAAAAAACGTCTGTGTTAAGAAAGGGGTATATATAAAATTTGTTTGAATTCTCGGAAAATACTTTTAAATTACAAACAGATTGAGTAATTTTAATTACCAGTGCATTTTTTTCTGATCCGCATTTAAGAAAGGAGAGTCCAAGTAATTAAAGCAAGGGTCGAAATATATAGCTGCAATAAAGGCCTCGTTATCGAGAAGTCTATCCTTCCTTTTGAGCATAGAAAATACAAATTGCTCTTGCAATTTTTAGAAAAAAAATTTAATTAAACAAATAAAACGACCGCTTGTTCGATACAATCGATATTTTTATTCAATACTTTATGTTTAAAAGATTATAAAATATAACATAGTTGTCGCGACAAGAAAAAGCGACTTAATTCTACCGCGGATTAAAACTAACTCTCTTATCGAAAATTCTACCTGAGCTAAGTTCTTACCTATTTTACAGGTAATGAGGAAAATTGCAGTGTAATGGGTTTTATTACACTTTAACTTGATCTATTTTGTGATTCTAGCGAATTTATTTTGTGGGACAGGAAATGTTAACGTTGCGTCTGGGAATATTGGACAGGAAGTTGGGTTGCGCGTGTTATGGATAGGATAATTTGGGGTCATTGGGCGAAATGCACTTTATGATCGTATTTAATTATATTATGTTTTTATTTATTATAACTCATAGACTCGAGTTATTTTTTGGCATATACACTTTCGCTCATTTTCTTTAATTTTGCCTCACATACAAGCCAGTCGCGGTAAAAATCACCGATGATATTGCTCGGCTTGGAGTCTTTTGGTTCATTCGGCCATTGGTTGGAAGGCTTCCAAAAACTTTTGAATGAAATTCCAATCAATTTCAACAGGAAATTCAATCTCACTGTTTTCGGTATAGTCTTTTAACCTATACAAAGATTCCACCATTTCGTAAGTTGAGTTCCATCGTGTTAAATTGTCAAAGGTCGGCATGCGTATCTCCAATGCGTTGCATATCTTTCAAGGAATCATGTGCCGCTAGTTGAATTGTGTGAGCAGCACATCTCACTACCGCCAAAACTGATCTCAATCGTATGTGAATTTCTTCGTATTCGCCATTATCACTGTCATAAATAGATGAAGCCCTGTCATTGTCGTCGTTTCTTGGTAATTCCTGCATCTCCTGTTAGATGCTTTTAAAACGTTTGCACCATTATCTGTTGTGGATGAATATATATGTATGCGAAACATCAATATTGAACTCACCTGAGCCTATTTCTTCTTTCAAAAAACTTGCCGTATTACTTTTTCTCAGTTGAATCATTCCTACGGCCAAAATTTTAAAATCCTTTATGTATTGTATATTCACTCCTAGAATGCTGTTATCAATCCTTGTCGCTACATCGACTTTTAGACAAATCATTTTTTTTCTTTAATGTTCTTGCCAAAACTTCTTTAATTTTCTTTGAACACGTTTTTAATTTATCAGCCATATTTTTTGAATTTAAATTTAAATCAAATAACCTTTCATACGGTTCTATTATTTGTTTAAAATTGATGTCGTCGTAAAAAATTCTGAACGGTATATTTTTTACGGCCACTAATCCAACACAGCACTTTAAGAACTCGCTTTTGTTCAATTTTAAGAAAATGGAATTACCACTCCGGCGGCTGCTTACATTTCTTTCGCTTGACGAAGATCTTTCATTTTCGCTTTCAAAATTGTGTTTTTGTACTTGCATATAATGTTTTTTCATATTTCCTAACAAATTCCCTTTCAAAATTCTATCACCTGACAAGCACTTTGAGGTGTTAGTGTTTTTATCATAAGACACAAATTTAGTTTTATCAATATTCGATGTGTGACCCATCATTTATCTTTTATTACACCTAATATCAAAATCACATTAAATCTGCAAATATTTTTGACTCACTCACTTGCTTTCCAACACAACACAACCGATTGCCCAAGAATATTCTTTTTCATTCTTTACCATCTGCGAATCTAAAAAATTGGAGAATGATTGTTTCATTATCTCGCGAAAGAATGAAACAAACCTGTCATGATACGATTCAATTATTCGCGAGAGAATGAATGATGAAAATTCGCCGAAGAATATTCTCTTCAAGAATGAATGAATTTCAAACATTCTTCGTACTCTGCAACAGATGACTATCACCGTTCGGAAACTCAAATAGCTCACTATTTTGACATAGCTATCATCGTTCGGAAACTCACAATAGTTGACTACGTAAACTATTCTGACTATGCTCAAGAGCACGAGTTATCGTAGCTATCACCGTAGCTACGTGCCGGCATTGTTTACATTCGCGCTTTCTTTGTTGTGAAAAAATTAAATGCAATAAAATAAATCGGAGTTAAATTATTAAAATATATGTGAAATTATGGAAAGTATATCCGGGACTGCCATTGGAGTAAGATTGAATAAGCATGGAAAAGGTGAAGTTTCGGTTTGTGGTGAAGATGGTTAAACGCTATTTAATGAATATGATACATTTTACTATATTACTGTTCTTCTTAGGAAATATATACAGTGTGGAGCTAACAGCAGAAGTTGCAGAACAACTGGATATTATACAATATGGTGCTGCAAACGATTCTGATCATAACCATCATTTGTTGGCTGATGTTTAGTGTATGTCTTGGGCGCTTACCGCTTGTGGGGGCGCAACAAGATATTTAAGATCTGTACTAGTCAGATAGTAAGATAATGTCTTTTGCGCTTACCACTGGTGGGGGCGAGCATTGTAATGGAGAACTCTCCAGGTGAATTTTCAATCCTGCTATACACTACTGCTGCATACGCCTTTTCGGAGGCATCGCAAAATCCATGTATTTCTATTCCATTGTTGGTACTATTATGCTTAATCCACGATATATTTTGATTGATTGCACAGAATTAAGTTCATTTTTGAACCGATTCCATTTTATCATCAATTCGGACGGTAGTTCTGTGTCCCAAGATAACTTCGTGATCCAAAGTTCTTGCATTAGCATCTTTGCTTGTATGATGACAGGTGAGAGCCATCCTAAGGGGTCGAAAAGTTTAGCGATATTTGAAAGGACCGACCTCTTTGTGGCTGCCTGATTTGTTGGAGATAAGTTGACTCTAAATTGGAAGCAATCGCTTGATGGTAGCCAGTGTACACCTAGAGTCTTGATGGTATCCTCATCATTGATCTCCCGCAGTCCTTTTTCTCTTAAGTCTTCTGGTATGCTATCTAACAGGTATTGTTGGTTCAAGGTCCATTTTCGTAATTTAGAGCCTCCAGATGAAAGAAGATCAGTTAATTCTTTTTGAATTAATTTTGCTTCCTGACGAGTAGCTGCTCCAGTCATCAAATCGTCTACATGAAAGTCCGTAGTTAAAACACGTGACGCTCGTGGATAAGATTTCTTTTCATCCAATGCTAGCTGTTGAAGAGTACGTAGAGCCAGATACGGAGCTGCCGCTGTACCGTACGTTACTGTATTTAAACAGAATTCTTGAATTGGTTGAGTATTAGACGGCCTCCATCAAATTTTCTGGAATTTTAAATCCTCGGTGTGTACTTTAATTTGCCGGTACATCTTTTCGATGTCAGCAGTGAAGACATCGGTGTTTTCGCCATCGTAGTAATATCTCGTTGCTTGTGAAATCGTTGCTACTGCCCTACTTTATTAATGGCAGCCTACTTTTCCCACGTCTTTGTTCTATCTGTTCAAGGAAAGTTAAGGTGGCTTTTAATGATTGTGTAAGATTCATATTTCGTTTGAGGAGATTTGATCATGTGTCGGGATATAGTAACCACATCTGCTGGGTTGTACGCTGGAGCAGTTTTTATTCCGTAGGCTTGTGACATCCCTTTACCAAATTATTACGTCAAAGAATCCTGGTTATTTACATGAAAAATTGATTTTTTTGAACTCCCCAAGGCGCTCTGACCTGCTGATACCTAGTTTTCGTTCTTCAGTCATGGAGGATTCTTACTTTGTTCGAGCAATCCGTGCTTGGAATCGTTTAACAGCCGATACGCAGCGTGTAGGCTCGGTGCGGAGTTTTAGGGATCTAGTAACGCAGTATTGTATTAATATAGATTAAGTTTGTTTGGAACTTTTTCCTTTTTCTCTCGTTAAGTGCGGTCTTGGCTTCTCTAGTGTGGTTTGTAGCGTTTAATCGTAACATTATTATTTTGAAACTGAGTTATTTTTCTATTTTTCTTTTTTATTGAAAATATTACACTAGGTATATATAGTATGTACTAAACTTGATATAGTTTTAAGGATTTTTCATTAAGTAATTCTTTTGTTAAATTGCTCATTACCATATTGTTTGTTTTCCAAAAACTTTTATAAGTACTATTTAAAAGAATGTATTTTCTTATTGTACTTAATCCACTAATAAAGTTGAATTGAATTGAATTGAATTGAATCTCTCCTAAATCTTTCTGGAGTTTTGGCCCAACATACATGATATCATTGAGACTAACACCAGTTGTGGTTTGTGATGAGGCGTCAAAAACTACTCGGAGTTTGGTAGTTGTGCTGTCTTCTTTGATAACAACTTGATGCGGAAGATAGAATCCTTCATCAATTCCATGTGACAACTGAGTCATATGGTTTAGGTTAACGTATTCCTGCATAAACTGTTTGTAGTCGTTTTCTAAATTTTTGTTGGAAATGAAACGTTTCTCATTTTGTAGTAGTCTTGCCATGGCTCTGCGTTTGGATTCTCCTAGTTTATGAATGTTATTTTTGAACGGAATTCGTACAGTGTAGGTTCCGTCTGCGTAAGGCTGATGTGTTTGTCGGAAATGTTCTTCGCACTGATGGTCTTCTTGTGACATCTTGTCTATGGGACTGTCTACATTTTCAATCTCCCAAAATCGTTTGATTGTATTGTCGAGATCAGTATAGGAAACCATACAAGCTATTGTTGTACCAGTTGTATCTGCTGGCTGACCCGATAGAATCCAACCGAACTCTGTTTTCTGGGCTATAAGGTTGCTGCTTTTCTTGATTCCTTCAAGAATAATACTGTGGTAGATGTCGGCTCCAATGATGAGGTCGATGGGTCCTGGAGTATCATAAGTGGGGTCTGCTAGAATCACGTTGTTCCAGAGGTTTATCGTACTTTCGGTAATCACCTTTTTGCTTGGCAGTAACTTTATTAAGCGTGGTAGAATAAGAGCCTCTACATTTATTGAAAATGTAGATGGAAAGTGAGGACTTAGCAAGATTGTTGTTTTATGTCGTGCAGTGCCGGACTCAGCCATTCCAAGTCCGGAAATTTCAGCGTATACCTTCGTTCTAGGTAATCCAAGTTTTTGCGAGGCTGACTCGGAGACAAAGGTTGCTTGGGAACCAGGGTCGACTAAGGCTCTCAGGGTTTCAAGTCTGCCATCTACCGTTCTTGCCTTTAGGAGAGCTGTCGCTAGAAGCGTGGAGTGATTTTTTTTGCTAAGAAGAGCCTGAATCTCCTTTGGCTGTGTAGTTGATATATGGGTAGTAGTGTGAGTCTTCTGATCTGGATGCAGAAGCGTGTGGTGTGGTTGCTTACAGACACTGCATTTAAACCGACTGTGACATTTCTTATTGTCTCTATGTGTTAAGCAATTTGTACATAGCTTGTTAGACTGAGTGAAGTTTCTCCTTTCCTGTATTGGCAAGGTTTTGAATTGCTGACAACCGTAAATTCTATGAGCTTGATGACAAAGCGGACATCTTGTTGAATTTGCAGAACTGTGGTACGATTTATATCGTGGCCATTCTTGGTTTTTTGTAGCCCGATTGTTTTCTCTCTTCTTTGAGTCCTTTAATGATTCCAAGGACTGGAATCTATTCTCTAAAAACCGATAAAGTTTATCGTACGTGGGAAGGTCTCGTGGTTTCTCTAATCCTTGCTCATATAGTTTATGACTCTCATGGTCTAATTTTTGGATTACTATATGTGCTATGAGCGGGGCCCAATTGGTAATGTCTATACCAAGATTGGATAAGGCATGTAGACACTCCTTGGTTGTATCATGGAGTTTGCGGATTCCAACTGCCGACTCGTGTTCTATTTTTGGTTGTGAGAGAAGTATTTGGAGCTGCACGGAGAATAGTTTTCTTTTGTTGTTATACCTCTCGTTGAGGAACTGCCAAGCAGTCTTGTAGTTCGCATCTGAGATTGTCAAATGCTGGAGTAGACTAGCTGCCTCTTTCCTCTTATGGGTTTTGAGGTACTGCATTTTCTCGGCCTCTCCTAATCTACTATTATTATGGATGAGACGGACAAATATATCGTGAAACGAAGTCCACGACTGATAGCCTCCGTCGAATACAGGGATCGCAAGTCGTGGTAGTTTTATGTCATCGTCACTTCTTTGAAATGTACCGACCTTTTCTTGTAACTGAATTACAATCTCCTGATATATATCTTCCATTGTCTGGTAGACATTGTTTTTAATATATTCTTCGAAAATTTCGCTTGAACTAGCCACTATGTCTGTGTGATTCACCATAATTTTGTCCCAATAGGACTGAATGGTATTCAATTTGTGTTGATAATATATGGTGTAGTGGAGTTGATCTGATTCTCCCTGAATAGACTGCACCAGTCTTTCGAACAGCTTTACCGTCTCTTGCTGTACTAGAAGCAATTTGGTTGCGTATTGGAAGTCGTTGGAACTTGGAGTGTAGTCTTCCCCAGAGACTTTTCTGGCTGCTTCTTCTGCTTCTGCTTGTTTAGTTTTTGCTAAAGCCTGGGCTTCTGCTAGTCTTTGCTTTTCATCAGCCATATTTTTCTCTTGTATCTCAATTTCTTCTAATTTGTTTAGCAGCAATTCTGACACAGAGTTGTAATGTTTCTCTGATTCTTCAAAAAAGTTTGTTGCGAAATACTGATGGTCTGGATTAGATTCTTTCAGTTTTCTTATTTCTAAGTCTCGTGTTAGAAACTCTGCCCAAAAAGTCTCTAGGCGATCTAATCTAGCCTGTAAGTAGACTCTGTTCTTCCGTTTATTGGAATCTTTCTTAAAGTTTGTCTTGATTTGAATAATTTCGTCAAGACATTTTCTTTGCAAGATCGAAATTGAGTCCATTGCAATAATGATCGCAACTTTTAGTTAATGGACGTGTCTATCTGCTGGAATTCGAGAGATGGCTGAATTTGGAAGCTCAGAATTATTTTTTTTTTAACGTTTAGTTGAAACGTTCTTGATACTAGTGGCGTATATGACAGGTATGGCTTAAAGATCAGCTGAACGCTTTTCAATCTACGGTTTGGTGTGTTGAGCTTCTGGAAGTTGCATTCAGCAGGTGTGAAACTTAAAGCTCTTCTAGATGTCTATCCAATGGTGTGTAAAAGCGTCTATGCTTGCAGTTGTATACACGGCAGGTAAAGCTTCTGCGGCAGGTAAAGCTTCTGGTAATCTATTTGGTGTATACGGCACGTTCGGTAGGAAAAGCTGAGCTGGAGTTGATGATGCTTGTGTACTCCTCTGTATGGAAAAGAACGCTTCTGAGATGATCGTTGTGTACCCTCAATTTAGCTGGCTTCCTTCCGTCTCAGGTAGAAACGCGCTGTAAATAACTCGAAGGACCAATGTTTAGTATATGTCTTGGGCGCTTACCGCTTGTGGGGGCGCAACAAGATGTTTAAGATCTGTACTAGTCAGATAGTAAGATAATGTATTTTGCGCTTACCACTGGTGGGGGCGCAATAAGATGATGAAGACTATTTAGCTTACCACGGGTGGGGGCTAAGATAGTCTGAAGTAATAAACTCATTAGACTTGAAAAATATTCTGAATTTATTCTTTAATTACATCGATTTATATATACATTTATTGATTATTTAGCAATTTTAACTTTCAACGTAATTACAATTTTATGCCTGCTTAAAACAATTAAAAGAGTGGTCAGCAAAAGTTCATCGTGCTGTAGAGCTAGTGACGTCAAGTTGATTGCAGGGGATTCCATACCTGGGGAATGACCACTTGTTTTGCATTAACTGCACTTTTCTTGGTTGCGATTTGTAGAGCTTTTGGATTGTTTTGATTATTCTGTCACGGCTGAACTTTTGTGTTATTGTTATGATCTTTGATCAGCTGGTGATTTGAATATGCCTTCAATAAGTGAAAATTCAACACACGCATTTTATTATTGTTGTTTTTCTAAATTTTTGTGTAATAACCTTAGGAAAGAAATCATGGACTCGAAATGAGTGCCTCCTTAACGAATACAAAGAACAGAGGGATAAAATGCAAAGCACGTTCTATAAAAATGATGCTGTTTGGGACATTATTTCAAAGAAAATGGTCGACAGCGGATTTCCAATAATTCATTCCAGTGTAAATTAAAATTTAATGCCTTAAAAAGGAAATACACTGCTACAAAAGACAACAACAGAAAAAGCGGGGCAGCCAGTGCAGAGTTTGAATATATGGAGGAGTTTGATGAATTATTCGAAAGAGATTATTCAGTAACTCCACCATTGAGAGCCGAGAGTAATTGCACAGAGCCAGTAATTAGGGATACCCCAAGTAATTCTGCAGTCTGGAGAAGCGGAAGTGAATGTGACGATATCGATTTATCGGTGGCGACGGCTGTGACATGACGGAGGAGGATTACTATTACAGAATCCCTAATCACTGAAATACAGAAAATGACTGAGGCTAGAGAAAATCGTCATGAGGAACGTAAAGCGGAAAGGCGCGTTGAGCAAGAATTAAGGAATCGCCACCATGTTTAGATTAGAGAAGGGGAACCCACTGCCTTCAGTACTCACTTCGACGTTGAATAAAAGACCCGAGTCTTATTCGGTGTGGTTAAGTAGTTTTGTTAGCATTGGTAAGTAAAATTTTTTGTTAAAAATCTTACGATATTTCCTAATTTTTAATTTAAAAACTTATTTGTTTGAATTGCGGTAATTATAACTTATTGTATACAGTTATGTTCTTTATTGTATTTAGTTTGATGATTGAAATTACAAAACTTTATAAAATGACGCAGTAATATGTTATTTCAAGTTAATTAAATATTTCAAACACTGCTATTTTCATGCACATGACTGTATATATATCATTTTCTTGTTCATTAGTGACTGTTAGCGAAAATGTTCCTAATTAAGCTACAGTTAAGACAGATTTTAACCGTTTCCTTAGCGTGCTTTCTTTTATTCCAGCTTGTTCTGCTGCTTTCCTTTTGCTTGAACCTTAAGTAATTCATAATTGTGCAGAATCAAATTGATCTTAAGTAACGACGCATCTGTGTGGAGCCTTTCGCATATAATTTCAAGGCATTTTGTTTTTTATAAAACGTAAGTTTTCAACCTGAAAAAAATAATAATCCAATAAATATTCAAAGAATTGTCGTAGTCGGGGTAAAAGTACTCATTGAAATATGTGCACTCTTACCCCACGAACTTATGCGCACACTTAACCCTAATCGACTTTATAGAATTAACTTGAAATAACATATTACTGCGTCATTTTATAAAGTTTTGTAATTTCAATCATCAAACTAAATACAATAAAGAACATAACTGTATACAATAAGTTATAATTACCGCAATTCAAACAAATAAGTTTTTAAATTAAAAATTAGGAAATATCGTAAGATTTTTAACAAAAAATTTTACTTACCAATGCTAACAAAACTACTTAACCACACCGAATAAGACTCGGGTCTTTTATTCAACGTCGAAGTGAGTACTGAAGGCAGTGGGTTCCACTTCTCTAATCTAAACATGGTGGCGATTCCTTAATTCTTGCTCAACGCGCCTTTCCGCTTTACGTTCCTCATGACGATTTTCTCTAGCCTCAGTCATTTTCTGTATTTCAGTGATTAGGGATTCTGTAATAGTAATCCTCCTCCGTCGTGTCACAGCCGTCGCCACCGATAAATCGATATCGTCACTTCCGCTTCTCCAGACTGCAGAATTACTTGGGGTATCCCTAATTACTGGCTGTGCAATTACTCTCGGCTCTCAATGGTGGAGTTACTGAATAATTTTCGAATAATTCATCAAACTCTCCATATATTCAAAGTCTGCCCTGGCTGCCCCGCTTTTTCTGTTGTTGTCTTTTGTAGCAGTGTATTTCCTTTTTAAGGCATTAAATTTGAATTTACACTGGAATGAATTATTGGGAAATTCGAAATATGTATATACATATATATATAATTATTTAAAAAGTTGTGATGATCGCTAGTATGGTCTCAATATGACAACTCTTCAGACACTGATCTACGAATACTCTGAAATAAACCATATTCCTCACCGTTTTCATAGAAATTCAAAGATGGCTGGGCGTGATTGGGTATATGGTTTTTTTAAAAAGACACCCTGATTTCAAATTACGACTAGCATAACTAACTAGATAACTGAGGATTTCTAAGTTCAAGTTGATCTCTATAAAGTTTATTTGGTTCTAAGATGATTATTGAATATTGTTTATGTTTTTATGTCTAGTTATAAATGATAGTTCTAAATCTCATTTTTTGTTGTTGCGTACACTTAGCCACAGTGCTGCGTACTTTTACCCCCATACTGGGGTAAGTGTGCGCGTTCGGAAGGTTTTTTGTTTTTCACAATATCTTAAAAGATAAGCTATGGAAAATACTATCCTTGTGTCCAAATTGTTGACAAATAAACAGTCTTACTAATTAACATGGGTGCGTTTCATTCTATAAATAATTTTTGATTTTATTAAGCGTCAAAGTTTAAATGCGCACACTTGATCCACATGATTCTAATATCTAATATAATACAAAAAATATGTTATTAAGTTCAATCTAAGAATTAAGTTTTCAAAAAATTTATTATTAGTATAAGCTCATTTATAAGGAAAACCTTTCCACTGCCATTGAAATGATATTAGTATGTTAGTGCTACTTATACTTTCATTACCATAAACATGAATGGTTGTGTGCAATTTATTAATGCAAATATTGCTACTGTAATATTTCTTTAAGCAAAAAATAATATATTTTTATAAATGAAATAGTTTTCCGAAAAAAAATTAAAAAAATCGTGAACTATAATGAACATTTATTGAAATGTTATCTTCATTAATTACAAATTAAGAGCCACGAGTTTCTAAGATTGATACCATTTCTGTTTCTCTGCCTATTTGCGGTTCTGTAAACAGGTGAGCTACTACTTGCACATATCCTTCCGCTAAAAAAACTCCTTTCAACTACTTGGCGTCCTACTGCATGGGCCTTGTTAAATTTCTTTTGCCTTTCACTTAACCGGCCATTGTCTATAAAAGGAAGAATGCACCACTTCATCACGGGATACGCCTTATCTCCCAAAATGACAGAGTTGTCTGGATAGTACCTGACGGTATTTTCTTCAGCATATTCGTAAATATCTGAATTTCGAAAAACTCGAGCGTCGTGTACAGAGCTTGGATAGCCAACAGAGCAGTCAATAAACCTCATGTTATGATCACAAATTGCTTGAAGCGAAATAGTTAGAATGGAATTTCTTCCGATTTGTGTAACAGTGCGCCTGTTCTTTAGGGGCTTTTACTGCAACGTAGGTTCCATCTATTGCTCCAATTGTATTTTGAAGCTTAGAAATGCTATGAAATGCTTTCCTTCTTCTGTACTTGGCCATTTAATAATATTAGGTGATATTTTGTTCAAGGTGTTTATTATCCGGAAGAATGTATTCGATAGGATTGATTTTTCCATGTTAAACCTTTCAGAAACTGATCTGAAATGTTATACGTTAATAGTACACTAATAATAATGCTTATAACACCTTAAATGAAGCATTCAAGTGTTGCGAGTAACCAAATCGTTGCAAGCAACTGGTTTTCAACAGTTCTGTGAGGACGACCTGTGTCATATTTGGCAATATTTTCTGAAACAAGCGAGAGAAGAAAGTTGAAGGTTTCTCTAGTTAACCTGAAGTTTTGTTGAAACTCAACCTCATTGTAATTACTAACAACCTTCTCTATATATTTCTCTATCCTTATAGGTGATTCTCTTAAAGATGCTGTCGCCGACATAATTTTCATGGTTTCTTCATTTTCATGTCCATCTGAGTCCGAATCAGAAGTTGGTTCAACTCTGGCTAAAATAATTATTTTCATTATTTTAAATCACATAATTTCTGTTATATTTACCATTTTCAATAGCAAACTTCGTATAGTTAATAAAAACTGATCATTCAAGATTGAAGCGCAAGCAATTATTTATCTTTTTTTCTCCATATTTTGGATTCCTTCACTGTCTGACATTTCGAACAAAAAAATTATACTGTTCTTGAGTATAAACTAATGCCAATATATTTATACAAAATAATTTTAATTACAATATATACGTTACTAAATAAATCTTGAATCTTAATTTTAATTCCAACATTCGAAAGCTTTCAAACTTTGCAAATGACAGCTGTGACTATTTTATAACTACAACCGGTTCAAAAACGAGAACAGCTATAGTTAACTATGATATAACTTTTACTGAAGCTATAGTTGACTACGATTACAACTTATAGCTATGTTATCGAACGCGCTCCAGGTGTAGTGGGGAGTAGTAGTCTATCTTCGTAACGCGTGCACCGATTCGGATAATTCATTTTCTGTTGGGTATAGTATGTTCCCTGGTTGATACCACGAGGAAAAAATGTTGGTTGGGTCGGGGTGGGGGGTAGGGGTGGAACCTAACTTTTTAACGATTTGGATGGTTCTTTTTCCGTTATATCGAGTAGAAGACACTAAAAAGTGACAAATAAAATAGTTTTTTTTTTAAAAAAGTTGAACCGACTTCACAAAAAGCGCTAAAAAGCATGAAATAACATTTTACAAACATTTTGAAATCGGTGCAAATTAAGCAAACAAAAGAACTACCCAACCACAATTGAAGATAATACATAAAACTAATGGGATCATAAGGAAGGGTGACTAAATACTTTTGTTGTAGTTTGTTTAGTTTGTAATATATATAAAATTAAAAATTTTTAGTGCTTTTTGTGAACTCGGTTCAACTTTTTTTTAAAAACTATTTTTTCACTTTTTAGTGTCTCTATATATACGACTCGAAGAATGCTGCTCGTACGAACAAAGCAATTTCAAAAGTTGCACTCTAGGGAATGAAAACAGAATTATCCAAATCCGGCAACGTATTACAAAATTAGTCTCGGTCACCCTGTCATACTCGCCATTGTCGTAGTCAGGATTATCGTAGTCACTCTAGGTACAAATTCAGTCTACGCATTAGAAACTGGGCACCATCTCTCCTTCAACTCTCACCACAAGCCACAATTTTTGTCAGAATACAAATAGATACTCTATGCGTTCAGAATCACCTACGTGTTAACGTCCACGCGTTACAAAGTTAGGTTACCCCTCCCCCCACGCAACCCTAGGTCAAAATTTTTCCTCATAGCAGCATTCTTCACATCAAAAGAAGAATCATTCAAATCGATCCATACGTTATGAAGTTAACCTACCCCTCCCCCCACCTAGTGGAAAATTTATCCTCTTATAAGCAATGGGGGATCATACTCAATATGACATAAAAAGAATCATTAAAATCGGTTTACGCATTAATTAGTTGACACCCAACTCCTCCCCTACTACAATCGTTTAAAATTGTGACATGGTACCAATTGGGGAACACTATACATCCGAAAAAGAAACATCCGACTCGGTTCATGCGTTACGAAGATAGACTACCCTTCCCTCTCCCCATCTCATCCTAGGACCATATTTTTTCATTATTAGCAATGGGGGAATCACACTCTATACAAAAAAAGGAATCACCCAAATCAATCTACACATTATAAAGTTTGGTTCCGCCCCCCCCCCCCCCCCCCCAAGTTTACATGGTACACCAATCGGAGAACTTACTCTACACCAACAAAACAAGAATTATCCAAATCGGTCTATGCATTACGAAGTTAGTCTACCCCCTCCGCACCCCACCCTAGGCCAAATTTTTTTCATTATTAGCAATGTGGAATCATACTCTATACAACAACAAAAGAATTATCCAAATCGGTCCACGCATTATGAAGTTGGGTTTAACGCACACCCCCCATACCAACGAACATGTTTTTGACAAGGTACCAATCGGAGAACATACTGTACCCAACAAAAAAAAAAAGAATCATCAAAATCGGTCCACATAAAAACATAAAAAAAACATGTACTTATAACCTTTAATTTTTTGGGAAGTCGAAGTCAAAAATTGCAAAATCTTTCAAATTTTAAAGGAAACGCCTGAAATTCAAATTATATATATTCTCTGTTTAAATGTATGCAATGTTTTGTATATAAACGACACTGTAATAAGTATTTTCCTACTGCCCCTAAACTTGCAATAGCGCAGAATTTGATTAATTTTGCTCGCTTTTTTTTGTATTAATTTGCTTTTATTTTGCTTGTTGTTTTTATCAGTTTTCATATATAAATATTTGAATAACTGATAGTGCCAAAACATATACGCAAATAAAGTGCCTTACGAGTTAAACAACTTGACTTTGACTTTGTTATCATCAGAAAGTGAATGCGAAGATTTTTATGACGATGAAAGCTCACTGTCGAAGAAATAGCTAATGCTGATGTAGAAGACTTTGATTCAGAAAGTGAACAATTTGGATTTAAATGTGCGAGAATAAGTTGTGGAAAATCAGGGGTGCTGTACTTGTCGAAAGAACATAAAACGAATCACAGGCGTTAATAGTATGCATCATTCCATCAAATAACAACATCCAGCCTTATTCACAATCTTGGGCGAAATATTACAGTTGATGTGATTCCGCCATGCAACACTTAAAAAACTCATGTACATACACATACACTGTAAAAACTTCAACGACTCGCCAAGAAGTAAACCCCCTCCCTACTGCACCCTAGGACCAATTTTTTTTTTATTACTAGCAACAGAAAAAGAATCATCTAAATCGGTCTACGCGTTACGAAGTTAGGTTACACCCCCACCGCCCACCTAACCAAAATTTTGTTTGACATGATACCAATCTGTGAACATACTCTACAAAACAAAAAAAGAATCATTAAAATCGGTTCAAGCGTTACAAAGTTGTGCACGGTCATACATGGTTGGTTGGTTGGTTAGTCGGGCTGCTTGTTGCTAAGAAGCACCAAGTTCACTCGGAGGCCATGAAAGCACATTATGAATGCCCTTAAAAAGAATAAGCATAATCAGAACTTAAAACCACCCAGATCCCTGTATGAATCTATTTAGGTCCACCAGTGCTACCTCAGCTAGGTCGTCCAGATTGTCAAAGAACCTTGCTCCAAAACAGGCGAGTCGTCGTTCCTTTAGACATTCGCAGAGGAGGTGCACTATGGACTCAATTTCTTCTTCATTTCTGAGCTTCTACAGAACTCATTCGATTGTACGCCGAGTCTAATGGCCATTGCTCCTATGGGGCCGTGCCCCGTGGTGACGCCGACGAGTGTTCGCATGCGCTTTCTATCGAAGGATAAGAGATTTGAAGTTCTGCTTTGATTCAGCTCCGGCCAAAGACTTCGTGTTGTGAAGCAGTAATTGATATTTTTCCACCGTTCCGAAGTCATGTTGGAGTAATGTCTACCAATTTGACATTTTGCAGTGTTAATTGGAGGGTGTACCCTTTCCACCGGCATATCTATGTCTGTATTTGAACCATTTTTGGTCATTTTGGTTTCTGTATGGTATGAAATATTTCTTAGGGCTCTGATACAGTCTTTCACACATTCTGACTTTATCAAGTTGGAGTTCAGCGCTTTGAGTGCTGCTTGAATGTGCACACAAATAGTGATCTCAGTTGCTTACATCTGTTTTTCTTGGGCAGTAAGTGCAGCTTTCATTATATATTCGTTGCTGAGTCTATACGACTTACTTATTTGCAGCGCTTCCGAGAAAACTCCAGCTCCAATCCCCTTTTCTGTTTTCGATCCATCTGTGAAGATGACAGTTCCTTTAATTATGTTTTCAGGGTGCCTCCAATCTTCTCTGTTAGGTATGATAACGGAAAAGGGTTTTCTAAATTCATATTGTGGCTTCATATAATCTGTTGAGGGGTGCAACCAAAGAACTAATAAATGGCTATAACGTGTGCGTGTTATATGTGTGAGTGAAGCACTTGGAAGGGAAAATACGAAAGAGAAATTTAACTTCATCGCTAAGAAGGCATATTTTTACCGGCGAGTTCCAGGGATTTCTTTCCATAGGTAACTAAATCACAAACAAAAATATTTCTAATCACTCGTATATTTAAAAGCAATCACATTAAAGGCAACTTTAAGTTATTTTAATTAAATAATTACGATGAAAGATTTTTGGTTGCATTTCTCTTTTGACGTTTAACCCCATCCAGTGTAGTAGTTAATTGAAGAGAAATCCTAAATAGCGATGAGGTCAATGTAAAATTATGAAAATTTTTTTTACAAGAATTAAATAAACAACTAAATTTAATGTGATTTGAAAAAGTGTATATATTATAGATTCCCAAAGAATTTAATTAATTTTAAATTAATATTTGGTGCGTGAACAATCACATGAGCCGCCTAACTGTTTTTTTTGACAAATTTTTACTCTTACATTGATCATTTTCTTTGTAGAAGTGTAGTATAGTCGGTGTATGTGAGATACTTCACGGAAAATCATGTTGTAGCCATTCCTTAGTTATTAGTTCTTTGGGTGCAACCCATTTTGATTAAATAAGTTCAGTATGACTGCTTTTCCAAAACTCTGTGGTGTCCACTGGCTGTTTTCTCTAAGTCTGAGAGCTGCCAAGCTTGCCATTCTTTTCGTGTGGAGTTCTATGGGTTAAAAGTGTAAAATGGCTGCCAAACCAGCTTGTGGTGTGGATTGTATTGCACCTGTTGTTCCCAAGCAAGCGAGCCTTGCACCTTTGCTAAAGGGTTAAGGTGAGATTGCTAGTTAACTGCATCCCACCAAACAATTGACTCATGGGTAAGAATATGCCTGACGATCGCTGTGTACATCCAGTGTACAATATGCGGTTTCTGGCCCCATTTCTTACCAAAGGTTTTCTTGCATGCATAGAATGCATGAAGTCCTTTCTTCATCCTCTCTTCCATATTCCGCCTCTAATT
Organism: Leptarthrus brevirostris; assembly: GCA_964036015.1. Taxonomy (NCBI): domain Eukaryota; kingdom Metazoa; phylum Arthropoda; class Insecta; order Diptera; family Asilidae; genus Leptarthrus; species Leptarthrus brevirostris. Next base: position 64,203,482 of record OZ038371.1, on the reverse strand, counting down.
CAATTTGGAATCAAATATGACGCCCAGAAACTTGGCTTCCGAGGAGAGTTTGAATGCACTACCGTAAGACCGTTGTCCTCTGCCCATCTTGATATATCTGTCAAAGCAAAGCTCATGACATCACTGACCGTTTGTAGGAACTTTCCTTTTGTCTGTAAAACTACGTCGTCTGCGTACGCTACCATTTTAATATTTTTCTTGACGAGGGATTTGGGGATTTTGTTTAGAGAGATGTTCCAAAGCAGGGGTGACACTACTCCTCTCTGTGGTGTACCTCTGTGAACTGTTTTCCTGATGGAAAAGTCCCCTAAACTGGCATTGATGACCCTGCTGTTTAGCATTGTCTGTATCCAATTCGTCAGAAATATCTCATTGTGAGATTCCCCTAAAGGGGAAGTAATGGATCCTGTTTTTAGGTTGTTGAAGGCTCCTTAAATTTCAAGGAAGGCAGCCAAAGTCTTTGTCATGGAGAGATTTATCAATCGTTCTCGTAACCTCATGTAATGCTGTGTCCACAGATTTGCCTTTAATGTACGCGTTGTGTGCATTATATACATAGGTACTTAGTTGACTCGAGATGTTGCCAGAGATGTAGATCTAGTAGCCTCTCTAGTGTTTTCAATAGAAACGATGAGAGGCTGATTGGTCTATAATTTTTGGCTGTTGTGTGGCTTGGTTTTCTTGCTTTGGGAATAAAGGCCATCTATCTCCATCCGGTGATAAGGCATTTTTTAAAGACTGCTTTAAGCCAAGGAGTGATACTCTTAACAGTATTTTGTAGCATAGTGGGAATGATTCCATCCGGCCCTGCAGATTTGTAGGAGTGGAAGGATTTCACCGCCCACGCCACCTTATCCTCGCTTATGCAGTCCCTGATGGCTGCCAAGCCTTCTATGGGAAGTGGAATTGTCGAAACATCTTGTTGTTGACCTTCCAAACTCCAAGAGCCATCGTCTTAACAAATGTGCCCCAGAGGTGTAGGGGATTTGGCTAGGATCCTGCGGAGTCTAGCCGCTTCTGTCTTATACTCTATGTTCGAACAGTAGTTAGTCCAGGATGTCCTTTTTGAAATTCTTGTTTTCTTTTTGAATTGAAACTGGAAGTTCCAGTCTTCTTCTGCTCTAGTTTGCTTGGCCTTATTGAAGAGTTTCCTGGTCTTGGTCCTGAGTAGTCGAAGTTCCTCTGTCCACCATGGTGCATGGCTTCTTTTAGGTGGTCGACTAATAGGACAGAATCTCTTCGTGATGCGGCTGACTGATTCATCGATTTGTGTTTTGTTCGAAATGTTGCCCTCTAGTAAGGACTTTAAGCAAATTGCTACAATATCAGAGAATTTAGCCCAGTCAGTCTTAACAGGGTTTCAAAAGGGTTTACCTATCCGCATTTCAAGGTTGATCCTAAAATTATGCGAAAAGGAGAATTTAGGTGATACTCTAGACTCACTTCTAGTGTTTGTGTAGCTGCTCCCCCATTGAGTATGATGGCGTTTGCGTCCATTCAAATGACCAGATTTGCTCCGGTAGTGCTGGTGTAGCTAACCAGGCCTTTCAGGTCACTCGATGGCAGGTACGCGTATTCGAGAATGAGTTTTGGTTCATTCTTGCGGTCGCATATTGCTACTGTAAGATCGCAGGTACTGAAACGATAAGAAACTAAGAAATTTAGTTTTTTTGCTTACCAGGATGCAGCTTCTCAATTTACTTTCCTTATTTAGGAGTTCATAGTGATTTGTCCTTAATCCTTGAATTGCAGCTCCGGAGAGCCACGGTTCTTGGATTAGGGCAACATCTATTTTTTCCTCCGCCATCAAGAGCAGCAGGTCGTCGGTGGCTGCTCCGGAGTGGTGCAGATTAATTTGCACCACCCTTAGCTTTCCAACTTCCCTCATTTGAGGAGATGGACGCGTGGTCAATCGCTAGTTTTAGGTCTTGTCCCTCTCCTTTTGTTCCGGGTTTAGAGATTAGCCGCAGTGTAGAAGTTACTTCCAATACTGGAGGAGGTATCCACACGTGAACTAACGCGCGCAGGGCAAGGTTGCAACTGGAATATCCTCTATCCTCGCTCCGGGCCAAAAGTCTTCTAGATTACGGATGCACGTAGTCAGGAAGTCGTAGGACTCCTTATTATTGCATCCAATAATCTTAACACCCTTCTTCCGCGAGCCAGCCCCGTCGAACTTGCAGATTTTTCCAACATGCCCTGTTTCTCCGGCGGCTAGCATGGCCTCCATTATTTTGGCCTCCACCTTTAGCCAGTTCTCCTTCGACAGTTTCCCGTCCGGATCGCTCCGATCGAGTTCTTCGCTGCTTGTGAAACTGGTTTAAGCCTTCTTTAAGTTGCCAGTAGTTCCATCGTCAGCTGAGCGTGCTCTCTTGGGGTTTGACTTTGCCGTATCCCTCCCTTCAGACTTGTGGTCTTCGGTTTGGTAGGTGGCTTTGCCTTACCCGTTGAGTTGTCATCCAGCTTTAGAGTCACCTTGGATGTGGAGGGGGCTTGAGTTGTGATTCAAGAAGTTTCTCGCCCTTTTCCTTCTTGGAAGTTTTGCTCTTTTCAGAGGCGTTGGCCACGGAGTGGAGGGGGCTTGCCCTTCCCCGTCTCGCTAGGTTTCTCTTCCTCTTTTTTGTCTGTGGCTATTAAAGGTGCACCTGTCGTTGAGGCTTCAGAAGGTGCTTCTTCACCGTAGCGTTTTCCGAATGCCTTAACTATTTTCCTGTGCTTCTTTACTAGCCTCTTTTCTCTATCTGTCCACGTCTCGGCGTCCTTCGCATCCATCTTTCGGAGAAATTTAGCTGAGCTTTTGTAAGAAGATCTGGCTACCTGCTTAGCTGATTTCTTTCTTTTCGGTGCTTCTGGTTCCTTGGATGCCTGGTCGGTTTCCTTCAGGAATCATCATCGCCCTAAGAGGGCAGAACTTCTTCCAGGGCAGAGAGATCCATCAAGGTTCCCGTCGACAGCGGTTTGTCTCGAGAGTGACACGCATCCTGACGTGTAAGTCTATTTGTCGTTGTTGTTATCTTTGTTGCTGCTACACTTGTTGCTGTAACGGTTAGGTACAGTTGTCGTCGTCCGTATTATCGTCGTTGTTATTGTCGTCATTGGGGGAGATATCCCTACCCCTGTTTGTTTGGTCATTTGTCCCTCCAGTTTATACCTGCTGCCAGGTTGCATTTTACACCTACTGCCAGGTTGTGTTGTGTTGTGTTATACACTAATATATTTTAAAACTACTCATATTCAAATAGAACTCACACACGAAATCTATATGATTTATTCGATAGGATGAACTCTCTTATTGGGCGCCGCTTTTTAGCGGTGATAACATTTTGTGTTTAGGATGCCTGTGATATAAATTTAAGTTTTCTATACTTGTGCAGTGTTTCACCGTAGAAAACGATCTCTACATTGTGTAACAATCTGAAAGTTAGAAAATAACATTTTTTTATCAACTTAATTATATTGAAAACCATGAAGGGTTCAAAGTCATGACAGGGGGAAATGACAATAACTGTATAAAATTTTGATTGACCTACATTTTTACTCAATAAGTTCTGTAATTTTGTTATAAAATTTCGTAATTATTATGTTTTCTGTTTGTATAAGAAACCCGTCTACTTTATAGAAGGGTTTCAAAAATTTCGAAACTTAAACCCTGTAACCCTGTTCCTACGTTTTTCTAACCAAATTATTACTTTCTTCCACAGATTTGGGTCCCAATAAGGACGGAGCTAAAAAGTCGTTGTTCTCGTCTCGTGATTGTTTGTTAATTTTTCGAATATCGATTTTAAATAACGAGCATCCTGCCATATAATGGTATGACGCACATCACATAAAATCTAACATTGACCAGGATGAAGGAGATGGTCGGCGGGTGTTGTGTATGTTCAGACGAGCGGGGATGGCCAGAGAACCCACTTGTTTACTGTGATGGTCAAAATTGTACTGTAGCTGTACACCAAGCATGCTACGGTATTGTAACGGTACCAACTGGCCCTTGGTACTGTAGAAAGTGTGAAAGTCAAGAGAGATCAGCAAGGGTTCGTTGTGAATTATGCCCGTCTCGAGATGGAGCCCTCAAAAAAACAGATAACCAGGGTTGGGCACATGTAGTATGCGCCTTATATATACCTGAAGTTCGCTTTGGTAACGTTACAACAATGGAACCAATTATTTTGCAATTAATTCCGCCCGAAAGATACGCCAAAAGTGAGTAAAAGTCTGAGACTGGTATGTATATTTCTCAATGTATAACATTTTGCAGCTTGCTATATTTGTCAAGAAATTGGTAAAGGTAACCGTGCTAATGTCGGAGCTTGTATGCAATGTAACAAATCGGGGTGCAAACAACAATTTCACGTGACATGCGCTCAAGGTTTAGGTTTACTTTGCGAAGAGGCAGGAAATTATTTAGACAATGTAAAATATTGCGGATATTGTCAGCACCACTACAGTAAATTGGTTAGTTTTAATTCCAATAAGAATTCAGATTCTGCACAATTTTAACAATTTAATTTAACCATTAAATGCAGAAACTGAATTTTTAATCTTCATTAGCTTTAATGCATAGTAAAAACGAATTAGCTCACACTTCTCGTTAAAAACGCGCATCACCCAGAGCGAATGAACTTTACTATGTATTAGACGTAAGAAAATCAAAATTGTCAATTTATTTTGGTTATAGAAAAAAGGGGGTAATGTCAAAACTATCCCACCATATAAACCCGTTATACATGAGACTGGTTCAAGTGACACACAATCGTCTCCAGAAAAAGAACTAGAACCTATGCCACCATCTGCTTCCACAACTCTGAAAGTTAGTTCAAATCAAAGTCTCGGAACTTCAAGCACTATCACTTCATCAGCCGCTTCGTCTTCATCTTCATCATCGAAACAAAGAAAATCAAGCAATACAGCAAAAATGTCCTCAACGAACTCTTCATCATCGTCAGTAGTAAACACAATTGGAAGTAGTGCAGCGACTGGATTAGGCACGAATACAACTTCCTCCTCAACATCTAATTCTAGCACTAGCAAAAATAGTTCAAGTAACTCTAGTAACTCTAAGGACAAAGATAAACACAGCAAAAATCTGAACAAAATAGCAAGTTCAAGTAAAAATCAAGAGAAAGAGTCGACATTGTCTTCCTCGTCATCTTCAAATCGGGATAAATCTAAGTCATCTAAAAGTAACAAAGATGCAAGTGATTACATTAACATGGGCTCGTCAGCTTTATGTTTAAATAATCCTATAATAAATTCTTCTTCTAATTTATCGAGTCTTATATCAACGACTACGAAAGAATCCCTCGGACAAAAGTTTACCAATTCAAATTTCACGGAAAGTGTTGTCGTTAACTCAGAGTCAGTTTTTTGTTCAAATGATTCTATTAATACATCCTCTAGTAAAAGTTCTTCCAGTAGTAGCTCAGCAGCGAAAAAACGTAAAGCGGATACCATCAAATTATCTAGTAGCAGTTCAGATGCTGTAGAAATAAATAAGTAAGTTATTTTTACCAATTGCATTGATTGCTTTTAAATTCTTATTAGTTCACTTAGGGATATCATTAAGGATGTTTCGGTTACACTTATTCCATTGCCAATCGATAAAACGGAATCTATGGAAGGAGATAAGATTTTAACAAAAAAGGTATTTTATATTTATTTTCAACATATATTGATTGAACAAACTAAATTAAAATTGCTAGTTACCTAAAGTTTTTATGGGTTACTTTCTAATTTACTGTTGAAACATTGTATTATATTTAATCCAAACATTATCGTCATAAGGGGGTGTTCTAGATTCACGGGTACTATGTCATAAAATTCTTTGGGAACTGTTTTTAAAAAGTTGATAAACAATATCGTTATGAAGCCTTTCCTCTTTGTCATTCAAAATATAAAGTAACAAAAAAACTTTCATTTAAAAAAAAATATATATGTGATACATGGTTGCGGCCATTCAGATAATCTGAAACAGAAAGGTTATTAAAATATATTCTTGTGACTACGGCCGTGACTATAATTAAGTAAATGGCGGTCATTTGAAAATGCAGTTTCGACTGTATGCGTTAATTCTCTGAAGATGCATGTAAAGTGGAAACTCGGTCGGCTCAGTAGTTTCCGAGAAAACATGTTAACCAATCTTGAAAATATGGGTTTGAGGAATACGTACTGGCGAAATTCAGGTATCTCACCTGACTCGAAGACTATTCTACACATCGTAGGTCTTCAAAAAATGGAATTTTTTTTATTTTTAATCCGTCACGCTAGAATCCCACTTTAATACAAATAGATCGCAAATCATATAATCGTATGATACACAATTATACAAGCAATATTTATATATTTGTTTGTAATCGTGTTCTCGAAAACGGCTCTAACGATTTCGATGAAATTTACAATATAAGGGTTTAAGGGGGCGAAAAATCGATCTGGCTAGGTCTCATTTATAAGAAAATTCCTTTTCTCCGTGTTCTCGTATTTTCTTTAAAATTCCACTTCCGTACATTTTTGCACATTTAGGCGCCCGAGATTTTTCCCGTACCCACATAATTTTAAAAAGAGATGGCGCTAGAAATGCTCGGCTTGTGTTAGTGCTTTTTATGGGCCACTAAAGTTTTCATTGCATATATATATTATTTTTAAAAGAAATGGCGATGAAACCGTTAGAGCCGTTTTGGAGAACGCGATTAGAAATAAACAAACAAAAAATGTATGCGTCAGTCAAAAATTAACGGCGTCAGAAGTGAAAGTTTTTATGTTTTGCAAAAACTGTCAGTGAGCGTATGTTATATGAAATAAATAACATAAATAATGATTGACTCATATGCCGAACATCTATTGATAAACCCTCAATAAGTAACATGATCGCCATAAATAAGCAATGCCCGGCGACTATTTTCGGCGTCTTCTCTTTGTGCGGATCTTCGCATACTTTTTCCGCCTTTCTCACTCTTTGGTTAAGTAAATGGTAGATAGAAAAGGACAAGGAGTTTAACATATTTTTGTTAGCTCTACGAGTTTACTCTCATGCCAAAACTCCCATAGTCTCTCATAAAAAGTTTCACTTCAAAATATATAAATATTGCCCGTATAATAGACTCGAACCTGTGCTGACTTGGTGAAAATGAATAACGGAAATTTCTAGAACTAAGTTGCTGAACTTTCTAAAATTAAGTTACTAGTATAAATAGGGCTGAGTAGCAGGCTGCGCAGAGCTCAGTCACCCAGGTGGTACACATATTATGTACCGTAAATAACGAGTGTTTTCTTTAGTCCACGTGGGATTTTACTTTACAAAGGTTTTAGGTTGAGGGAAACGTTAACGGCTCTCTGTGCTTCTATATATGTATGTATAATGTATATACGAAAAATGGTATAAAACATAACTCGTATATAGAGTTGTATATATAAGCCCTTTATTTTGACTTATGCTAACATTGTAAAATCTGCCAACTCTGAGTTTAGATGAAAAAAGGAATATTAATAAGCGTCAGATCTTTAATAGAATTATGTCCATTATAAAGGTTATTATCATTAAAAGTTACAACAATAAAAATATTTATGGCATATTAATATTTTCAAATAAATTGGATCATAACACTAAAATTACTTCCAAAGGTGACTTATGCAACTTTCCAAATATACGGCTCATATGTATCTTTATTGTAATTTTTTCGTAAATACTAGACTAATAGCTACTTATACATAAAGTAAGAGCAATCAAGCTTTACAAACATTGGAAATACTTATCAGTATTGTTAAGGAAATTTCCGAGATTTCCTAACTAAATATGAACCTCAAGTATTTACATTACTTATCAAAATCTTGATTCATTCCATAACCATTATCTATATCATTATCTATATGGGAGATGTCCGGCTTTGCGAATGGTATACCAAAAACCTTCAGTTTTTCAGTCGGTAAAGTATTTTCATTTAGAGTACATAAATAATGTAGTACAATATACATAAATCTAAATATAAAGTAGGTAATTAACTATTTTTAATAAAATAAAGTACACATTCTTTTAACGGGTAAAATTAAATTTAAATATGGACGGGTTATATACTACTTACTTGAACGAAATTTAAAATACTAGTTTGACGTAATCTTGCATTTTTTGCTGCAAAAGACAATTTTGAAAAATGCAATGAAATTATCCTTTTATTTGTTACTTTTATCGGTTACAAGCGTAGTGTTGTTGGTAGATGTTGAAAATTTATTGTAGTTTTCTTTAATATTCATCAAATCACATATACAAACGTACACCAATACATGCAACGCATCCTTCTCTAGCTTTGATAACAGCCGAGTCATCAATCCTTCTGCGTCATCAACCGGTAAACACTGAAGCGCTCATTTTTACTTGTAACAAACTTGTAAAATAAAATTTATTAAAATTATTCGGTCTTTGTTACTCTTCTCTGACCTTTTCGATATTGGTGCCGAAACCCGGCATTTCTAATCCGGAATCGATCAGAAGATAATTAGCGAAAGCAAACACGTGGATTAAAGTAATGATGGAGTCTCAAATCGAGCGGTTTATCGGTGTCAGGTCACTAAGTTGTCAAAGTGCGCAAGTGATTACTTGGCGTCCGCCGATGCGCAAGCGACGGTGGAAAGCTCGGGTAAATTTACTGTTATCGAAGAAGAAATATCTGTTTTTCTACAGCGGATAACTGCAGCACATGCGAGTCTTAAAAAAGCGACTAGCAATTTACGCTCATCAGCTGGGTTTAAGGTAGAAGACGGAGATAAGGAATTAGAAACATGTGCCGATTATGAGGATAAAGCGATTGCAGCTATTGCTCGTCTTCAGCATCGCCTTTCGAGAATTAGAGGGTTACAAAGTAATATAAGGGCTAGTGAAACTTCTACAACTCCAGCACTGACCATAGAAGCGTGCATCAGCACTAAACTACCCAACCTCCAACTGGAAAAGTTTTCGAAAGACTTGAATGAGTGGCTGCCCTTTTGGCAGCAAATTTAAGTGGTTCCGACAAATTTCACTACCTGCAATCTTTATTAGTTTGGTAGGCGGCTGATACCATAGCGGGATTAACGCCCTCCGGAGCTTGCTACGATGGCGCAATTGCTCTGCTTCACGAAGAGTGGTCAATCAGATCAGCTTAATGAAGGGAATATGCAGCGATTAATGTCTCTAAAGCCAATAACCTCTGCTAATGACCTAACGGGAATGTGGAAATTATACAATACAGTGATTGCCATTACTCGTTCGCTCATCGCTCTCGAAGTTCCATCCATGCATTACGGTGTTATGCTAAAAACAATTTTATTGAAATGTATGCCAAACGAATTACGAGTTCAATTGTGATGTTCTGCAAGGTTAAGAATTTAAAGTGTTAAAAATGTGACGGACGGCAATGTGTGAAGTCGACACGCACACTCTCAATTTATAATAATTACTCCACAGGGACCTGTTTCAAGCGAATCGCCTGCAAAATACTCCTGCTTATCAACCGTAGTTTTACACACATATTCCACAGAAAACCTCAAAGAGCTACATATGGGATTTAGATACAATTGGTCTGAAACGTTGATGGAAAAGAATTTCAATTAATATGTCTGGAGGCACGGGCAGCGATACTACTCTCATCTATTATGGCGAGATGAAAATGCAGTACTTGATAGTTTCCGTGAAGGAGCGCAGGCACGATTTGGAAGTTTGATTCGTAAATTACAGTGAAAGCCGCATAGAATTTGGGAGCTAAATTTAATTCGGAGTTCACATGTTCTAGCCATATTCGTGAGCAACTCAGAATAATCTATGGGTGCATTAGGCAGTTACAAGCTAGCTCGGGCTATTTGTCAATCCAACCAATGTCTCAAGTTGACCAGGTCCCTAATAATCCCGCATTTTACCTATGGCACCTCTATGTTTAGTAAGCTTGATTCTGTGTGTCAACGGAGATTGACAGTAGCATTCAATGATGTGATAACATATGTATATAAGTTGCCCCGCAACTCCCATATTTCTGAATTAGTCAATTCACTCACTGGTACTTCGTTAGAGACGTATCTCAATAATCGCGGTCTGATCTTTTTGCATGGGTAATTAACCACTAAAAGGCCAACATATCTACTATATACGAAAAACTTCAGCTCTTACATTCGAACAGGTCAGTTCCGATTGTTTAGATTCTACTCCCAGTTTGGGGAGCGATCTTACTTTGTCCAAGTTGTTCGTAAATGGAATTCCTTACTGTTTGAGGGATGTTGTCTGAAGACACTGAGTTCGACAGACAGCACTATCGCACGACCAAATAAGTAAAACGAATGAGTTTCTTTAGATGACTGAACTTCTTTATTCTTTCACAAATTCTATTTATACAGTTTAATGACATTATCAGCAAATATTCACAGTTAATTGCTTAATACTAAATTTGTTACATTAATATATTTCCTCATTTCAAAATGACTAAATAGTGACGCAGCACACCGTGAGTTTATTCACTTGACCCATTAATTGTTTTCTTTTAATTGTCTTGCCAAACAAGTAGGGTGATCAAGTTACAATGAGTGTGACTTGCTAATTAAATTGAATGAACTTTCGTTGCGCTGGTTAGGTAAATTCTCCTACTTAATTGATAGATTAAATGTATGCTGCTTATGTACCGTGGACATTCTCCCCCCGCAAGCTTAATGATGGCAACTCTAGGATGACTGTGGTCTCTTCCTTAGATCTTGGTTGTCGTGGGGTTGGCCTTGGTGGATCGCATTCTGTTTGGGTGATTGTTTTTCGTTTTTTCCAGCAGTAATATGATGCCAAGATAGCGATGGTCAGTGCCAGTATATAAAGACCACCATAATGATGTAGGTCATGGATGTTTAGCTTCGGAATTTGGTTGATATCTTCTTGTTGTTTTTCAATTTGGGAATACAACTCAGATATGTCCTTGCTAGTGATCTCATTCATTAATCGTGGGGCTGTAAACTGGGATGTGGTTTGATTGGTCATCAGAGTGTCTAGATGATTTGAGATGATCGCAATGTCGGAAATAAATGATGAATTCAATACACCTGGCAAATGGTTGTTTGCATTGATGAATAGTGTGGGATGTTTAATCATGCAGGTTGGTTGTAGTTGAATAATTCCGCTGACTGTTAGTGTTACTGGGTCCACTGAATCTCCGCATATGACGTCAACATGAGTGTCTTCGTCCACTGTGTAAAGCCACGTACTGGGAATCTGTAATTTTCTCCACAGTTTTGTTAGAGGCATGCTTTTTAATTGACACAACTCTGGAATTTCCCGATGGCGATTAAACAGTTCCATCTCACATCTGCTTTGATTAGCTTTTAAACTGTATACGGGTTGTTTTAGGCTGCATATCAGTTGGTTATCGGAAAGTTGAATACATTCCTTTAGCTCTTCCCTTGTCAGTGGACTAAATCGATCCCTGTGTAGATTTACAGCCAAATACGGTGTCGATGGTTGAATGAAAATGTATTTCCCATCATATGGAACAGGAATAGGTGTTAACTTGTATAGGTGATAGACTTCTGTGCTGAGTAAAGGAATACGAAGCTCAAACAATACATTATTCTGTGTTATTCGGACCTTTACGTGCATTGCCTTATAGATGGTTAGCAATGACGTCACGCTTCCGTCCCCTGGAACCCTTAAGTTCTGTGGTAGGTGTTCCTTAATGATGATTAGTTGTTCATTAAGCTGTACCGGTGTCAGTATTAAGGTGTTTAACCGCCCATGCTTGGTATCCGTTATCGCTGCTAATATGTTTTTTTGCATATGTTGAAAATTGATTAAGCTTAATGTTATTAGCATAACGGCTGATGTGAAGGCTTGTGTTGTTTTAAATTTTTCCTCCGCCTTATTAAGACCGTCGGTGATCATTTGTAAGTGATTCTCGAAGATTTCCAATTGATGAGTCACCGCTGCGCTGCTTTTCTTAATTACATTAATCGTTTTTTCTGTTATCAAGGTTTGATTTCTTAACAGACCACGTAATGTATTTTCGTTTGCTTGAATGTTTCTGATTTGTTCCTCATATTTGTCGGCAAAGTCTTGATCTAGTATGCCAAATAATCCATTAGCTATTGAACCAATGACTTCTAATGGAGCTCGTTTGTTTCGGATTCTTACGTTTTCATTCTGTTGGTATAAGACTTCATTGATTTGTTCAGATTCAATGAGCTGGTGCTTAAGTTGCAATATTGTGGCGTTGCATAATTCTGTGGGTATTGATAACCGAGTATTCAGTTCACATATTTCGGATAACTGACGTAGGGACTTCTTAATTCCAAAGAATTCCCTCCAGTACACCGATAAGTTGTAGTAGATGACAAGATTCCATTCACTAGAGTATAACTGAATTGTTGAGATATCTTCAAAGTAAATTCCTTCTTGCCGATTGAACTTTGTTAATTTGTATGGTCTTTTATTATCTTGTCCTACAACTACGAGAATTAGAAGTGCTAATGTTATCCAGCCTAAAAATGAGTTGTTGAATGTGTTCGAAATCCCAGGTATCGTGCGGTCGCGTCTTTTGCGTTTTGAATTTGTTTTCAGCTCTTGCGTGTTTTCAGGATGCCGTTTTCGTTGTATAACTTCCCTGAGATCCTTCGGTGCAGTGTTTACTAGCTTACCTGGGCCCTGACCGGCTTCCCCACTTGAAGTTGCTTTTGTCGTAGAGCCGATAGTTTCTTCTGTTTGGTTGTCAAGTATTGGTAATAATGAGACCTTTGTAATTGGTCGTTTCATTATTGATCCTTTTGTCTTAAGGGTTACCATTCGGACTAACCCATCATCTCCGGGATGCGTTTCGATTATGCGGCCCAATGCCCAGCGGGTTGGCGGTAACTGCTCATCCTTTATGAGTACAAGATTACCAATATTCAAGTTTGGGGCCGTTGCTGAAGTCTTGATAGGTATTCTGCAGACCACTTTTTCCAAAAGTCCTGATACATTCTTTCTACTCGTTGCCATTTGTTGAGCAAGTTGGGATTCTTTTCGAGATGATCTTTCTGAGGTATAGTGAGTAGTGCTGAACCCGTTAGGAAGTGTCCTGGTGTTAAAACGTCAAGGCTCTCTGGGTCTTCTGATAGAGGGCAAAGGGGTCGTGAATTCAGACAAGCCTCTATCTGTGTCATGAGGGTGCACATTTCTTCGTAAGTTAGTTTGTTTTCTCCGATGACACGGCGCATATGATGTTTTACAGCCTTTACTCCAGCTTCCCAGAGTCCTCCAAAGTGCGGAGAGGCAGGAGGGATGAAGTGCCATTGTGTTCCAACATCACGTATAGCTTGCTGTACCTCATTCTGATAGTCTTTTTGCTTGTGAAGATCGGCTAATATTTTGTTGGCTCCCACAAAATTGGTGGCATTGTCGCTGTATACGTAAGACACTGGTCCTCTCCTGGCAACAAATCGCTTGAATGCAGCTATGAACGCTTGAGACGTTAAGTCCGTTACTACTTCTAAGTGTATTGCTTTTGTTGTTAAGCATATGAAAACGGAGATGTATCCCTTATGGGTCCTGTTTCCTCTTCCACGTGCTAACAGAAGATCAAAGGGTCCTGCATAATCTACTCCAGAATGGGTGAATGGTGGAGTGGTTATAACTCCATTTATTATCCAGAATCTTTGTCGAATTACTTCAAGCCTAAGGGCATTACCTCCGTGAAGCGTTTCTTTATGGGCTTTATCCATTACCAGGGTTGTCAGACAGCTTTTGTAGGGCAATATGATGGGATGCTTACGATCAAAGGCCAACTCTGCTCGCTCCAACCGTCCACCTACTCGCAATATGTTGTCTTGATCAATAAATGGTGCCAGTGGTACTAACCTACTTTTTTTGCTCAATTCGTGTTGCTGTGTTAATTGCATTATTTCTTCATTAAAATGTTGGTTTTGCGTAGTCTGTACGATTGGAATTAAAGCCCTTTCTATTTCATGTGCAGTTAATTCGCCTACCCTGCGGTGCTCCTTCGTCAATCTTATGTTGTGAATGAATCGTTTTAGGTAAGCTACCACTCGTTGTAATTTTCCTAATGATGAGTACTTTTCAGCTAACTCGAGGTAAATGTTCCTTTCCTCGAATCTCTCTTCCGTTTTCGAGACCGCATGAGTAGTTATTATTTTCTTTTCTATATCTGTTTTGCTGCCTTCTTTCGGCGGATAGTTAATTTTTTCAGTTTTTAGCCATGCTGGACCTTCCCACCAAAGAACGTGATCTTTAAGCATTGCTGGTAGTATACCTCTTGAAGCGATATCAGCAGGATTCTCAGCTGACCTTACATGAAACCATTTCGTTCGGTCACTGATGGAGTGTATTTGGGCTACCCGATTCCCTACGAATGTCTTCCATTTATGTGCATCTTCTTGCAGCCACGCAAGTACTATCGTGGAATCAGTCCACGCATAATATGGCAGATTTTCAATTGCTAAGCAAGTTCTGGTCTCCTTGATTAAATTTGCTAATAGTGTTGCTCCACATAATTCAAGTCGTGGAATCGACAGCTTAGACTTCAATGGTGCTACCTTTGTTTTAGCGGTGATTAAACTTGTTGAAATAGTATTTCTCCTCACAGTACGAAGGTAAACTGCAGCGCTGTACCCCTTCTCAGAGGCATCACAAAACCCATGGAGTTCACAAGTGCATTCTGTTCCAGTGTACTTAATCCAACGAGGAACCTCCAATTTTTCTAGTTTAGGCAACTCAAGTTTAATTTGCTCCCATCTACTCAGGATATCGTTGGGTAGCCTTTCATCCCATGACACGCCGAGTGTCCAAATGTCTTGAAATAATATCTTAATGGTCATCGTTACTGGGGACAGTAGCCCTATGGGATCAAATATTCTTGCTGCTTCCGATAATATATTCCTTTTTGTAGTGGGATTCGAGTCAGTATCTACATTCACCTTTATTTTGAATTTATCTGTGGACGGATTCCAACTGACTCCTAATGCTTTTATAGTAATTTCGTCAGCAAAATCAAGTGTAACTGAGGCCTCTCTATCTTCACTAGGTATATTCCTTAATACGCCTTTATCGTTGCTTGTCCATTTACGAAGATGAAATCCTCCCTTCTTGAGCAGATTGATTAACTGTGTGCTAGATTCTCGAGCTTCATGTACTGTATGTGCTCCCGACACTATGTCATCAACGTATGTGTCGTGTAGTATTATTTTCGCCCCAGATGGATACATCAATTCTTCATCCTTGGCCAATTGCTGTAGTGTTCGAATTGCCAGGAAGGGTGCTGAGGCAGTTCCATAAGTAACAGTTGTAAGTTTATATTCGGAGATTGGTTGGTCAGGTGAGTCTCGCCATAAAATCCGTTGGTAATTCTGATCTCGTACATCCATCTTTATTTGGCGATACATCTTCTCGATGTCCGCTGTAAAAACTATTTTATGCTTTCTCCATCTCAATAGGATGGAAGTTAAGTTCTGCTGGATTTGGGGCCCAATCATCATGAGCTCATTTAAACTTTTGGTGTTATTTCGTTTCGCCGAAGCATCGAACACGACTCTTAATTTCGTTGTCGTGCTGCTTTCTTTCAAAACCGCGTGATGTGGTAAAGAGTGCTTATTATTAGTGTCATCTTCAGCAGGCACCATATGACCTAGCTTTTGGTACTCCTTCATGAAGTCCTTATACATCGTTTCGAACACCTTGTTGAGCTTAAACTTTCGTTCCATTTGAAACAATCTCGCTAGCGCTAATTCACGGGAACCCTCCAATTGTTTTGTTTCTCCTGGATCCTCTCGGAACGGAATACGCACCACATACCGGCCAGTATCGTCTCGCCGATGTGTACGTCGGAAGTGATTTTCGCAAGCTATGTCTTCACTAGTTATGATACTCTCGTCTTGAAGATCTTCACACTCCCAGAATCTTTGGAAGTCGTTCAAAAGGTCCACTTCTGATATTAGACACATGATTCTCTCATCTTTGTTGATGTTTTGTATGCCTCCAGATAATATCCAACCTAGCTCCGTTTGCTGTGCTACCGGCGCTCCTTTGGGTCCACGCAAAACGTTTTCAAGCAAGATATTCCCGTATACTTCAGCTCCCAGTATTACGTCGATTTTTCCTGGAACTGCAAATGTAGGATCGGCCAACATGAGACTGCTCGTATGTGCCCAAGTACTCGGTGTTACTCTTTCAGTAGGTAGAAATTTCGTCAAATTTTTTAGAACGAGAGCTGTTGTAGTAATCGAAAATTCTGATTGGAATCTTGGGGTCATTGTTAATTGAATGCTTGACTGTGCCGTTCCTGGGCTGGCTCCTCCTACCCCAGACACAATGGCGTGTATTTTCCTGCGAGGCAACCGTAAGCGTTGTGCTGCATCTTCAGTTATAAAGGTAGCTTGCGACCCTTGATCAATAAGGGCCCTGAGTTTAGTCGAATTTCCTGCCTTATCGACTACTAGAATTTGGGCTGTAGCTAATAATACTTTAACCCCAATGCGGTTACTTGCCATGTGTGTAATCACATTCGTTGCAGAAGTCGATCCTTGTAACTTGTTAGTGCTATCCGCATCAGGACTGCCGCTGTATTTGGTGCTTCGCTGGCTTGTGGAATTTAGGTTCTGATAGTGCAAGAGCGTATGGTGTTTTTTCTGACATATTTGGCATGATTTCCAGCTTTTGCATTTAGATGTACTATGTCCAATTGTTAAACAATTTTGACACAAATTCGCTTTCTTGCTTGCACTAATTCGTTGTTGGACGCCCAATTGTCTGAACTTCTCACAAGTATAGATTTTATGTCCACCACTACATATTATGCATGGTAACGTAACACTGCCATGATATATTGCTCTGGTACCCTTTTTGTTCTTATCCAATTGTGATATCTGCTTGTTATTAGGTGTAATTGGCTCAATAGCTTCCAGACCTTGGAATCTGTTCTCAAGAAATTGAAGGAATTCATCTAGCTTTTGTATATCTCTTGGTGCCGCTAGTGACTGCTCGTATAATCTATGAGTTTCCTTATCCAATTTCTGCGTAAGCAGATATATCACTAATGGATCCCAGTTTTTTGTGTCTATGCCTAGGTTTTTAATACCCTCTAGACATTCCGTTGTTGTATCATGCAGTTTCTTCAGAGCTTCTGCTGATTCCTTCACTAGAATGGGTTGATTCAATAACGTGCGTAGTTGAGCAGCTACGAGAGTTCTCGTGTTGTTATAGCGCTTATCGAGTATTCCCCAGGCTGTATTAAAGTTCTCATTTGTTATATTGAGATGTTGAATTAGCTGACTAGGTTCACCGGACAGATTTGTTTTTAAATAGAACAATTTTTCAGCGGCTGACATATTTTTATCCTTGTGGATCAGTTCGGTGAATAAATCTCTGAATGGTTGCCACCTTAGATAATCTCCATTGAAGATTGGAATATCAATTCTTGGTAATCTGACTTGTGTTCTTTTATCAGAATCAACTTCTGACTGCGTTCTTAGATGATTCGTGGCTGATTGTAGGCTATTTAATTTTTCCTGAAGTTTTATTATTACTGCCTGGTACGCATCTTCTATCTTTGTAAATATGTTGGCATTGAAATATTCATCTTCGAATACTCCCGTTGCCATGATTTCACCGTGATTGACCACAATGTGTTCCCAGTAGTCGTTTAGCAGTTGTATCTTTTGAACACAAAATGCTGCTGAGACTTGAGTGAAAATCTCCGATTCGACTACAGAGATAGCTCTTTTAAGTGAATCTATGATTGCATTTTGTTTTTTAAGTTGCTTTATTTGCTCATCTGTGCACTTGTTACGATTGATTAGTTCACTTAATGCTCCCTCTAATGTTTCCCTGGTTTCTTCGTATAAATTTTCCACTTCCGTAAAGAAATCAGTGGCGAAATATGGTTGCAGTAGATTAGCTTCTTTGAATTCCTCTAGGGCGTCGTTCCTTCCTTCAAAACCTTTCCAAAGCTCGCTTAATGTTTTCAGTCGTCCTTCAATGTTGCTCTGCGTTTTCCTCTTCGCTGAATCTTTCTTGAAGTTCGTTAGGATTTTCTGAATTTTTAAGGCATCTGCCCTCTGGGACTTCACTAACTGCTCCATTGCTGCGTTTTTTAGCGATGTCACTGTTGTTGCAATAGTCTTTGGCATGCGATAGTCTCTGAATTTGATAAGTGTAGCTAAACAGCGAGATTATTTCTCCCCGTTGTGAACAACAAATAATGCACTTTTTCTTTCTCGCGTGAAGACACCAAGTTCAACAGCGATTTTAAATGTTGTACACTGCACAAGATTTTATCACCTGAAGACACTAAGTTCAACAGGGATTTCAAAAAACTTCTTTTAATTTGTAAACTGCACAAGCTCTATCATCTGAAGACACTGAGTTCGACAGATATTTTTAATGAGCATTCACAAATCACTTTATTTTCACTAGACCCTTCTGATACCTCACAGAACTTAACGGTATGAACTGGTTGTCTAGTGCTCGAAGGACCAATAAATGTTTGAGGGATGTTGTCTGAAGACACTGAGTTCGACAGACAGCACTATCGCACGACCAAATAAGTAAAACGAATGAGTTTCTTTAGATGACTGAACTTCTTTATTCTTTCACAAATTCTATTTATACAGTTTAATGACATTATCAGCAAATATTCACAGTTAATTGCTTAATACTAAATTTGTTACATTAATATATTTCCTCATTTCAAAATGACTAAATAGTGACGCAGCACACCGTGAGTTTATTCACTTGACCCATTAATTGTTTTCTTTTAATTGTCTTGCCAAACAAGTAGGGTGATCAAGTTACAATGAGTGTGACTTGCTAATTAAAGTGAATGAACTTTCGTTGCGCTGGTTAGGTAAATTCTCCTACTTAATTGATAGATTAAATGTATGCTGCTTATGTACCGTGGACACTTACCTCGAAATATACAGCTGATGGGATCCGGCAGAGGCTTCAAAAAATTATTATATTCCCTTGGTCAATCGTAGATGAGTGGTTCACATTCTTATTCTTCTTGTTCTTATTGTTTTTCTTCTCTTTTTTACTTTAGTTTCTTTCAAACTTTGCAGTTAGACCTGTATAAATTTAATTTTATTTGATTTAGCTAGTTTAGCAAATAGTTTCTTTCACTCCATATTTTCCTGTTTTTTTTCTTATTCTCTCTTTGTTATATCTTTTTATCTTTAATTTTTGGCACACTATTTTGTTATCCCTTTAAAAAATCTAAATTAGTTAGTACGAAACAAGAGTTTTAAGGGATCGTCTCAGTGTGAAAATTTCGAAAAATGTTGCATTATCGGATAGTATACACTGTAATAAACATTCTCTCAAATTTTCAAATCGAAATTCAAATTATTATGGTCGCTACAGCGTTTCTTGTAGAAAGGGAACGGAGTGGGGAACGGAGCGAGACATCTGCCTCGTTCGGCGCTCCGCTCGACCGTTATTCCTTTTGTTTATTTTTCTACCTGCGTGTGTATCTTTCTAAGGTGCTTACGTTCTATAACTTTCCAAAATAAACTGGCCAAGCATTTCAGTTCGTTTTCGACATCAACCACGGATAGACATACGAGTGAAACCCCTAAGAAACTTCAATCTTTAAACGCGTTTTTCTCAGAATGGTGTTTTTCAAAACGGTTTCCACTCTCAAAGGAAGAGTTTTGAAGATATCTAGTTCCAATTTGGAGTTAACATTTTTAACGTCATTCTTTATCGCACTATGGAAGCTTTTTTTTTCCTTCTTCCTATTTTTTTTTTTACGAAAAACTGTCGAAAAAAAGGGCCAAATTCGAGACGTTGCTGTCTGATCCATATTGTGACCATAAATTCGCTAATTTATCGGCAATTTGCATGGAGCCGTAAAGGATTTGGCCATTGAATTCGAAATTCGAAATTATTGAAGATGTCTCATTTCTATAGAAAGACTTGACCTTTTTCCATGTATCAGCAAGGTTGATAAACGAATCGATGGAGTCAGCGAAATTCTCCCATGATTCTTTTTTGGCGATTCTTATCATCGTTTATCCCTACGAGATAACATTCTCTTTATTCTTGACCCTGATTTATTTTTTAATCTCGTAACCCATCCAATGGGGTTGATTATGAGGAACGGGACGAATAGATGGTATTCACTGCGTTGCTGCCACCCTGATGGTTGTGCCTGTTAGAGCCGGTTCGCTACTGACATTTTCTACTCTGGGTTTTTCCTGACTAATTTTGGCCTTATGGCTCGGTTTTTTTCCCAGTCAGTTAGGTATTCTTTATACCTCACTATTGGCTTATATGTGGTAGTAGCTTTATTTATTTTTATTATGATTGGGATATGATCACTCCCTTCTGGGTTACTGTGCAGGGACCAAGATGTTAATGTTGTTATATGAGGAGAGGCTAAGGAAAGGTCTAGGGATGAGAATGTGTTATGACCCTCTGTTTCACTTATACCGAAGCCCTCGAACACGTCCATTCCAGCCGACAACCCTACCACCACAGTTTTGAGTTCTGTATATCCAGCGCATCCACTTAACCATGCACTCCCAACTTCCCCACAAGTTTAATTGACTTTGCATTCTTGACAAAGTTAACTCGGCTGTAGCGAAAAGCAACCATCTCCTCTCCTCTCTCGATCGTCACCATCCTCCCCTGTTCCTCGTTATCTCCTACGAACGCCCACCCTCACGCCCTTTCAAGCTCCGAGTCTTCTCTTTCCTTTAATTTTCGTAAAGGCGACTTTGAAATGTAAATCACTTCCTCCTCAACTCTAACATTGCCACTATCCCTAAACATCTTCCAATTGACATTGCTGTAGAGGCGTTCTATTCGGAAATACACGCTTGTCTTACACAATCTATTCCTCTTCTTCCTCGTAAAATCTGCTCTTCATCCCCTGTTTGATACGACAAAGAATTACGCTCTCTCCGCAACAGGAGAAATAAACGTTGCCAACCTTTTCTTCTAACCTTTTTCTTTTCTCTCTAAGTCTGACTATTCTTCCTACTTGTCTGATTATACCTCTTTTTCTGAACGTTGTGATACCCTCTACCATGAGTACCTCCAACGGATGGAAACTAGCCTCATATCCGACCCCAATCGTTTTTATAACTTTATTAATTCCAAGAAGAAATCCAATGGTTACCCCTCCATCCTAAAGCTCGAGAATACCTCTTCGTCTGATCCTAAGGTTATCGCCAACCTCTTTGCATACTTCTTCAGTAAATCTTTCAGCGACAACTCCCTACAACCTGACCTTAACTATTTTTCATTCTTGGACAAATGCACTCAAACGTCGTTTACATCTTTCGACCCTGATCCCGAACAAATCGCCGCCAGTATTAACGGCTTGAGGACGACTTTCACCCAGGTCCCGACGGCATTCCGACCATCTTTCTGAAAGTGTGCCATGAATCTAGTTCAACCCCTTACCAAACATTACAATTACTAGATAAACTGCTTCGAACAAATTAGTGAACAATTGTTGGTTGCTTTTGTATATTTCCCGTATCGGGCAACCCTGCAGTCAGAATTAAAAATTTGTTTTCGGGAGAGTTTGTGGATAAGAGACACGTATACTTTTCATATATGCATTTACAAATATCAAATGTACTTCGCTCATTAAAAGATCAGAATGCATCGACAGTTTACTCACATGAGTAACTAACTCAGTCATGTGATTCACATGAATTCTTTTTATTGGTCGTACTTTTTGGTACATTTTTCTCTTCGAAAAGATTTGGCGGTACTTTTTTGACAGGAGTATGTGATTCTCTCCGGATGAGAACAGAATTTTGACAGGAATAACTGATTCTCTCAAATAATTTTGACAGGAGTAAATGACTGCACACTACCTGTACTCTTTATTTGCATGTATATTCTTATGACTTTAAAATCTGGATATATTTCGTTTTACTGTGGTGCCAGAGTTACTTTTTCAAGACTAGCTGGGTATTTTAGGGAGCCGGTTATCTAGTAGTAAGTAATCTTTGCCCTTACTTTGCTTTTCTGCCTCTCGGTCACTCAAGGGGTTATCCCTCAATTATGGAAAAACTCGTATATTATTTCCATCTTCAAAAAAGGCTGCAAGAACGATGTATCCAACTACAGACCCATCGCTAAATTATCATCCATACCTAAACTATTCGAAAAATTGGTCTATGATTCCATGTCCTTGCACTGTAAGTCTCTTCTCCCTCTCCCAGCATGGCTTCCTCATCTAGATCTACAACCACCAACCTTACCGACTTCGTCTCCAAAACACTATGTGCCCTGGAAAAAAAAGATCTCCCATAACATCCTGTTCAAAGTTGATCGCCTAGACCCCCCTCCCCCTTTCATCTCCTGGATTCAATCCTACCTCAACAACCGTCAGTACAATGTCCTTTTCAGCTCATCCATTTCCAACCCTATTGTCGCTCGTTCCGGCGTTCTTCAGGGCAGCCACCTCGGTCTATTGATTTCCATCCTTACAATAAATGATGTTGAATGTGTCATCAAACACTCAGAGCTGTCCATTTATGCTAATGACAAGAAAATAATTAAACATATCTCCTCCACAACCGACTCTCTTCTCCTGCAAAAAGACCTCGATTCGTTCACCACATGGTGCATGAAAAACTACCCCGAGGGTCTACATGTTAACCGCCGTATCAGTCCCTATCGTTACTTCTATGTGTGACCTAGGAATAATCTGTGATAGCGAACTCAATTTCCGTTCCCATATTGACAGAATAATTAACAGAGCTAACTTTCGCGCTAGGGTTTGTGAAGCGCTGGTCTAGAGAGTTCTCCAATCCTTATGTTTCTAAATCTCCTTCGTCAGACCTCTCCTTGAATAAGCCAGCCAGATATGGTCACCTACACTATCAACCCACATTAACAGTATTGAACCTGTCCAGCGTAGGTTCATTCGCTTTGCTCTACGTGATCTTCCGTGGGTAGACAGATTCAACCTTCACCTTATGAAAACCGTCTGAAACTGATCGACTTACAACCCCTAAGTAAATGTCGTGATGTTTCCGACATTCTCTTCATTCAACAGCTTTTAACTGGTGCCATAGACTGCCCTTCAATCTTGCAATATTTAATCATCTATACCAATCCCCGCAACCTTGGGTCCACTCCCATTTTCCGACTCGACCGCCATCGCACGAACTACGGTCAACGCGAACCAATTACCAGGATGCTACGAAAAACGAACGAAACTTCCTCCTTTGACTTCCATCTGAGTAAATCATCCCTTCACAAAGCCTTTTATCTTGATCCCGCCCATCTTGATCGCCTTTCTAAATTCTTCTTCCTTCCAGTTTGTATTTACCATAATTATAGCTCATATTATAGATTGTACTATTTATTATGATTTATTATTTATTATAGCTTGTAGTATTAGTATTATGTTATAGCTTGTATTTTTTTATTTTTTATTTATTTTGTATTTTTGTATTTTTATGTTCTAGCTTGTTTTAAGCTTAAATAAATAAATAAATAAGATATATGTATGTGTCGGGGATGTATCACAGAGTAATATCAAAGGGGCATCCCCCAACCAGCCCGAGGTGGGCTTGCCTTTTCGCCGAATAGAATTTTTTTTTCGAAAAATAACAAAACTCACTCTTTTAAGTATGGCGCACTATACATACTTAAAAGAGTGTAATACATATCTACAACATATAAAAGAATTATGAGTGCTCTCACAAAATCTAAAAAAAATATATAATTTTTAAATTTTAGTTTTTGGGGTTTTAAAAACTTTTCAGGGTCTTAAAAAATTAATAGAAAAGATATTGTATGGCTCTATAGCTCTGAATTTGTTCAAAAACATTCATCTAAATTATCTTATTTCGCAGTTTCGGAAGAGGGGAAAGGGAATAATAAGAAAAAAATCTTCCGGTATGCATTCGTATGACCCGATAAACACTACTGAATGATTACTTCCAGTCTTAAGTGCATTTAACCCATTTCAACACAGACTAAACTTTATTAGCCACCTTTTTTCTCTTTTGTATATGTATGAAAAGATCAAACAGGTTAGTGCTATAACCTGAAATATCAGGTAGCATAGTGTGACAATTCACCAACTATTAAAAATGAAGAAACTTGTTAAATAACTCAACATTAAACCTGCCTGTCTGAGAAGAGACATACATTTTTAATACTTTTTCTATATCTGAAGATAATCTTTCCAAGGAAAAAGTTAGTATATACGGGCTAGAAATTCTAGATTAGTAATATAAGGGGGTACCTCTTTAGATTTAGAAAAGAGGCACTAAGTGGTAACCAGTGATGTGATAGTGGTTAATATTAGAATCAGATACAACAACAACAAATTTTTTTGCGACAACAACCGGTTTTGTAGCTTAAATAAATGTTCAATGTGGATCTGGTAACCGAAATCCCAACATTTGGACAGAACCGCTTGTATTGTAGATGCAGCCGTACCAAATCGCAATGTTATGACGTGAGTGAGTTCCCGTTAAACACATTCGAGAAAGCACGAAAATCGACCCTTTTTTTGTGGAAATCGAAATTTTAAGAATGGAACTTTCTAAAAAAAACTGAAACCTAAGTGTCTGGTGTCTTCTTGATGTTTTTAATATTAATATCCTCAAAAGACTTCTTATTTTAATTTTATTTAACTGGTGGAAGTACCAAGATGTCATCAACAAAACACAGTGGCTCAGTCATCCTTATGCCGTGTAAAAGGCATGTCGAATTATTATTTTTCTAAAATCTCATTCCGACAAGTATTCGGTGTCAGCCAACGGCTTCCTTAGACAATTCAGATCTTTCGAATATCCGCCGAGTTTTACACGGATACTGATTGGGCTGGATTTAATAAATATAGAATGCGAAAAATGAGCTGTCATATAAGAAAAACCACTTAATTAAGTTTATAAATATATTCATTATTAAGTTTTCATAAAAGAATGCAAAAACAGCACATAATGATAACACATGTAAAAGTTCAATGGAATGAAGGAATGACCTCCTTTATTTACAATTATTTTATCAAAATCGTCACAGAACGAAGCAACTAAGCGTCGAAGAAAGTTCTTTGGCATTTTCATTTACTCATTAGAGCAGCTATTAGGTTACCTGCATTTCTGTGTAGTTCTGTGTGCAAACAAATTTCCCAAAAGAACGTTTGTTTTAAACCATTTAAATGAAATCTTCCAACGCCAATTGGTTGATGATGACCAATTTAAATTTACTTCTTCATCGGACTAGGTTTAATTTTGATCAGAACGTTAGACAAAAGGTATTTGGTAACCAAACGGTTAGCAAGGGTCAAGTATGCCTCTACACTTTTGCGATAGAACGTAGTCAAGCTACTTCCAAAACTTGACGTGTCCAAAGATACTGAACCTGATAGTTTTCCGCTCCTGCTGCTAAAATGCTGCACATCTTCTCTGGCTAAACCTTTACGCAAACTTTTCATGATTCAAAGTTCTTTGTTAAGCTCTTCAATCCGTGTTATAATAGACGTAGTTACATCTGACTGCTACGAAATAAATGCCGGCGTACTACGGATTTGAGTTCCTTCAATAACCTTATTACGTCATTTTATTTATTGAAGATAATCTCTCTTATTTTTAATCCCATTCAAAGCAGCACTGACAATAACCCTCTTAATTTCGTGTAATCTTCTGATTTCGTAACGAGTAATCTAAACTAGACCGATCATATATTTTCATTTGCCAAAAATGTGATAAATTGGTAGGGTTTTTCACAAAGACGTAATTAGAACTTCGTACTATCCGACTTAATTGCAAGCTGCACTAGTTCCATGTGGCTGAGTTAATGAAGTTTATTGTTATTGTTAATGCATTGTGTTCTATATGGTGAAAGCTTCTGTTTTAATTAATAATAGAAATTAATTGAAACTTGAAACTAGATTGTTTCATCGTAAGCTAGCTTCTAATGAATCTTTTCAAATGACTGCATTTCTTAAAGTTGTTGCTTACTGATTGAATTTGTTAATGTTTTACCAAAACGGTATTTTTTTCTTTTAAATTAGCAATTTCAATATAACATTAAATCGATGAATTTACATTAGCTAACAGTTGTGTGACCTGGAAATCATCTATACGATATTCTTTTATGTAAATTGAAAAATTCATTCATTTAAAGATTAAACGAGTATATAAATTATAAAATGTATATTTAATTTATACCATTTCTAGGCGATCAACAAAAGAAGAAATAATGCTCATATTAGTTTGCAATCTTAACGATCAGGCAATTTTCCTTTTTCTAAGATATTTCAGAAATTTTAAATTGTACTGGGAATACCTTTAAGTAGTACCCAGAAATGCGTTATTATGGATAATAAACACAAAACTCACTAAAACCCTCATAAATGTAAATCTGGACGAAAATCCTGAGCGTAAGCAACTTTCCAGAAAAGAAAGTCGGACTAGTACATTTTTAAATATTTTATGAACAGGTATGTAGATAAACTGAAACTTGTTAGGTAAGAAAGTAAAGAAAATGCTTAAAAATCGGGTTTATTATCACATCTATATTTTGATACTGATTCCTCTGTCAATAAAAGAACCCCCCAAATATTAACCCCTTTATTGTTGAATTAAAACAAAAGTTGCCGACAGTGTCTACCACTATCTTTAATTTTTTCTTATCAAACTTCTTTTGAGGGTTCTTTAAGACTGTGTGTGTACCATTTTACCCTTTTCCTGTGATCCTGTTGCAATGTGCATAACAAAAATGTGTTTCTACCTGCTTGAAAATTTCTCTTGCATAGTTACGTCCTTTTCGTAATTTTTTATGATGTTTCACTTACCCTCCTTGATTCGTCATCTGCAATGATTTTAAAGAAATCACATATGAATTTTCTTTAGTTTACCGGTTGGCTTACTTCCAGCAGGCGGGAGATAGAATATGACTTCGCGCGTGTACAATACGTTCGGAATGAGCAGATATAAATATCAGCTCCGACGGATTCATTGTAAACATTTAGTGATTTGCTTATAATTTTAATAGTTCTTGTGTTATTAACTTTATTTACCGACATTAAAAAGTTTTATCGATAATGGATCGCAACAGCAATCAAACGGAGTCATTACAATATGTACAGCATAAAAAAAATAAAAAGAAAAAACGAGAAAAGAAGGAGAAGAAGAAATACTATCCTTATAATTTAAAAATTAAATTTCTGTGTCCATATCCGTTGGTAATTAGAAAAATACATTTTATCTACAATATGTCAGTCACTATGTTTACAAGCATTCTTAGTACTTGACCTTAAATTTACTCGAACCAAACTAAAATAGTTTTTGATTGGTATTATTTCATTTACTCTATTTGAAATCATCATAAAATAATATTTAAAATTTTAACGATTTCACATTTAGAGCTTATACGTTTTTATACTTACTAAAATTTTGAAACGAAAATTTTATTAAATAAATTAAGTTTTAATAAAAAAGATATAATATTATTTCTGTTCTCTCAATTCGCAACTGTTATTTAAAATACTCAAACACGTTAGCTACGTTAATGCGAGTTTACATGCAATTGTGATTTTTTGCTGTGTGTTCCCTTATACAATGTTTCTTTTATAGGAAGATGAAGTAAAATAAAAACACCGCATAGGATAAAGATTTGTGCTACTTTACTACGTTTTATCCTAATAATTTTTTAATTACGTGTGACTGCGGTGTTTACATAGCCGAATATTTCATTACATATGTATACACAAAAGAGCTCCAGCTATTAAGTTTTTTTGACAACTTTTCAAAGGACAGTTGAAGCCATAGTTGGGATTTAGTTTTTGACCTATATTTTTTATTAATATTAAAAAAAGAACGTCGAAATATCCTACTAGTTACAAAGAGGATAAAACAACATTTTGCGACTTTCTACCTTTGATCAGAGGAAACTGGTTAACAAAAGTTGGTATGAAAATACAAAAAAGACAAAATTAAATATTTGAAAAATGGTAATAAAAATATTTTTTTTTATTCTTTTGATATACTTTCTTACGTTTCTGTTACAAAACAGTTAGTGATGTAATGACTACTTTAATTATGTTTTTTAACAGAGATGTAACGTTTCTTATTTTCTTTCTATCTTCATTTTTTAATGGATTTCATTTTATTAACTTCAACCTGTAAACAATTTATAAATGCAAACATAGTCACCAATAACTGCATTTTGTATGGGCCTTCTCCATAAAATGTATCTAGAAAACATATAAAACCTTATCAAAAGTTATTATATCTAAACAATTCCTTCTCTCCACTAAGCGATTATTAAGTGTTTTAAGGGTCTACATCCACTTAGAGAGCTCAAATATTCTTGTAGTATGTACGCATAAGAATAACTCCTTAAAAATTTCATGCCGACGTTTCTAAAATTCTCGGAGTTACAAAGCTTTTTCTCACGCGCTGTAGCTTAGTTTGCATTTCATTAATACTTTTTATGTAGTTAATCGAGCTTTTACTCGGCACTTGGTGGAAAATGTTTTTATTAATAATTTTTGAGGCTTTATATAAAAACATACTTGCTTTAAATTTTCCACATTTATTTAATTATTCAGTTAACGCGTTTCGTGATCTATCACATCATCAGAGCGACTCCCTCTGATGATGTGATAGATCACGAAACGCGTTAGCGAAGTTATTATAACGAACTGAATAATTAAATAAATGTGGAAAATTTAAAAGCAAGTATGTTTTTATATAAGACCTCAAAAGTGATTAATTTCATTAGTATTTTATCTTAGATTTTAAACCGGTTTTCACAGAAAAGTGTTTATCAAAACGATGTCCCTCATATATCGAGAGCGGATCATTGGATTCTTCTCAAATTTTGTACAGTCACGTGAAAAACCTTTGTTAATTGTCCTACGGTCTCGCTTAAAAAAATAAAATAAATTGTTTAAACAAATTAGGAAAATAGGGGATTTTTCTACTAAATATACGTACATAAAGTTCTCGTGCTCCCAATTTATATTTGTGGAAATAATCTTTTTTTGCGATTGTCAAGCTATAGAAATTTGAATTTTTTTACGATGAAATTAACCATATTTTCTACAGCTTTAGTGTGATAGATGTTACTGATATCTTAGTTGACAGGTAACAGAATGGTGTCAAAGACTGTATTTTTTTTAATTAATACTAATGGATTTAAAAAAATTGATTTTCAAACTAAAATTTTGTAAAAAAAATTAATTTTTGCTTTTCAAACAGAGATATTTTGAAAATTTGCCCTATAATTTTTTAAATTACGATTTCGGCCACTAGATGGCGCTTGCGTCAAAAATGATCTGTACTTTTAGAACCATGATAATCTATAGAATTGTTATTTATATGTTGTTTTCCAATACCTCAGAAACCTTTATCGGAAGTTTTCCCTCTGTCGTTACGAACATTTTCGACCAAAAATTTATGCGTAGAAAACCTCGGGGAATATTATAAAAATGTGCAATTTAAAGAAATTAAATTCATATTACATCATCTAAAATCCTTTTTATTGAATTCAAAATCTATTACAATTAATGCTAATATGTTATGAAAGCTGTTCGAAATATCCTCCATCACTTTTGACGTATATCAAGAACCTGCTTCTAATTCCCTGTTTAAGGTGTATTATAGTTAATCTCTCTCCTACTTTCGTCGCTGTAGTCAAAATTCTATAACCAATTCTGAGACGGAGTTGGATCAATTGGTTGAGCGACACGACCCCTCCCCTCGGGTTTTTAAAAATAGAGTTAAGAAATATACTCCGTCGCTGGGTTGTTGTCTAGCTCGCAGCAATGCAAAATCAAGACATTCAAGTTTCCCCACTCCCTTTATTAAATAATAATAATTATAATTCCCTTATGGCCAAAGCCATGCTAACGCATCAAAGGGTTGTCCCCTAGGATTTGGCCACATCGAAAAAAAAATTCGTCTCTATCGTTAGCAGACCTTGCATAAACTTCATCCTTCAATATTTGTCATAAACTTTATCGCTAAAGTAGGAAAAGCCTCACATTATAAGCCCAATGATTTTAGGCCCATTAGTCTCTCCTCCTTCCTGCTCAAAACCTTGGAGAGACTCCTAGATATCTACATTAAAGAGACAATCAATCATTCCAAGTTGTCTCTCTCGCAACATGCTTATACTAAAGGTAAGTCCGTAGAGACAGCCCTACACGAACTTACCGCAATCATAGAGCATTCGCTAGAATATTCACTTGTAGCCTTCCTTGATATTGAGGGTGCTTTTAACAATATTAGATCAGAGGCGATAATGGTTGCTTCAGGAGGCTTGCAATCGACGACCCTCTCATCAAACTTATTGACCTCATGCTAAAAAGCAGGGTCATTATCTCCAGCTTAGGAGGATCCAATATCCAAAGAGGGGTAACTAGAGGCACCCCTCAGGGAAGAATCCTTTCACCACTCTTATGGAACTTAACTCTGAATGAGTTCCTCATAGACCTGGAGTTATCCGGTCACAAGGTTATTGCCTATGCCGATGATATTGCCCTGTTATGTTCAGGAAAGCACCCCAATACACTGGCTGAGGTGTTACAACACGCCCTCTCCAAGACTTCATCATGGAGTGATGGGTGTGGTCTGGGTATAAACCCTAACAAAACAGAGTTAATACTCTTCTCTCGGAGGCATAAAACACCTCCTATTAATTGCCCTACACTAGACGGGGTTAGGCTGGAACTGTGTAACCAGGTTAAGTATCTAGGTTTAGTCCTAGATAGAAAACTTACCTGGAAGCCTAACATCCAAGAAAGAGTACGGAAAGCTACAGAAGCGCTATACTAGTGTAAGAAGGCTATAGGGAAAAGATGGGGTATGGAACCACGCATTGTAAATTGGCTCTATGCAAGTGTCATACGGCCTATACTCATGTATGGGGTGATTGTCTGGTGGCCGGCACTAAATATAACAACCCATCTCAAAGCAATGGACAAAGTTCAGAGGATGGCAGCACTGCTGATAACAGGTGCCCTGAGAACCACACCTTCCAAAGCCCTGAACACTATTCTCCACCTTCTACCGTTGGATCTCTTTGGTAAGCAAACCGCATCGTCAGCCGCCATTAGGCTTAACTCAATCCAGACCTAGAAGCGAACTGACTTCGGTCACTCCAAAATATTGCACAATAGAACTGCCAGCAATATCGACTACACCTCGCCCAAGCCTTTTTTTGGAGCAAAAGTCGATTCCTTCTTTCCCACCAGGTCGGAGTGGGAGAAAGGTCCTCCCCAATGGGAGAACTCAGTGCATCTCTACACTGATGGCTCCAAATTGGATGGCAAAGTGGGTGGAGGAATATTCTCGGAACACTTGGACGTCGATGTCTCATTTCGCTTACTTGACTACTGCAGCGTGTTTCAAGCAGAAATCATAGCTATAAAAGTAGCTGCGGATCGCCTGAATCAACTAGCGCTACCTACAGACAATGTATGTATTTTCACAGATAGTCAGGCAGCTATTAAATCCCTTTCGGGAGTATACACAACCTCCAAAACGGTTATAATATGTCGCTCAACACTAAATGACATAGCTGAGCATCTGAAAGTACGGCTCATCTGGGTGCCTGGACATAGTGATATTCCGGGAAATTGCAGAGCCGACGAACAAGCGAGAATCGGTACCACACGTCCTGATTCGGACATTAACCACCAGCCGGGTAAACCGCTAGCTACATGCAAAATGGAGCTCTCACAGGAGGCTCTCAAGATTGCTAATAATAACTGGCAAGAAGAACACACCTGCCTGATTAGCCGACAGATATGGTCAAAGCTTGACCTTAAGCGGTCAAGAGGGCTCCCTACTCGGACGCAAAAAAATTAGCACTACAGTAGCCGTAATCACGGGTCACTGCCTCATAGGTAGACACGCCGATAGGCTGGGCGTGCCCTCAAACGACTTCTGTAGGAGTTGCCACGACGAGGAGGAAGAGGAAACCATACTTCTCCTCCTCGGTAGCTGCCCGGCCCTAGCCAACCGTAGGAACCGGTTTGTGGGCTCCCCCTACTTCAAAGAGCTAACTGAGCTAGGCTCCATAGATGTCAAAAACCTGACTCGATTTATCGAGAGTTCAAAATGGTTCCCGACGACGAACTAAGGATGAACATCCTTCACAACCCAGTCAAAATAACTTTGACTTCCCGTGAACTAGTTCCACTAGATGCAAGAAACTGGTTCGGTGCACAGGGGACAGAATGTTAACCCTCCTATTCCTTAGGTAATTTTATGGGGTTGTTTAATTTCAAGCCTCAATGTGGTAGCACATAGGGCCTCTTAGGCCTAAGTGTGCCTTCTTAGGCAGCCACTTTAACCTAACCTTCGTTACAATGTTGGCAGTATGCATCGTGTTGGTAAAACATTGTCCTAAGATTATCCAGAGGGATGTCCTCTAGTAGATTTAGTAATACACTTCCGAAAAATTCCGCATAAACTTGGCTTTGAAGCACCTGAAGCAAAATTAATCGTCCTATTAAATGGGTGCCGATGATACCAGCCCAAACATTGGGTCAGAATTTGGGCTGGAAGGAGGTCCGCTTGTCCTATGTGGGTAAGTATCCGACCATGCATGGAGCTTGTGAAAGTTTGAAATACCATCCTCAATGAACTGCGACTCATCCGTGCACAGAATTCGGCACAGAAACGCCCCGTTCTCAATGTCGCATTCCAGAAGCCAAATGCAAGATTTTATTCTTCTCTCGGAATCTCCTTCCCTGCTGGATGAGTAACGCGCCAAACTTTGATTGAGGACACTCCTAATCGTCTTGCGACTCGTCTCGTGCTCGTTTCAGCCTGATTATTTACTTTTCGACGTCGGCAGATGTTTCAGATCACAATTCCGTGCTGTTTGAAGTTAAACTTTCGGGTTTTCTTAACCTTCGGAAAGTGCGCGAAAATACCCCTCTTTGGGTTGCTCGCCGATTAGGGAATCTACTTTCATATTCTAGTACAGCCGCTTCTTTATTTTAGTCCACTACACAATAAATGTAAATTATATCCGCTTACTCCTAAAAAGAAATTTTTCCGTTTTTTATTAATTTTAGCTTAAGAACACCCGCAGTTATATTTGTTTTTCAACTATGGTCGAAATTCTTGCTAACTAACCCTCTTTAAATCAAAATGTGTATCAGGTATTAGTAACAAAACGTTAGTATACTGTGGCTAACACAAGCTATTCTCGGCAATAAATAATAATAAGCAAACATTTTCGACCCTTTGTCTTAAATATTTTTGTTTATTTAAAGAATTTCCTACCTAAAGTTTAACAAAATAATTAGGTAGACAGGGATTTCTAACTATGCGGTTTTTCTAATTCTTTTTCTACCTTGCGATCTTGTACCTTTTTGGATATTCTTCTTGCATTTGAATATCTCTCTGTTTGTCTCTCTTATAAAATGAAAGTTTTTACCAGATATCTACAAGTAGTATTTAGTTACCATAAGCCGCTAGTAATCATCCGTGCGCTTATGTAGGTAAGATTTAGGTTTTAGATTTCCATAGCAACTAGAAAGCACAGCTTTGGCATTAATTGGTTTTGGGTTAATAGGAACGACGATGTATGCCTCTTTTAAAAGTTTCGGGCTCATGAAGCGGGAGAAAACAGAAGATGGTAAATTATTCAATATGCGTGTTGTTCTGCTTAAGAATGGATCCCGAAATTTGACAAAATATGTACAAATTTGTCCTTTAGAGTATAGGGGTGGGAGCAACTTATAGCTCTTCTATCCCGTGCTGTGATGTGACTACAAAGAATTAGGCTAGCACTTTCTTTAGAAGAATGGCCGTGGAAACATATATAGAAGAGTGAAATACGCGATGGAAGAGTGAATGTTCTCAAAGATAGTGAAGTCGCCAATAAGTTTAATAGAGAGTCAATGTTCTCAAAGATAGTGAAGTCGCCAATAAGTTTAACAGTGTTTCTTTAAACTTTGTCTAACTCAGAGAGTGCGGTATGCCCAATCTCCGTTTTTCCAGGGCCCACGGCCCACGGCCGGACAAACAACTCCTGTAATTTTTGAATTAAGATGAGCCAATGATTTTTTTTCGATTATATATAACAACAGCTATAGAAGTAGGTAGGATTTTTTTTCCATATATAGAAAATTGTTAATAACAAATGAACTATGCAATATAAAAAAAATCCTACGTACTGCCATAGACAATGTATTTCTAAAGATACATTCAAAATTTCAAGTGAGTCGGTTGAAAATTGTCTGAGTTATGTTTCCGGCCAACTTGAAAAATACAGTTTTGAGATAAACGAAACCGAGTACTTAGAGATTTCCCCGGCTTTTTTTCTAGAGTGGCTAACCCCTTAAGGTACTATATTCAAGATCGACTTGTTCAGAATATACCTGATGATTTTCGTTCCTAATGCTAAAGTTGAAATGATCCTTGGATTCCGTGCTTTCCTTGTAACTGAAAAAGAGGTCCTAAGGGGAGTCCGGGTTGTGGTTTTAAGTTTTAAATTTTAAGTCTGCGAGGATATTCAAATAAACGGATAATGCACTATTAATCGCCTTTTTATTTCTCTTGTATTCAGACGATTTATGTCTTTTATTAAAACAAATTTTACTTTAGGAAAACATTTACTTTTTATTTAAAACAAATTATACTTTAGGAAAACATTTACTTTTTATTAAAACAAAATTGACTTTAGTGAAACAGAAAAACGCGTGCTCACTACTGAGCAGACTAACCCGAACTCTGAATTTTTCTTGATCAATCTTTGTTAGCAACCTTTTCGTGAAAATCCCACGGTCAGCATTCTTTCGCTGCCGTGATTAAGGTCACGGCATGTGCATTGATAACCTGATACTTTCTTAAGCAAGAGTAATTAGGTTCGCCTATTGTTACTTGCTTTCGTAATCAATGTTGGTCCCCTTGCACTCTTGTTTATGTTAACAAAATTATCTCAAGCGCTTGGGTTTGATAACCTTAACATGCGCGTGATAATTTATGTTGCCTCATGAATTATGTGGGCACATGATGATAAACGAATGTGACACATGTGTCCGTTTATCACAAAGGAAATTTGTTTACGTTGAAACAATCCCTAAAAAAGCCGTCGAGTATGATTTAGGCTCGCGCACAGAGGGTTCCGAACAAAATTAAAAAAAGCACTCCGAGTTTCGAACTCATTACCTCTAACATATGAGCCGAGCTCGTTACCTTTACTTCACGAACAACAAGTATTTAACAGCACCTAGCAGCGTTGCCATCTTCTTGTAAATTTTTTCCGGCCGAAAATTATTCATAACTTTTTATCTATTGTAAAATAAACTATTAGGCCACTTCATATAAAATTCTAAACAAATTTTCGGCTTAACTGATATGTCTCCTGAAAGTTTCAAGCCGATATTTGAAGGCATTCTATGATTTTCAGCTAGTCTTTTCGGAATTTCTGTTCTGTTCTGAAGAAACGCTTGTTCCCAGAATCTCAGTTCAGTGGCAACCATTCTCGTCCACGTTTCGTTGAAAATTTGGTAGCTCTCTCTCTCTGCTTCCCGTCGTTAAATAACGGGTATAATGCTAAAATAGGCACAAAAAGGTAAATACTATATTTTTACATTGCATTTTCGATTCATAGTTTTAAAAACTCCAAACGCATTTTTCTTGAAACTGTGATTTTGATGTTAGCGTACATCTCACTAAATCGTTTAGCTTTTCAGCAATCTGTTTAAAAAATGGAATTTTCATGATTGTTTTTTTTTCAAATATATGCTACTATATTAAAATCCTTCCAAAGTTTTTGAGCTGTTTATTATAAGTTTTTTTAAATTTTTTGTTTCTGGATGAAAATTAGAAGAACAATGATGTACACCGATTTGTCCTGCAGAAAATGGGTTTTACTTCAAAAAGAAAAATATTGTTTGTAACAAGGTCAATAAACCCTATAAAATCAATTAGCGACTTTTTTGAAAGTATCAACTTTCCATTTAGCTCGGAAGTTGAGCCTACTTTTTGAGCATTCTAAGTGGCCTAACCCCTTAAGTACCTGGTATGAGTAATATTGTGCACAATTTACAGTTTCTTACGGAAAGTCGTTTTTGTGATAGGCCTAATTGAAGTATTGAAGTGGAAAAGTATAGGCACAATAAATCCCCCCCCCCCCATTTCCATAAATGGTTCCCCCTTCAAGTAAAGTTTTTTATTTCGTGTTTGGGCCAAGGATTTATATATTATGTGATAATTTCAAATCGATATATCAATTTATTTAGAAGCTGCAAGTTAGACTTATTTCTCCTTTTCATCAATGATCTGTCATTTACTTTCAATCGCATTCATAACTTTACTGACTTGATGTTTTTTGGTCTATTTTGATGTTTTATAACTCTTAATTGGGTCTCACTAAGCTAATGCGCGATTCCTGATTTTATTACCCTTACTTTTGTAAAAAAATCTTTTAATAGGCCTGCTTTAATTTATTTGTTTGGTAATTATCTATTTTTGAACGTTAGAGAATTGACATTACACGTACATATTAACTTGTTTTAGCCAAAAAGTGACGCAAATTCATCACCACTGCATATATCGCACGAACCAGATTTGCAGAAT
Organism: Leptarthrus brevirostris; assembly: GCA_964036015.1. Taxonomy (NCBI): domain Eukaryota; kingdom Metazoa; phylum Arthropoda; class Insecta; order Diptera; family Asilidae; genus Leptarthrus; species Leptarthrus brevirostris. The sequence continues at coordinate 64,166,969 of OZ038371.1, read as the reverse complement.
GTAAGCCCAAACCTATTGAATACACAAGGAACTGGTGGAAGTGTGTTAACTAAACAACACACACCGATATCGACTCAACAATCTCTGACCAATAGTTCCACGTCACATATCAAAGATACCGTGCAAAAAGAAGAGGGCCGCCTTGGATCTAGTCCACAATACAACTCAACTTGTCCGGGACTAAGCGGATCAGCTGCCACGACCCCGAGTCTGTACGTCTCTGTCCCTCTGTCGACAGCTACAATACCAGGAGTTAACCTTCCATCAACTACATCAAATGGTGTGCAATCGTGGATTAATTAATTTCTTAAATATAATTTTTTATATTTATTTTTAGTTGCAGCTAATGATCACAACACCCAATCACAGTCAAGTAGATCCAGCCCGCAGGTTGGTCAGCATCATTCTCATCACCACCCAACTAATATCATGGGAAATAATCATCAGCCAGGAATTGAGCGGCAGTCACCTCGGATATACCCAAATCAAGCACAATCTGCGCCCTCCTTATTACTTTCTGACCACAACACATCTAGTTGCTCATCGCAAACCTCTTCGGTGGGCATCAGTCAACCAAGTATATCGCCATCAGTCGGATCAACTGGTGCTATTGGAACAGGATCAGCGGCATCGCCAGTAGACAGTAGTGGTTCTCTTAAAATAACATATGAAAAGCAAAACATGAGAATAACTCAGCTACAAGAACAAGAACAAGCTCCTGCAAGACGGTCAAGGTGAGTTTTCGGGGTGTCTATATTAGAACTAAAGTTGTTTTCTAGTTGTTTGTTATTCTGGTGATTTGCTATTCTCACTTTTATGCTTAAATTCAGTAGATGTAGAGTGTGTAGTGTAACTTCTCTGTATTTTGACGCTTATTCTTGCCTATTTAATTTTTCCATGCTATCCACACTATTAAAATTCGCCCGATTCTAAGATCACAATCGGGCGACAGTAGCAGTAAATCACGATCAGGAAAGAAGCGTTCGGCAGCAAATGTTGTTGTTAGTTCGACTTCATCGTCCTCATCGTTCTCGTCTTCGTCATCATCATCTTCGACTGTGATGAGTGGCGCTCCCGCAACAGCACCTGCTTTACCAATTGGTAGCAATACTGGCAAAGAAGCTACATCTTCTGGGTCAAATATTGCTGTTACCTTAAAAAGCCATCAAAATAAAAACAGCGATAATCAAAATACTTTGAAGAGTCCTAGTGAGAATAATATTAACGCAACAAACAGCGGTGCATTTGCTGCTAACAATTCTGGAAATGAAACTGTATCACTATCAGCAGCAGCAAACAGTACTACACACTTAAGTAATATTAATGTTAAGCAAATGAATAAGAAAATGCTTAGAGCACAGCAATCACAACACCAACCACAACAAATACAATCGCAACCACAAGCGCCTCCTCCACTACCACCGCTGCTGCAACAGCAACTACCACAAACCTCTACAACTACCCAAAATACTTCTAATGATGAAATTCCTCCAAATTCAACAACGTCTTCTAATTCTAGAACCCCGGACAGTGGGAATTTCTCGAGTACGAACAGCGGAACCAATAATACGTCTCTTAATAATGGAAGTCTTAAGTTTACCTATGAATCTCAAATAACCAGCAATGCACCATCAATAAGTCCATCGGTTGGTACAGCACAACCTCCTCTTGTTAAAGAGTCACCTCCAAGTTCCCCAGGCTCTGAAGCTGGTTCAGCGAGAAAACGAAGTCGAAAATCCACAGACTCTAAGGATATCAAGGTTTTTCATAACGGAGCTCATGCTACTCATATGTTGGGAAATCAACTTAACCCCACAAGTAGTGTAGCGCAAAAAATGTCAGACCAACTCCATATGGAGCTTCAAGATCACAGTGTGTATTCACAGTCGGCAATGGACTCCGGTCCTCAGATAATAGGAGTGCCTTTTCCTGGGAAACATACTGGTGTAAGTAACAATACTTTAAAAAATTGAAATATTTTTACTCATGGTATTTTTTAGACAAAGAGTTCTAATCAATCCAGTGGAACAAATTCTTTGACTTCCATGCTTGGAGGATCGGGAACTTCTTCTACTGGAAATACACCACAAAGTTTGGAACAGTTGTTGGAGAGGCAGTGGGAGCAGGGTTCACAATTTCTTATGGAACAAGCGCAGCATTTCGATAGTAAGTTGTTAAATCAAGAAAATTAAGGAACAAATTTTTAAATTAGGACTTTATAGTTGCTTCTTTACTATCTTGTTTGCATCAACTTCAAAATGAGAACGGTCGACTAGAGGATCATGTAAAGAATTTAATAACTAGACGAGATCATTTGTTGGCAGTTAATGCTCGCTTGGCAATTCCACTTACAGCTAATACAACTCATAGCCAAGGTAATATTTTTATTATTACTTTTTATGTTTTGATCTTACGGAAGACAAGCAATTTTAAATTTAAATGTTTAATGCCCAAGATCATCTAGCCTTTATATTTAGACGAAATATAGTTCCCAATTTATTTTGTTTATGGGGCGAAATTGCTTAAGTGTACCAGGTGAAAAAATTCGATGTCTCCGATTTTGTTCAAACTTCATCAAATTATTGTTACTGGTATTGTTGTATGGTTAAGTATGCGATAGCATTTGGACATGAATTGAACTGGGGGTTGCGAGAACCCCGACAACCAAAAAGGAAAGGGAAAGGTCCAGGAATTACCAGGGATGAGCGTTAGAGCAGCCTTTCAGGCTTGGTCGGTGACCGAAGAGATGGGGGGACCGCCTAGCTAGCCGTGCTTAGCTCGCCGGATCGGTGTGGGATCTTGTCTCACACTCCTCGGTGCACTCATCCGAACACTATTCCGGGCACTCTTAAAGTCCTGATGGACCGAAGACTATTCAAAGGGAAAGCACAAACTATTAAGGGAATTGAAAACAAAAAAAGGATGAAAGAAATAGACCAAAATCATGCCCCTGACGGAAAGCTACCTCTGCCTCAAGATGGTAAGAGGCTTGTAGGGCTAGCCCTCCCCAACCTATGACTGCACCTCGGCCATCATTTGATACAGTCCCTTCTAAACTCGGTCCGAAACTATGGGTTAGAGAGAGATGGGGTCGGAAGAACCAGGCTAATTTCTATCACTCCATTATTCACTGCTAGAGATGAATGGTAAACGAAAAAGGTACATGAAAATATGCGGAATCAGTGAACTTCAAATAGAATCACTCATACTACATATATAAACTAAAGGAAATCGAAATATTACTTAACCCGCTCGATGAGTTTAATACCGACTTAATGTCCTCAATGCCCACTATTTCCAATTCATTGAATGGCCGAGCACGTAACAGTGCTTTGAAATCACTATGGTTGAGGCAGATTTAACAACCTCCAAATGGTCAAAGGTAGATTGAGATCAACTGATATATTAAACGGAAATAAAATTCATTATCGTGATATACAAAAAGGTGTGTTTATTATATAACTACTTGAGAGAAGCAGGAGAAACTTACATCTAATCTCCACATCAAATACTTAAATCCAAATTTAATTATATATAGGCTGATTTACGAAAAGTTCAGTTCAAAAAGTAAATGCAAATGTACTGTAGAATAAGTCGGTATCAATGTCCTTATTACCTTTGGACACGGGGTTTCTTATAACCCGACAGAAGTTCGTTTATTGAACTTCCAGTAGACTTTCGTTTTTTCTTATTTAAGGTTGTTTGCTTTTAATAGCTAAAGGCGGGTTTCACTATTTTATGGGTATATTTGTTGAAAACTACCATGTACTACTACCCCTTGTCATCGAAGTTCGTACCACAGCATGTTATTTAATTCGTTACTCGTAATGTGGTGAATAAAAGATGAAATATTAAGTAGAAAGAGTTAAATTTATTTTCAGAAAAAATAAAAAAGATAAGAAAACAATTCATTAAGATTGAACAAAAAATTATTAAAGCAAACATAAAAATAATTCATTCAAATAAATAAAACCTGTATCACTGAAGTTTGTACCCGTAAAATACTATGTCAATGAAGTTCGTACATTTTAAATGAAACTATTTACCTTAATATTAATTTTGCGATTGATTTTTAATTATAGTTTGACAGTGAGTTTTGGGAACTGTTTGCCTTATTATGGGATTGTTTTTCGTAAGAATGATTTAACACTGAATTCTTGCCACTGAATTCTTATATGTTGGGTAAAAATTTAGAAACATGAAACGTGGAAAAAGTTTGAGTTTAGATTTACGAAATAAAATAATAGATATTCAGAACTGTGAAAAATCATATAACTGTAAAATTTAATGATTTTAAGTACTTCCAAGTCAACTTTTCAATATATTATAAAAAATTTTTCAAGAAACAAAGAAAGTAGAGCCGAAAATTAGACTTGGTGGTATAAAAAAAACTTATGCTTATGACGATCGGATGTTAAAAAGAATTATAAAAGCCAATAGACGGAGCAGTACAGCGTTAATTAAGACTTATTGGGAAGAAAACATTCACAAACAAGTATCCTTATCCATACTTAATCGAAGGATAAAATCTCTCGGCTATGGATATTATAAGGTATTATTAAATTTTTATTAACTTTCTAATATTCAGACATACTTTAGGCAAAAAAAAAATCTTTTTTTACCGACGCCCAAAAACGAAAAAGATTAGCTTTGGTAAAATCTCAAAAAACTTGGACATGCGAACAATGGTGCACAATTATTTTCAGTGATGAATCTAAGTTCGATGTATCATAGGGCGATGAAAGTGTACAAATGATAAGGACATCCACCGAAGTATTCCATCCAGATTGTATGAAACGGACAGCTAAACTCCCACGCAGTGTTATGGTTTGGGAATGTATATTAAGTCAGCCAGGTGAATTATACTTTAGTTATGGTCCTGTAAACGCCTTAAAGTATCAAAAGAGAATGTATGCTTCAACCTAAAGTAATTTCCATCACGAGAAATGTTCTTCCAGTATGACAGGGATAGCTGTGACACAGCAAAAAGTACCTACTAAAAGTTGACTTAATGATAATAATAATAATAATAGTCAACGATGTTTCTGGAGCTCTTTTAACAATACCCCATCGCTAGGATTCAAGTCCGGGCTTGATGACGGCCAATATCGATTGATCCGGACCTGAATTCAATCGAAAACTGTCGGGGTATTGTTAAAAAAGAGCTCCAGAAACATCGGTGACGAACATCCAGGCTCTAAAAGAAAAAATGGTGGAAATTTGGATGAATATAAGATCCAACAATGTTAAGAATTGTATTCTTCAATTCAATTTTTGGTTCATCGGTAATTTTACTTTCTGAAAAAAAGTGTTAGGAATTACTTCATAAAAGTAATTATTTAGATTTAGCATATTTTCCTATGTTGAATTTTTAATTTCGGAAAATATGCTTTAATCAATCAACCAGGCCAGCTTTATTAGAGTAGAGATCCTTTCGGGATACAAAACTTATTACAGCTGGCGAATGATGAGTAAATTTTACTTAGAGTGACCGCATTTTGTAGTCTTAAGTGTATTAAGTATGTTCAAGAAATATTTTTTTATTTTTAATTCATCTTTTGCTAAAAATAAAAATATTTTTATAAGAATAAAAATCAAAACAAAACTCGAGCAACGTAAGAAATATAAAAACTTCTTAACACAATCGCCGTTTCTAATGAAGAAAAGTTAATCACCTTTGGCTCGTTATCAACAGCAGCACCAAAGTGTTAACTTTTCCTCAGCTGCTGGACGCCTTCGCGAAAAAACGAAAACTAGATGAAACTCCAACACAAAATTTTTAAAACCGATATCGACAGCTGTATCAAATTATGATCACTTACACTGTCCCACTAACCTTGCGGTAACAATATTTTCACAAAATGCACAAAATGTGCAGCAAATATTCACTTGACCCGAGTTAATTTTCAAAATAAAAATCAAAACAAACTGCTTGTAAACTCGACGTAACGTAAGAAATATAAAAATTTCTTAACACAATCGGCGTTTCTAATAAAGAAAAGTTAATCACCTTTGGCTCGTTATCAACAGCAGCACCAAAGGGTTAACTTTTCCTCAGCTGCTGGACGCCTTCGCGAAAAAACGAAAACTAGATGAAACTCCAACACAAAATTTTTAAAACCGATATCGACAGCTGTATCAAATTATGATCACTTACAACTGTCGATATCGGTTTTAAAAATTTTGTGTTGGAGTTTCATCTAGTTTTCGTTTTTTCGCGAAGGCATCCAGCAGTTGAGGAAAAGTTAACCCTTTGGTGCTGCTGTTGATAACGAGCCAAAGGTGATTAACTTTTCTTCATTAGAAACGCCGATTGTGTTAAGAAATTTTTATATTTCTTACGTTGCTCGAGTTTACAAGCAGTTTGTTTTGATTTTTATTTTGAAAATTAACTCGGGTCAAGTAAATATTTGCTGCACATTTTGTGAATTTTGTGAAAATATTTTTACCGCAAGATTAGTGGGACAGTGTAAGTGATCATAATTTGATACAGCTGTCGATATCGGTTTTAAAAATTTTGTGTTGGAGTTTCATCTAGTTTTCGTTTTTTCGCGAAGGCGTCCAGCAGCTGAGGAAAAGTTAACCCTTTCGTGCTGCTGTTGATAACGAGCCAAACTTAACTTTTCTTCATTAGAAACGCCGATTGTGTTAAGAAAATTTTTTTTATATTTCTTACGTTGCTCGAGTTTACAAGCAGTTTGTTTTGATTTTTATTTTGAAAATTAACTCGGGTCAAGTGAATATTTGCTGCACATTTTGTGCATTTTATGAAGATTTTTATAAGAGCTATTGCCATCAACAATTGCATATGATCACCAACACTAAAGCAGCACGCCGCGGCAACTTAAGCCAATGTAAATTTGTTTGCTGCTCTTTATACGGATTTTGCATCAATCCGTGTAACAACACGTGCTTGCTAATTAAGCATGCCAAACATTTCCCCTTTTCTCTCTTACATGGGTATTGTTTCCATATAAGATATATTTTTCCTTTATGTTTCATTTGTTTGCATTATAAAGTATATTCGAAAATATCCGTGATCTGTTCGGTAGAACAAAAACCCGAACAAAAGGTAAAGGTCTCACTAAAATTCTTCTGATCGATGAATTCTATAAATCTGTAATGCAATTCAATAAATAAAATAATTATTAAAAAAATCAATTTATTTGTAAGCAATGAAACTAAGTGACTAACGATGTTTTTAATACTTAACAGAACTCAAGTCAAATTAATGATAAGATTCCAAATTTTCAGTGTTTTTGACTATATAGTATTTGGTTTGTGTAATATTTACGAACCAATTTACTTGAGTTTTCGACGGTTTTTTCATTTCTTTGCGTCGAAATAAATGAAATGCATAATAAGTAGATAATAAAAAATAAGAAAACTTAAACTAATAAAGATACTAAGATCTACGATACTTTTTTTTATCACTTCCAATATGCTTCTTATAAAAATAGTATTTTTAGTTTTCATTAACCGACTTCCCAAAAACAAAGAGGTTACTTATAGCGAATAAGTTTAAAATTTTAGTTTAACCTTTTGCATTTAATATAAATTATATATGATATATATATATATTGCTTTTAATGTAAATAAAAAATGTAAAAATCTGTTTAATTTTTTCTTACGAGAGATAAAACTTGTACTTATCCAGATTTTCTGGTTCACCTCGTTCCCACGCAATTCCCGTCATTTCTGGATTTTTTCTCCTGCTTCACTCAAATCCAAAAAAGTCACGTTTCCTCTTTTCCTTCAAACTTTCCTGTTTTTTCTTTTCTTGCTCACCTCCATCCAGTCACACTTTTTTATTTTTCTTATTCTTTTTCACTCCTTAACTTCTCTCGTGCAAGACCAAATACGAACAGGACCTCATGCCGGCCAAATCACTCCCGGATGCTGACGTTCCCCACCAATATAGCGTGGGTGGCCGTCATACTGGTAAGGAACCCGCCATATTTCGGAGTATCTCCGAAATATGGGCGCTAAAATTTTAAATTTCAAAAATAAAATAAAACAAACCAATTTTGATCACGAATTGTATATCTGATATCCTGGGAATATAGGCGTATTCCTGGCAGCAGCGCATCAGTAGTCCTTGCCTTTCGATGTGCTTCGCCATAATATGGTGTCTGAATAGTACATCAGACACCATATTATGGCGAATAGGGCTGCTTAAACACCCACCAAATTGTTTCCATATACCATGGACATAATGTCACTTTTAAAATCAATCCAGCGACCCATTCGGCCAATAATCTCCTCCCATTCCTTGGCATAGCGCATCAAAATTTTCCGACATTCATTATTATATAAAACAATTCCCATTTTAGCAACATCTACTGGGGCACGAATTCCCAAAGTTTTATCAATTTCATATTCTACAGGAAATACGTGACAATTCCAAATAAATCTACGTTCAACATGATATCCTTGCTGATAAGCGTGTCGTGTTACAACATCTTTAATAGTCCCATCCAAAATATGTCCGTAATAGGGTTAGGTTAGGTTAAAGTGGCTGCCTAAGAAGGCACACTCAGGTCTAAGAGACCCTTTGTGCTACCACATTGAGGCTTGAATTTAACAACCCCATAGAATTACCTAAGGAATAAGAGGGTTAACATGTTGCCCCCTGTGCACCGAACCAGTTTCCTGTATCCAGTGGAACCAGTTCACGGGAAGTCAAAATAATTTTGACTGGGTTGTGAAGGGTGTTCATCCTTAATTCGTCGTCGGGAACCATTTTGAACTCCTGATAAATCGAGTCAGGTCTCTGACATCCGTGGAGCCCAGCTCGGTTAACTCTTCAAAGTAGGGGGAGCCCAAAAACCGGTTCCTACGGTTGGCTAGGGCCTGGCAGTTACCGAGGAGGTGAAGTATGGTTTCCTCTTCCTCTTCGTCGTGGCAACTCCGACAGAAGTCGTTTGAGGGCACGCGCAGCCTATCGCCGTGTCTACCTATGAGGCAGTGACCCGTGATTACGGCTACTGTATTGCTAATTATTTTGCGTCCGAGTAGGATGAGCCCTCGTGACCGCTTAGGGTAAAGCTTTGGCCATATCTGTCGGGTAATTTGGCAGGTGTGTTCCTCTTGCCAGTTAGTGTTAGCAATCTTGAGAGCCTCCTGTGAGAGCTCCATTTTGCATGTAGCTAGCGGTTTACCCGGCTGGTGGTTAATCTCCGAATCAGGACGTGTGGTACCGATTCTCGCTAGTTCGTCCGCTCTGCAATTGCCCGGAATATCACTATGTCCAGGCACCTAGATGAGCCGTACTTTCAGATGCTCAGCTATGTCATTTAGCTGGAGATAATGACCCTGCTTTTTAGCATGAGGTCAATAAGTTTGATGAGAGGATCGTCGATTTCAAGCCTCTGATCTAATATTGTTAAAAGCACCCTCAATATCAAGGAAGGCTGCAAGTGAATATTCTTTCTGTAGTAGCGAATGCTCTATGATTGTGGTAAGTTCGTGTAGGGCTGTCTCTACGGACTTACCTTTAGTGTAATCATGTTGCGAGAGAGACAACTTGGAATGATTGATTGTCTCTTTAGTGTAGATATCTAAGAGCCTCTCCAAGGTTTTGAGCAGGAAGGAGGAGAGACTAATGGGCCTAAAATCATTGGGCTTATAATGTGAGGCTTTTCCTCCTTTAGGGATAAAGACCACCATGAGGATGGAATATAGGTGAGGTTAAGGCAAGCCTCATAGGTGACCATTAGCCACGGAATAAGTATCTCGGAGGCCAGTTGTAGGTCAGCTGGGATGATATTATCTAATCCCGGTGATTTATATTGCTTGAAACTTCGTATCGCCCATTTCAGTTTTCTTACATCAAGTATCTTATGGACCAGTTCATGGTCGCTTGGAGTAACCGGCAGCTCAACACCGCTGGTTGCCGAGCATCCCGGAAAGTGCGTGTTTACAAGTAACTCCAGCGACTCAAGACTGGATGAAGTCCAACTAAAATCACTTTTAGTCTGGAGGCTTGGGGTGATGGGCGTTGTTGAGAGGATTTTCCGCAACCGACTCGCTTCAGAGGAGCTTTCGATTTTATTATAGAAGCCCTCCCATGAGGATTGTTTTGCTTTCCTAATCAGTTTCTTAAATTCTTTGAGGCATTCTTTATAAGAAGTCCAGACAATAGTTTTCTTCGCTTGGTTAAAAAGCTTACGACACTCCTTTCTTAGGGTCATGATCTCACTCGACCACCACGGAGGTTTGGGCTTGTCTCTAGGGCAAGAAATTTGTGTCGCCTCATTACACGCAAGCGTCAAAGTGTCCAACACCTTGTCAAGGGTTTGTTTACTATCAATTACGGGTGGACCTGTAGTAGGCAGGCTATTACCGAGGACCATTTTGTAGAGGTCCCAGTTTGTCCTTAGCCTGTTTTTATAGAGAGGGCACATCATCTTGTGAAGTGTTATACCAAATTCGATATAGGCGTGGTCGGAGAAGGATAGTTGCATACCTTCCACTCCGTTATTAAGTGGGCGGATTGTTCTGATACTAAGGTAGTTAATGAGTTAGTAAAAGTGGGTTCTGCACTCACATTACAAATCTGGAGGTTAGTTCCGAGAATAAAATCAAAAAGTAACTCACCCCTTTCGTTGACGTCAGAGCTGCCCCAGACTATATGATGAGCATTGGCGTCTGCTCCGATCACCAGTGTCTTCTTTTGTCTAGTGGCTTCCTTGATCGCATTCCTGAGTATTGAACCAGAAATATCGGCCACATCGTGCGCCATATAAGTGGTCGTAAGGTTGGACTGGGATGTCCTGAGAATCCCGCTGGAGGATGTATGTCCGGGTGTTTTAGCCTTGGACAGGGACGTACTACCACGCGCAGGTTTCGCAGAGGGAGGAGGAACAGTGCTGCTGCTACCGGGTTTGGGGTCCTTGGCAGTGGCGTGTACTTTCCTCGCAGGACTCCTTGGGAGAGTCACCGTGTTGGCCTCAGAAGTGTTGGAGGAGCGAGCAATGCTCGCAGAATGTTGCCCACTTAAAACGTGGGCCGGGTCTCGGTTTTATCCGAGGCTGGGTGTTTTTTATACATTATTTTCATTTCATGATCGACCATTTTCGCGACAAGGCGGTACTCATGGTCTCGATATATTTGTGGGGTTGTGGGGAAACAACCATGATAGAGCCCCCTACCATGGTGGTCCTGCATACTCCTTGAGGCGGACAGGTATCAAGGAGGCTCCGTTAGAATACAGCTAGTTGCCCCCAGCTGCAAACTATCCAATGGGCACGGTAGACGCTTAACACCCATGATTGGGGGAGTTTGATCAAGAGAGTGACTGTCTCTCCGCCCGTCATCATTAGCCAGTCTATAGTAAACTACATGACTGTTACCAGCAGCCCCACGTGGAGGGAGATGCGTACTTCCTACAGTATCCACAGTTACGGCACGCCAACATATTAATGAAAATTTGTTAACGCGTTGGTCCCCCTGTGAATCTGAAGGCAGCGGCAGTTGCAAAGGGCGGTCCATCGTAAAACGTATATCTTAACTTTCCTTTTGATAAATTAAGGCAATATTCAAAAAACTTTTTCGGTGTTCCAAAAGGTTTTAGGGTTAAATCTTCTTCATAAGGAAAATTTATATTTTCTGGTACGACGAATGTCCGCTTTTATTAATTGTTTTACCATTATTTTAAGTTAATTCTTTCAAATTACATGAATAAATTAAATAACATCTAGTTTATTATAATAAAATTCTTTACAAATTCACAAAACCTACTATTTCTGCATGTGCCGTGCCGACTTGTTCAGCCGTTCAACATTTTAAAGCAAAAAACACTTCTTGTGTGCGTGCATTCACTAAGAGGAAAAAAGTAGCAGAATAGATAATTTTTGCTTTTAATAAAAATAGGATAGCAATATCATTCACGACATACCTAAGTAAGAATGAGACATCAAATACCAGAGCTGAATTTACAGTATTATACATACATTTATTTCACTCAGCCCTGGTAGCGCTTATATGCAAAACGAACGAAACGTAAATTATTTCTTCCATCCCGACTGGCAAGAAGGGGAAATATTTTGGTTCTATTTTGGACACGTTATGATGCCGAGGCATGTTGGAGCAAAATTTGTGGTTCATCGGTAATTTTACTTTCTGAAAAAAAGTGTTAGGAATTAATTCATAAAAGTAATTATGCACGTAAATTATTTAGATTTAGCATATTTTCCTATGTTGAAATGCATGTGCCGTGCCGACTTGTTCAGCCGTTCCACTTTTCTCAACCATATTCCGCGTAGAATTTCTCAACCCTGACCCGGGAGATTGATTGTGAATTATGCAGGCAGTGCCGTCGAGAGCTGGCAAGATTCTTACTTAGGAAAATTTTGCGATTATTGGATATTGCCAATTACCAGTAGAATACTGAGCAAATGGAAATTAACAATTACTAGTAATTTAATTGTTTTAAATTATCTCTGTTTTTACTAGATAAGACATATGGAGATTTATCACTCAAAATGATCAGGAGTGTCTGTATTTATATATTTTTAAAAATTGTAATCACCAAAACCACTTCAATTATTTTGCACATTAAATTCGCGACCGCAGGGAAAGACAAGCCATATCTATTGTTGAGTTGCATACATAAAAAATATGCTGTATAGCATATTATTCCTTATACACCGTTTAGAGGTCGGAATAGCTTACTTTACTCAGCAAAGTTTCTGTCAGAAATGAGTGATTTAGAGCAATGGGAAAGAAAACGAATCTAATTAGAAAAATTTTCAGATTCCAAGAGATCTCTTTATCTTCTTCTTTAATTCCAGGCTTGTTGCCGTACAATGGATCATATTCTCGTTACCAAAAACTGTAGATGGCGCGTTAAAGAGTATTCTCACAGTCAGTCAGTATCACAGTCAATATACATTCAGATATCGCCACAATTAGTTAAAATGTTAGAAAAGTTGAAATATATAAAGTATTGTTGCAATCCTTTGAAGGAGAAGAATCATTCGTGAAAAAACAAGGGTCTGAGAAAAGTGACTTCACAAATTCGTAAACAGTTACCGACCCTTCCTGTCAACGCATGATCTGTGGATCATGCAGAAACAAAGTGAAAGTGAAGTGAAGTGAAGAAGAAGGTGTACTTTCATCCGAAGATGATGACACAGAATGAGTGCCCGATGTAAGCACGATAATTACTTATGTCTGTAAGAATAATTTATATTTCTTACATTGCTCGAGTGTACAAGTAGTTTGTTTTGATTTTTATTTTGAAAATTAACTCGGGTCAAGTGAATTTTTGCTGCACATTTTGTGAAAATAATTTTACCGCAAGGTTAGCGTGACAGTGAAAGTGATCTTTATTTGATACAGCTGTCTAGATCGGTTTTTGAAATATTTTGTGTTGGAGTTCAATCTAGTTTTCGTTTTTTCGCGAAGGCGTCCAGCAGCTGAAGAAAAGTTAACCCTTTGGTGCTGCTGTTGAGAACGAGCCAAAGGAGTTTAACTTTTCTTCATTAGAAACGCCGATCATGTTAAGAAATTTTTATATTTCTTACATTGCTCGAGTGTACAAGTAGTTTGTTTTGATTTTTATTTTGAAAATTAACTCGGGTCAAGTGAATTTTTGCTGCACATTTTGTGCATTTTGTGAGAATAATTTGGTGAAGTTTGAAAAAAATCGGAGACATCGAATTTTTTCACCTGGAACACTTGAATCTTTCCCCTTATACAGGGTGTTTCAGATCTGACGTTCCAAAATGAGTGAGGTGATAGATCTCAAATAGACAAACAAAAAATTGTATAGCAGACCCAGGGGGGGGGGCTTAACCGTTTGGGAGTTAGAGGGTGATTCATAAATTTCAGTTTTTCAAGGTATGCACGTAACTCTTTTATTTTTATCTCTTGATCTACCCAACACAGCCACATCAAACAACGCTAAACAACTACTATCCTAATGATCTTTCCAAAACTGTCAACACTACTGAACTAACTCCTATCATTGCATGTACAGTTACTTCCAAAAGTGAAAAAAATGGTTTGCGATTACCTAAAATTCAGCATTTTCCCAAATTTTCTCCGAAATTCATGTAATTAGTACGCCCTTTTTTATTTTTATTAGATTGCCTATCTTATTGCCTTTCCAAAAAGGTGCAACTTGGCAAAGTAGACACAGGATTAGAAAAACTGCATCCTTAGAAATCCCTGACTACCTTATAATTTTATTACACTTTAGGTACGAAATTCTTTAAATAAACGAAAATGTTTGTTTTGGGTGGTTAACAGGTAATTAATTTTAATTATTGCTGCGAAAAAGTTATAAAAATGTTAGTGTAATTTTGTTTTATTGCCGATACAGTAGAGTTCAATGAGCTCTGAAAGCTAGACATGTGCCTTAAGTTGTCTGCAAATTTCTAAATTTTATCCGGTTACTTCTGTTCATAGTGTTTCTTAATTTAGTATAAGAACTTTGTTAACTCGGATATTACGCATAGTTATTTCAGGCTACTTAAAGTGTGGTGTGTTCTTTTTAAAACTTTAAACTTTGATTTTGATACCTTTCTTTGTTGTACTTTTTGACTGAGATTGGGGGGTCCTGGTGTCGAAACGCGTAACAAGAGGCAGGGAAGCGGTAAATCAGTGACACCTACAATAACAAATAGTGCATCCAATGCTGGTGACGTCGTGGTTTCTACATTGTCTGCTGCTTCTGCCGGATCTAACTGCACAGAGATTACTCATCTTTTATCGGTGGTTAATGACCTGAGTAATAAACTTGATGGTTTCCTGCGCCAGTTAAAAGAGCTGCATCAACAAATTATCAGCGATATGCATAGGGATCTGGTGAGTGCGCTCGAGGAAAAGGTGGATTCTAAATTTAATAAACTGAGCTACAGTGTGACATGTTTACGGATAGAATCGATAATCTGAAACGTCAACAAATTGCCACGGACATCATTTTGAATGGTATTCCCAAATCGACGAATGAGAGTTTGCGTGATGTTTTTGATAAGCTTTGCTCTTCAATTAATGTAATACCTCCCGCTATTGGTAACATATTTCGTGTAAAATCAAAGGGGAATGAAGACAGCTCTATTGTTATCAAATGCTGCTCTCCGCATGACAAGAATGCAATTTTGAAGGGCGCATCTGTGAGATTCAAAACCTGCAGGAAACCGTTGACGTTGCGGGATGTTGGTTTTGATTCGTCTAGTCGTGTGTTTCTTCATGAGAGCCTTACCAAGCAAAATTATGCAATATTTCGTATATAATATTCGCGGTGGTGATCGCTGACATTGACCAGCTTAACGGATTGGACATACCTGACAATAAGTAGCGTACTTCATTTTAAATGATTTATTTTCTTTTCAATTATAGAGATTTCTGACAACTTTCATGATCAATTTATATAGTATATTGATATATAGCTTAGTGGTAATTATTTTTATAACGAATTATTTCCTGAATTGTTGTATAACCAGTTAAGTATTTGAATTTTTTCACTTCTATGTATGCATACTTGTGCTTTTTAATTTTTACGCTTTTCAATTCTTTTAAACTTATTTTTTAATTTTATTGTTGAGTATACTAGTATTAATTTGAAGATTTACTTACACATTTTTAAACTGAATACGTTCGTTGCTGCTAAATTTGCTTCTTTAATTTATTGTGAGTTATTTTTCAATGGTTAGTCCAGGCGTTTCTTCCTCTCCCCGGTTGGGTGACAATAGTAAAATTATGCTGAATATTTTTAGTCATAAAAAGGATGGGCTCAAGGTTTGTCGTGTCAATGCTCAGAGCCTTCTGCCAAAGATTGATGAATTGAGAGATATCTTCTCAAATTCCGGTATAGATGTTATTTGTGTTTCTGAGACATGCCTGAAGCCGCATATTTGTAATAAATTAATTGATCTACAATTTTCAACATTTCGTAATGATCGTTCTATTAGAACAGGTAGTGGAGTGGTTGCTTTTGTTAATAAATCGTTTCGGGATCGTTTGGTGACACAATCAGAACCCTCTTCTGAAGTTGAGTATATATTTGTAGAAATCATAGTAAACTCTACCAAGTGTCTGATTGGATCTGTGTATAAGCCACCGAATGTTTCCAACCTTAGTGCTTTGGAAGCTGTACTTACAAGTATTAGTCATCTTTACTCACATATAATTATATCCGTTGATTTTAATGCGGACTTTCTTGGACGCTGCTCTTCTGCCAAAACACTGACTAATCTTATTCAAGGGTTTGGTTTAGATTTTGTATATACAACTATCCCTACTCATTTTACAACTACTTCTTCCCTGCTTAATCTGTTCATTGTTGAAAACAAGGACTCTGTCACATTCTTCAATCAAATTTCTATTCCTAGTTTTTCTAGACATGATTTGATTTTTCTCATTTCTGATTTAGTGCCTGTGAAGGAGAGAAACCATTTCTTTTCATATCGTGATTTTCAATGCGTTGATCTTAATGGTCTCCTAAATGAATGTTACGACCTTGAATGGGATACTATTTACTCATTTACATCTGTTGATGATCAAGTCAACTATATTGAAAATTGCATTGGATATCTTTTTGACAAATATGTACCAATGAAGACTCGGAGAATAATTAATCTACGCTGCCCTTGGTTTACTGGGCAAATTAAAAATCTTATCATTCAGCGCAACTCGGCATACCGCAGATGGAAACGCTTTCGCACAAGCGATTGTTGGGGTACTTATCGAACTTTGCGCAATACAGTAAACAAAGAAATTTTACATTCCAAGATCTTTTACTATAGATCTAAGTTCTATGTTAGAGCTGCTACTAGGAAACTTTGGATGAATCTTAAAGATATTGGTGTGGGTAAATCTAAGCCTCTTGAAGTAAATACTGACCTCGATGAACTGAATCGTAGTTTTCTTTATTCGCCTATTGGTGCGGTCAGTGATCTTACTATTGGCAGTTCTGCTGATCCCTCTGCGGGATTTTCTTTTGTGCAGGTGACGAGTCTAGAGGTGCTTGCAGCAGTAGCTGGTGTTAAATCTAATGCAGTTGGTATGGACAAAATACATCCTAGATTTGTTAAAATGATTTTGCCAGTTTTACTTCCGTATTTTACGTTTATATTTAATACTATTATAACTAAGTCATGTTTCCCTACTAAGTGGAAATCTACCAAGATTATACCTATTCCTAAGAATTCGGAACCCGACTCGTTGACATATCGGCCTATTTCTATCCTCCCATTCTTTTCTAAGGTTTTTGAAATACATTTTCGGAGTATATTCTCTAAAAATTTAAAATCGATCCGGCAAGTATTCTCAGCAAGTATTCTCGAGTACTAAAATTTGTCAGTTGAAACGGCTCTGTCTTTTAAAACTTTCAACGCGTTTTTCTCAAAACGATATTTTCAAAGTCGATGAGCACGATTTTTCTCACAAACGGCTCAACCGATCGGTCTGAAATTTTAACACAACCTTCTCAGATATATTCTTCAGGGATTGATCGAAGAAATAAAATTTCCGATAATTATTTCTATTTTTTTATCCAATTTAACGAAAAAATTTTGGTCAAAAATCGGAATTTTTTCTTTTTGGAGCCGCCATTTTGTGAAAAATCTAAATTTCAACTTTTGTTTCGATTAATACCTAGACTCTATCCACTAATATAATCTTTTTGGTTTTTTTATTTTACATAATCCAAACCGGAGATATCGTGCTCACCACAAGACCCCTTGTTTTGGAGGACCTCCAGAAAGTCGTCTATATATGTGCCTCAATATTTTTAAAAATGAAAAGTGCATAAAGTTGCAACTGCGTATAACCCTTTAATGAAGAAGGGTAACCATCAGTTTATGTTTATATTTTACAAATTGTCAGAACCATCTAGGGTTATCCCGCAAACTCAAGTTTAACCGAGCAGTTTATTCATTGTATGAGGTTGCCGAAGCCTAAACAAGCTGCTCATGTAAACAAGAATAATTCAGATAATCTGCACCACACTTTGAGAAGCAGAACCTTCGCCAATCCTTACTTTTCAAACAGATGCTTTATCGAAGCATTAAACCAAGGTGCGTAGGACCTACTCTAAAACTTAGAAAACGGAACTCAGTGAGCAAAACATATAGCAATGATACCATAGAATACTTTAATAATTTGTGAACTTCACACTTCCCAAGAACACTACTTCAATCACTTTTCGAAAGTACAGTAACGTCAGCTTTTTTAAAGTAGTAACAATAATCGTCATAAGAGGAAATCTGCAAAAAAAAACAGAATCCAAAAATAGAACAGCTTACTTTGAGAAGCAGATAAAAAAGACGGCAGTAGACAGTTCTCTAAGCGAGAGATCTCCCATGAAACACCAGAGATCTCCCATAAAACATCAGGCTGTTTAAAGTCACCAAAAACAAAAGTTCATCAGATAACGGTAAGTCGTCGACAAGATCATGTGGAGCCTAACTTCGATGTAACGTGAACAAATCTGGATGATTCTTTTTTTTTTGTACAGATTAACTTGCTCGATTTGCACAGATTTTGGTCCTAGGGTTGGAATCGGGGCATTTCGTAACGCATGGATCGATTTCGATGATTTTGATTCTGTTATACAAAATAGGTTTCCACATTGTTACTATGATAAAAATTGAGTACCTAGAAGGGGAGGATAAAGAGTGGAGGGAACAGTCACCCTACTTGAGTTTGTGATGGAATTTTCTTAGACCATTTTTAGACTGATGTTCCTTGAACTGTCCGTGTATCGTGAGCACCATAACACCGGAACAGTGTTGAACCGCTTTAGCTGAAATTCCTGAAAAGAACATGCACAGGAAAATGGCAGAGGTGTTTTGTTAAAATCAGACAACTGGATGGAGGGGTAGGTTATTAATACGTTATTATTTTGAGAATAAAAAAAATTTGAGCTTTTTAAGTTTTTTTTTTTTAGAAAAGAAAAAGAAACATTACAATAAGTTGGAAAGTGGGGTTGGGACACCGTAGATATTTTGGCTTTACATGCAGCAGTAGAAACTGCTTAAGTGAATGATCTAAATTTATAAAAATTTCAGTTTTGCTCTAACAAGAATTCGTTTCTTTTGTGTTATAGTAATAAAAAAGTCGGTGCGGATGTAATGCGCTTTTACTTTCTTTGAATTGTCTCAAGCAATACAGGAGTGCTTTACATTGAGAAGTTCACTCTTCGTATTAACAGTCAAAAAAAAGCTCACTTGCTTTTACTAAGTTACTTTATTATTATAAACTTTAACACAAGGATCTTATGGCCGGTTACTCTGATAATTAACTTTTACGCAAAATCAAGACTCAGGAAGGAATTAAAGATTCCTCCGGTTGCAACTTGGCTTTCGTGCTTTCTAGTCGACTGACTGATTCTAAATCTCAGCCTACCCTCAGATCCATATTTATTAGATTTATTACCTCAATCGATTATTGTACCTTAATCAGGTACGAACAACAAAGAGAGTGACGTCGTGCCATGCAAAAGCTTTCGTGATGTAATTGTACACGGAACGCACCTCGCTCGAAGGAACTTTAAAAAAACTTTACGGCTATATACAGCAGTCGTAATGGAAGATATATGGCGCATTTTTAGGTGTAATGAGTAATTGGGGTAGGGTAGAGCATGGTTTTTATGGGTGCATGCTACTGAGCGAAGTGGAACTTTCGTTCGAAAATGGGTGCGTCAAAGTTTGGGGTTTTTCATGGACATTCTCTTATAGACTTAGTGTTGAGGTTTGTACATATATTTTTTTTATATGGCCTGAAGGTCAGCTGTCATGACGTTTGTTATTTTCTTACACACGGATTACATTATTATTTGTTTCTGCTTATTTAAGAATTTACTACGTTATTACATTATTATTGTATCACAATTTCATATAATTCTTATGTGAATAAAAATGATTAATATGATTTCATTGTTTTTTTTTTTTTTAATGGGATCGAAGAAATGCATTTACGCACCTGGGTGACCAATGTCACCCGTGTGCCGGACTCACCTGGCCACTGCCCAGTCATACCGGCTAAAACCCCGCTCCCCCCTCCAGGAGGACCACCACGGAACCGTCTAGGAGACATTACCTCGCGGTGGAGTCCTATAGAACAGCCTCTTACGAGGCCCGCGAGTCAACGGGGCTCCCTAACGGAAGCCCCCGCTCTCTCGGCCCCCCAACAAGCTAGCAGGTGCCCCCGCTAGGGAGCCCCGTAGTTGTCTCCCTGCTTTTGGCGAAGGACTTCTCTCACAAAGGCGGCAATCCTTCGCCAGTGGTCCTCCCCCTGAAGCATGACCCCAACTATATTTTCCGGGGTTAAGCTGCCCGTCTCCGCCTTGAGCTCCGCCTCCAGCTCCGTCCTCCCCGCTCTCCAGCGGACACATTCAAAGAATGTGTGGAGAGCTGAATCCGATGGGGAGCCGCAGTATACACAGCACGGGCGCGGTACCTTCCCTATGCGGTGGAGGAGGAAAAGCCCGTGCCCCGTCAGCATTTGGGTGAGGTAATCCACCTCGCCGTGCCGGCGGTTCAGCCAAGTGTCCAGCTGGGGAATCAACCGGGCTGTCCACCGGCCCCGCGACTCCCCATCCCATCTTTCCTGCCAGAACGCCATGGTCCTTGGCCATTCTCGCGGTCTCTCCCCCCAGAGTGAGTTTCTCCCGGTGGACGAACTGCCGCTCCCTGGCTAAGAGGTCGATGGTGTTACAGGTCAGATCCGAAACCCGATGCTGGACATTTTTGTCAACAACATCGGATAACGGATATGACCACAAACAAGAAACATAAAATTTACCATCAAGTAGCCACTTCGTAAACAAATTCCAGAGGAAATTGCATATCCCCTTTCACGAAGTGGCTAACGGGTAAATTTTCCTAGAAATCTAAGTAAGGCAAAAGTACATTGAAAATGATGGCGAAGCACCTGGGTAAGATTCAAAGTCTCAGGCTAAAAGCGCCTTGCCATCAAATTCCACAAAGTACATCGCCTTGCCCAAGGTTTAACGGTGCTTGAACTTGATCAAGCTAGTGAGAGGAAAAAGCTCTCACACACACGACCCAAAAGCTTGCCTAATGTTTAACGACTGAACGGAAACTATACGATCGAGAGAGAAAGCTCAAAGCTTTCTACCTTGATCTAAAAGTTCAAGTCGAAAAAACAGGTAAGCGGTCGTGAAAAAGTTTTGAACGAGGAGTCTGATTTTAATCACGATAAAAGAAGGTCGGTCGGTTTCGGTACGAGAAGTATAATAGACGAAATTATAATCACTAATACGTTTCCTAAGTAAAAGTTAAGTTAAGTAAAAGTTATCGATAGAACGCATAAGTGTAAGAGACGAAATTATAATCACTAATATGTTTCCTAAGAAAAAGTGTAATTAAGTAAACGTTATCAATAGAACGCATATGTGTAATAAGTGAAATTATCAGCATAAGTTGTAATAG
The DNA here is from genome assembly GCA_964036015.1 of Leptarthrus brevirostris. Classification (NCBI taxonomy): domain Eukaryota; kingdom Metazoa; phylum Arthropoda; class Insecta; order Diptera; family Asilidae; genus Leptarthrus; species Leptarthrus brevirostris. Next base: position 64,145,565 of record OZ038371.1, on the reverse strand, counting down.
GTGAAATTATGGTCATAAGTGTAAGTAGTAAAACTACCAATTAAGAGATTAAAAGAAAATTAAAGTGAAAGTAAAGTGTGTTATTGTTACCTGAGAAAACTCTCCTAAGAATATAACAAAATTGGCGCAGCCGGTAGGATCGAGGAAGCTTGGTTGGTACAAACCGTAAACGCTTTAAAACCCTCGATCTAATATCGAATAAAAGGGGATCCTTTGGCCACTGCTGGGTAGTCAATAGCCCAGTAAGTCACCCCCAACGCTCAGGGCTAAACAACTTTAGCTGCCTCTGCTCCAGGCGAGCAAGCGGTTGTCCTTTTAAGAAGTGCACCAAGGCACCATCTTGAAAAGAGCAGAAGACTTCTCCGGGACCAGGAAGGACCATTAGGACACCCAGGAATTACCCTCCAGTGCCAGCGATACTCCTGAAAACCCGACCCTAGAAGGACGAGTCTGCGAAATAAGGCCACCCTCACATCGGACGACTCAAAGGTCAACCCGTCCGCAACTTTAAATAAAGAGGCGACTAAAGGGACAACTCGCCTCCACCAATTACCGCACAACAGAAGGTCTGAGAGGAAAAGCAGAAGACGGCCAAAAGCCCCCTTTCAGATCACATCAAAGGGAAACCAAAAGACGGCTGAAGTAGCCCCCCTATCAACAGAGAACTACGGCAAGGGAGTACCTAAGTAGGCTACTAGCCCCCCTTGCAACCACCAACAACTCATAGTGTATGTCGGAGTCGGAAGGTGACTCCCCACCGAAAGCCGCACCGAGGACCAAGTTCACCGCAGAGAGGACACCCCCAACAAATAGCGAACGTCCACCCCCTTCGCCCAAAGAATCCGAAGGAAGACGGCTCCGAAGCGGCACAGTTTACCCCACATTGACAGCCGCTAGTACAGTAAGTCTAAATAAGTATTTAGATAGGGTTCTCGAGAAAGCGCGGAACTCCGATAAACTCTCTGTACCTCAGTGTGACGTGTTAGATAAAAAACTAACACAAAACCGCGAGGATAGACTCGCGTTAGTGAAAAAATATCAGGAGGACACAGAGAGATTTAAGGCGGACATCGCCGAATTTAAGGGAACCTCGCGCTCGCTCAAATTAGTTAAGGAAGATAATTTAAGGGATAATAATTGTAAAGAGGCCAGTGTACTTGTAAGAGCCTCACCAAGTAAAGATAAAGATCAGACCAAACCCGAACCGACCGACGAAGACCTCTTATACGACTGGCTGGAAGTATCCTTCACGGACACCAGTCACGAGGAAAGCTTGCTAAGTCTACCCGAGTATAAACCCAAAACAAACTACAAACACTCCAAGATGGTAGATTACGCCAAAGTAGCCAAACTAACGGCACAGCTTGTTCCTTTGTTCTCTGGCGCAAATAGCCCTCAGTTGAGCCAAGAACTCCAAACTTTTATAGGCTGCTGTAAACAAACACAGCAATGCCTAACCACAGAGGAGCAATCAGCTTTCCTACAAATTTTGCCCACCAGACTCCGAGGTGAAGCGTATCAACTCTTCGCCTCAGACGTTCCACCCACCTTCAAAGAAGTGGAGGAACGTCTAAATAGGGCATATTTACCTAGGGAAACATATCAAGAGTTGGTAAATAAACTAACCACAACTCGACAACTACCCCTAGAAACATTAAACGCATATACGACCAGACTGAAACAATTGCTGGTCCTTTGCAAAGAAGCTGCCGACACCAAATACGGCAATGCAGCGTCCACAGTGAAGACTCAGTTAGAAGACTTCGCTAAAAATGCACTAAAAAGCGGAGTAGGAAACCCGCATTTGTGCCAGTATCTCCTTACAATAGGTAATGCTACAGTGGACGAACTAATACAAAAGGCGCTGGACATGGAGAGGCTCCAGCAAAGCGCCCTATTTATACAATCCCCACTCTCACAAATGCCCACATTACCACACACACAAGCTTATGACACACACACAGGGACCAGCCCGTTAGCCCATGGTCAAATAAACTTTTTACAGGTACCCCCTAGGACATCACCACCAAATTACCAAAACCAACAATACACTCCGAACCCATCACAACGCCCGCCATTTCAGCAAAGGGACCACAGGCTTGGATACAGACGACCAAACCCCAGTACACCGACACAGAGCATTACCTGTAGCTTCTGCCAAAAACGGGGTCATACGTACTCCGACTGTCTAAAGCGCAAAAACACACCTTTTTGCGTGAATTGTAAAAACTATGGGCATGATGTTCGCGATTGCAGAACCAACCGTTCGGCTAGAATCCAAGACACAAGCCATGAAAGAAGGCCCCCAAGAGAAAACAGGCCAGGATTAGAGCAGCGACCCTCCAGCGGCCCCCGAGTGTATAACATAAGCGTCAAATGTAATTTCTGTGGCCGACGCGGACACTCTGTTGACGTTTGCCAACAAAAACAGAAATGGGAGTCTCAGAATCCGGGAAACGACGCACAGTCGACCCAAAACTCCCCGGCTCGACTATAAACCCTCCGCAAAACAAACAAGGGTCACCTCAGACGCCCAAGACTAGTATCTCTACCGTAAAACTTCCATTGGACATCGGCCTACACGGCCAAACCAAATTGGTAGTGGATACTGGCGCTGAGGTTAGTATTATTAAGAAAAAAGCACTAAAGTCCCTCGACGACATCAATACCGAGGAGGTATATGCACTTCAAACGCCGTTTGGTACTGGAAAAACCTTGGGAAGCTGCCAGGGAAACTTCACTCTAAAACACAACATACCCTGCAATTTCCAAGTCATACAAAACCTTCCAGGTCTCACGGACGACGGTTTGCTAGGAAATGACTTCTTAGCAAAGAATTGTAATGTTGAAGGTCCAAATATGGCGCTCAGGTTTCCTCGCACGGAAACTAACCTCGAAGAGTTCGCTATACCCCTAACATTTGCATCGGACGAGGCGTGTTCACAGAACGCAGTCGAAGTAGAAACACTAACAGGTAGCACGGAGACCTCAGAGGTCAAACTGTCTACTTGCAGTGTCCTCAAGGCATCTCAATTTAAGAATGCTGGCTGTAACACACAAGAACACCACTCGAATAAAAGGACTACCAAAGATCCGGCTTGCGAAATAAGGCAGCACCAGATAGTCTTAGACAAACCTGTTTGCATACCTGCAAGATCCCAGATTGTAGTCAAAATCCCGTTGCAATTGGCGGAAGAAATGCTCTGTCTATCGCAGGAGATAGACGATGGAGTCTTCCTGGCAAATAGCTTACTCTCATCAGGAATCAAGGTAGCGCCCATTGGGATCCTCAACGCTAACAATGTCCAAGTAGTTCTGACAAGCCTCGACATAACGCTTGTCCACACCAAAGACTACACCGTCATCCCTATCTCCAACGGATCGGATGAAACAAAATTAGATGAAGAAAACAAAGAATACAGAGAGACACGGCCCATGAGCCGGAATAATGGCGCTGACAATCCCCACAAAAGGTCTACTCTAACCGGTCACAAAGACCCAGTAGCCCCAACACCAATTAGAGGTAGAAACACGTCCAAACATGTAAAATGGCATAAGAGCCCCTCCAGAGACGCTTGCGGGTCCCTCAAGAAAACCCCAACGTCTGGCGCTTGTGAGTACAACAAATGTCTGGTACCCAATGAAAGCCCAGATCTGCAAACTCCATCGCCCAGAGGCTCAAACCCAAAAATACAAACGACAAACGCTTGCGAGTTCCAACGAATGCCTGAACCCGTAGGTATCAAGGCCCACAAAACTCCAACGTTCAAGAACAGTAGTTTTAAGAAAAATAAAAACAAGAACAGAGTTACTAGAGCCGATAAGATGGCCACTCTGCAACACATTAAATATCTATACCCGGACAGTGACGATCCGGACGAACCCCAACATAACCCGCGTCTCGCCAGGTTAGTACAAGAACTCAACCTGGACGACACCTTAAGCGCGGAAGAGTCATCTGCCATAACCAAACTATGTTATGAGTACGATGATATTTTCTTTTTAAAAGGTGATAGGCTCACTCATACCAAAGCCATCACCCACGACATTCCCCTGGTGCAAGACCAAGCACCCATTAATCAAAAGATGTACCGATTGCCGGAAACCCAACGCGATGTAATCAACGATCAGCTCCGAGAAATGTTGAATAATGACATAGTCCAACCGAGCAAGAGTCCATGGAATTCACCTCTCTTAGTCGTCCCCAAAAAAGCGGGACCTGATGGTGAAAAAAGGTGGCGCGTTGTCGTCGACTTTCGCAAGCTAAACGAAAAAACGATTGGCGACGCCTATCCACTACCACGTATCGAGGACATACTCGACCAACTAGGTCATTCCCGATACTTCACTACCCTCGACTTGGCCAATGGTTATCACCAAGTATTAGTCGACCCCAAAGATAGGCCAAAGACGGCTTTCAGCACAAACTATGGGCACTACGAATTCAAGCGTATGCCGTTCGGGCTCAAAGGAGCCCCGGCTACCTTCCAACGTCTTATGAATTTCGTATTAACAGGTTTACAAGGCCTGGAATGCTTTGTGTACCTAGATGACATAGTCATCTACGGGAAAAACCTGGCAGACCACAATCAAAAGCTCCGCAAAGTCTTCGACAGACTGAGAGAGAACAACCTGAAACTGCAACCCGAGAAGTGTCAGTTCCTAAGACGAGAGGTTGTATACTTAGGCCATAAGTGTTCCAACAAAGGAGCACTCCCAGACCCCAGCAAAACGGCATGCGTCCAAACATTCCCCGTTCCCCGAACAGTCAGACAAGTCCAATCATTTCTGGGACTTGCCAACTACTACAAAAAATTTATACCCGATTTCTCAAAGATAGTACGTCCAATCACGAATTTGCTTCGCAAGGACGTGAAATTTACTTGGACTAACAAATGTCAAGAGGCATTTGAAGTAATTAAAAAATCCCTAATTTCCCCTCCACTTCTAATCTATCCCGATTTCACCCAACCGTTCAACCTAACCACGGACGCCAGTAGCGAGGCCTTAGGAGCTGTCCTCTCCCAAGGAGAAGTCGGACGTGACCAGCCTATTGCCTATGCCAGCCGTACACTAAATAAAGCTGAACGCAACTACTCTACAATAGAGAAAGAGTTGCTAGCCATAGTCTGGGCCACCCGTAACTTCAGATGTTACCTACAAGGCCGAAAATTCACAGTCTACACAGACCATAAGCCTCTCAAAGGCGTCTTTAACGTCAAAGACCCAACTTCCCGTTTGGTGAGATTTCACCATAAACTTTCCGAGTTCGATTATAAAATCGAATACAAACCCGGAAAATATAATACAAATGCCGACGCCCTCAGTCGCATCCCGCGGGAATAAACCGAAGACACCACTCTTCTAGTAAAGGCCCTAGTCCACCATAAAATGGATTTAGACTCGGAGGAAGAAAACGGTACAACCCCCCACAGTCGCTTAAAATGCAACGCGGTGACTCGGGCTCAAACAAAACATGTTCAAACAGAACTCAAGAGCCCCGAGACACAGGATCCCTCGTTAAGCAACCAGGATCACGAACCGCCAAAACCCGAACAAAAAATAAAACCAATAGACCCACCAGGAAACGATCCAGACACACATGGACAAAAAACCCCTGAACTTATTACAAACCCCGAGGAAATCAGGACAATCTTACATGACTACCATGATTCTCCTTTCGGTGGCCACCAGGGCGTAATTAAAACGTACAAACGGATCAGAAGAAAGTACTGGTGGAGGCACATGATTAGTGATATAAAGAAATACATTAAGCGATGCCCCAAATGCCAAAAGATGAAAGCGTCACCACAATTCCGAATGCCGATGGTTATAACGGACATCGCAGAAAAACCCTTTGACAAGATCTACCTCGACATGGTAGGTCCACTTGAGGAAACGGAGTCCGGAAATAAATATATCTTAACGTTCCAGGACAACCTTACAAAGTTCGTCGACTGATATGCCATACCAAATGGAGAAGCTGTAACAGTAGCGCAAATTTTCTTTGACGAAATAGTAACGCGCTATCGCATCCCCAAACGAATTGTCACCGATCAGGGAAGCAATTTTCTGAGTGATTTATTCAAACAGGTATGTAAATTGCTAAGGGTGAAGAAACTCCAAACTTCAGCGTATTACCCACAGTCAAATGGCGCACTAGAGCGTGCACATAGACCATTAATTGAATACCTCAGAACAATAGTGCACGAAAATCCCAAATCTTGGGACCAATACATGCGAACCGCTGCATTCGTGTACAACAACAGTGTGCACGAAGGGACGAAACTAACTCCCATGGACTGCCTTTACGGCTTTACAGCGGATGTCCCCTCCAACCTTAAACGGGACCCAGAACCCGTGTATAATCACGAGAGCTATTACCACATATTACGGTATAAGCTTCAAAAATCTTATGCAACGGCGCGGAAAAACATATTGGCCAGTAAACAACGCTCGAAAGGTTACTACGACAAAACTATACGCCCTATATCCTTCCATATAGGAGACAGGGTCCTCCTCAAGAGCGAAAATAGAAAACATAAACTCTGTCAAATCTGGGTAGGACCCTATTCGGTAACCGGCGTTCCCAGCTCAGTGAATACCACGATACGAGTTGGTAAGAGAATAATCACCGTCCATAATAACAGGCTGAAGCCGTATTACGACTAAACCAACTAAATAATACCTAAATTCCCCCATTTATTGCAATAAGTACTAAACTTTAATACCTTTAATTTGAGTACAAACTATCTAACCCAAACCTTTCCTCTCCCTATAGACATGTCCCTGGCAATCATTATACTCGGATTGTTCCTGTCCCCTTTGGCAAAAGGCGAAATAAAACCATATACAATAACTCCCCTGAACAACACCGGAGTACTTTTCGAAGACTTGGGAAGCCTAATGGTGTATCATAACACCTGGAACGTCATAACAGAACTCGACCTATCTGAATTGGAAAACCAAACAATGCTGGCGGAACGAGCAGAGCACTATGTACACCAACTCTGTGGAAATCACTCAGCAGCCCCGGGACTGTGCGAAATGCAGAAAAAACATGTCCATGCACTGATGGAAAACATAAAAAGACGCACCAACGTCATCAAGGAAGCAGTACCGAAATCCCGAAAACCCAGATCAATATTCGATGGTATAGGAAATGCCATGCATTATCTCTTCGGTACGATGGACAGCGGAAACGAACGCGAGGTGTATAGTCGTTTGGACGAACTCGAAACAAATACCCAAGCACTCGCCGACCTAGAGAAACAACAGATTAGCGTGGTAAAGACAACCTTTGACAAAATTCAGAAACCCCTAACGTCACTGGCAGAACGTCAAAGGCAAATAACTCTCCAAATAAACGACCTACACAATTTGACGGATGACCTACAAGCTAGACAGTTAAGACAGGAAATTATCTCTAGCCTCCTTCTCCAAATGATCGAACTAGAATTTAGACAACAGGCCTTATTAGATATAATAGTATCAAGTAGGAATAATCAAATCCACCCATTACTAATTTCACCCGGTGGACTGTTAGAAATTTACCATAAATCCCACTCAGCCTGCCAGAATCCCCAAAACTGCCTCTCGATTCTTTACCAAACAACCGAAATTCGAACCCATCTATTATTAGAAAAACTCGTAATTCGCCTCACCCTCCCCATATTTGACATTCCCAAATTTAAACTACAACAAATCCGATGCTTCCCAATCCATACGGAAAATAACCATTCACTTATCCCAGACATTGCTTACTCACACATAGCAAGCCAAATACACACACAGGAGTTTTTACTACTTAAACCGTCATATATGCGTCAATATCAAAAGGTGTCCAAAAACATAGAAGAAGACACATATATTGGCAGGCTAAACACGCCAATAACGAAAGCAACCCTGTCCACTGAATGTGTTATCAAACTATTATTTAACCCGTTAGAAGAAAACCCCAGGTGTCAGTTAAGGGCACAACTAACCCCCAGAGATACCCTTATCAAATTAAAAAGACCCAATACTTGGTTATATTCTTTAGCCTCCCCAACAATAGTGCATATCACCTGTGCCCGACGGTTACTCACTAATCGTCTAAACAGACAAGGCATATTAGTAATTAACGAAGCCTGTCAACAACAAACCCAAACACCATATATTATGAAGCAAAAAATATTCATCCCTTAAAAATCTCCCAACCGGATTACTTCCCCAACACAAATGAAACTAAAATAGAGTTGGAAAATTTCATAACCACACTCCCAGAACCACACGCACAGGAACACTCTTTATTACTCCTTGGGGACGATACGAACCAATTAATACACCAAGGCACAAAATCACTAGACGAGATTCGCACCCAGGTGGAAAAGGTACGTATTAATACTAAAGCCAAAGTACCCCATACTTTATCCACCACCTCCCTATCCCTATCAGGCATACTGCTGTTAGTCATAACAGTGTATATCCTAATAAAATATGTGATTCCTAAAGCAACACTATGGATTAGCCAACGGAACGCAATGCCCCCTCAAAACGAAGTACCAATGCAGCAAATCTATACGATCCCTCACGAAACAACAACCGGATCCCAAACAAAATCCAAGACACAAACATATCAAAGGCCCCAAACACTTCCACGAGTTAAATCTATTCAACTCGTATAAATAATAAAACCAGGAAACCATTTTTTATGATCCCATTCTAATCTTCAGATCTGATTCCCCCAAAAACAAAAGTTGTCAAACCTTAAAGACAACAACAGATACGACCAAAAAAAAAAATTTTTTTTTCCAACGTAGACTTTAACCATTCCTATCCTCAGATCTGATTCCCCCAAGAACAAAAGTTGTCAAATCTTAAAGACAACAACCACAGACACGACCAAAAAATTTTTCCAACGTAAACTTCAATCAGGCCGAAACCATAACAAAAATTCAAACCTTACGACCAAAAAATTTTTCCAACGTAAACTTCAACCAAGGCCCCAAACCAAAACCAACCACCACCGAAGAAAAGAGAGGAAAAACATATAGCAGAAGTGATAAATAGGAACACACCATTATATAATCAACATTTATTCAGCGTAAGATAAAAATATAAAAAAAAAAAAAAACAAACATATTTATTTTTATCGCTACCACTCCTCACTTGACGCGGGTTCTTCCTGGGCGACCACTACAGGCTCCACGTCCGAAGGATCCCCAACATGGATCTCCAGGGCCGGCAATGAGGACGGCGGATTATAAAAGGTCACTCCAGTGACTACCAAGGCCCCACCTGAAAGAAAAAAGAAAATAACCATTAATAAACAATTTACCAATGTCAGACAAAAACAACTTACCGGAAACCGACCACCGTTCCCCAAAACTCAAAACAAAATTTACCCGGTGGTAAACCCTTGCCGTCGCCGGAGCAGACCAAATGGTGACGGGGGACTCCTCAGGCCGGTGTAGCACTACTCGAACCGGTCCACTCCAGTTCCGGGAAATCGCCGTAACATATATCCCATATATCCTGACGGTGTGAGGGGAAATCACGGTGATTCCCGCTCTGGTGACAACCTCCGTAAAATTCATTTTTAACACTATTACCCGAAAACTATTACGAATTGTCGCGATAATTGTTACACTAAATGAAAACTCCTCTCGACACACGAGTTTTATAAGAAAATATCCCTGACCAATCATTTTTCAAACGATAACTATTCCTCTCCAAAGAATAGTTATCTTCTTCCCAGAAGGAAGGAATGCTACAGGTCAGATCCGAAACCCGATGCTGGACATTTTTGTCAACAACATCGGATAACGGATATGACCACAAACAAGAAACATAAAATTTACCATCAAGTAGCCACTTCGTAAACAAATTCCAGAGGAAATTGCATATCCCCTTTCACGAAGTGGCTAACGGGTAAATTTTCCTAGAAATCTAAGTAAGGCAAAAGTACATTGAAAATGATGGCGAAGCACCTGGGTAAGATTCAAAGTCTCAGGCTAAAAGCGCCTTGCCATCAAATTCCACAAAGTACATCGCCTTGCCCAAGGTTTAACGGTGCTTGAACTTGATCAAGCTAGTGAGAGGAAAAAGCTCTCACACACACGACCCAAAAGCTTGCCTAATGTTTAACGACTGAACGGAAACTATACGATCGAGAGAGAAAGCTCAAAGCTTTCTACCTTGATCTAAAAGTTCAAGTCGAAAAAACAGGTAAGCGGTCGTGAAAAAGTTTTGAACGAGGAGTCTGATTTTAATCACGATAAAAGAAGGTCGGTCGGTTTCGGTACGAGAAGTATAATAGACGAAATTATAATCACTAATACGTTTCCTAAGTAAAAGTTAAGTTAAGTAAAAGTTATCGATAGAACGCATAAGTGTAAGAGACGAAATTATAATCACTAATACGTTTCCTAAGAAAAAGTGTAATTAAGTAAACGTTATCAATAGAACGCATAAGTGTAAGAGACGAAATTATAATCACTAATACGTTTCCTAAGAAAAAGTGTAATTAAGTAAAAGTTATCAATAGAACGCATATGTGTAATAAGTGAAATTATCAGCATAAGTTGTAATAGGTGAAATTATGCTCATAAGTGTAAGTAGTAAAACTACCAATTAAGAGATTAAAAGAAAATTAAAGTGAAAGTAAAGTGTGTTATTGTTACCTGAGAAAACTCTCCTAAGAATATAACAATGGGTACGACCCCCGCTACCACAAGCACCGCCGGTTCCGAGACCGTGCGGTAGGAACTCGCGATGCGGAGCGCCGCACGCCGCTGCACCGCAAGTAAGCGCTTGCGGTACCTTTCCCACCGCATCGCGTCGGCCCAGACTTCTGCTCCGTAAAGCATTATGGCCTCGGCGGTACGAAGCGCCTTTTACAAGGTCTGGGTCCACCAATGTTGGCCATAACCCTGCTTAGCGCAGCCGTCTTATCAGCCCGGCCCTTGATCTCAGCCCAGAAGGACAGCCTGCAATCGAGGCTCACCCCCAGGTTTTTAATCGAGGGCCGCGTCTGGACCGACACGTCCCCCACCTGCATCCCGATCAGCAACGGTATGCACTTCTTTGTGAGAAGGGCGATCTCGGTCTTGGCGAGCGCCAACTCCACCCCGTGGTCGCGCTGCCAGGAGCTTACCCGACGCATCACCTGGTTGAGCCGCCGCGACATCTCTAGCGGTGATGACCGCTGCAATGTCGTCTGCATACCCAACCAGGAAAGACTCTTCCGGCATCTCCATACGGAGAATCCCGTCATATGTGTAATTCCATATGTCGGGGCCCAGTATGGAGCCCTGAGCCGCTCCTGCCGAAAGAACCCTCATTTCCGGTCCATCCTCCGTCTCAAAGGTGAGGGTACGATCTTTCAAGTAGTCCCTCATCATCCGTAATAGATACTGAGGGACCCCGAAGTCGCGCTCTAACGCCCGGAGTGCATCTCCTCATCTTACCGAGTTGAAGGCGTTGCGCACATCCAAGGTGACCAGCAGGCACACCGGGCGAGAATAATGGTTCCCGCATTCGGTGGCCCGGGCCGCGTCAACTACCTCCTGGATAGCATGAACCGTCGACCTCCCTTTCCGAAAGCCATACTGCCTCTCGGAAAGGTGCCCAGCAGCCTGGACGGCCGCTTGGAGGCGAGGCTTCAGGAGCTTCTCCAGGAGCTTGCCGGCTGTGTCGAGCATGCACAGCGGTCTGTACGACCCGGGGGCCTCTTGCCCTTGCTGACAAGCACCAGCCTAGCTGCCTTCCAGCGGGAGGGAAATACTCCCGCCTTCAGGCAGGCGTTATACATCTCAAGCAAGAGCTCTGTATGGCTCGCCGTCAACGCCTTCAACACCTCTGCTGGGAGCCCATCGGGTCCTGGCGCCTTTTTATTTTAGAGGCTTTGCGAGGCCCTCGTTAGCTCCTCCATTGTAAACAGAGGAGCGTTGAGTACCTCGCGGACCACGTAGTTAGGCTCCGGCAGGGGCCTTATTCACGAACTCGAGTCGATAATTCACGATACTCGAGTGTACCAATTTCGTATTCATAGAAACGATATCGAGTACAAATGCTTAGCATTTCATCGAGTGTTTGGTCGATGAAATTTCTTTCATCGAGTACCATTCGAGAATTGGTCATCGACTCGAGTTCATGAATAAGGCCCCAGATGGGTGGGGAAAAGGGCGTCCACGATGGTTCGGACCGTCTCCGCATCCAGGGGAGCGTTTGGTGAAATCGCGCCTAATTTGCGGAGGACGATCCTGTACCCTAGTCCCTAGGGGTTCTCGGTGAGATCCTCCCCAAGCCGCTGCCAGCATCGGTGCTTACTCGTTTGTATGGCCTTACGTAGGCTCCTCTTAGCCATCTTGCAGTCGGCAGTTCTTTGGGCTACGTCGGGATCGCGGCGGTCAGCTCGTTGAGCCAGCCGCCTGAGACGGAGACATATCCGCCTCAGTTCCGCGATTTCGTCCGTCCACCAGTACACAGGGCGGCGTCCCTCCCTGAATCCTCTTTTACGCGGCACGGCCTCCCGGCAAGGCTGATGGACCAGACTCATTGTGGAGTCCACCACCCGAGCGGCTCGCTTGATTGCCGGAAGTCCTTCCGGAATCCCGTCAATGGTCCGCTGGCCGCGTGTGATGGCTTGGGACAGCTTTTCGACGTCCATCCTGCCGACATCCCATCTGGGCGTGCCCTGCGAACGCTGGGACCGCGCTGGCGCCATATCACGCACGCGGAACGTGATATATTGGTGATCGCTGGCTGTACATATAGTCCTCGATCACCTGTCAGTCCTGCACGCGTGCAGCCAAGATTTCTGTCGCCAGGGAGACGCCAATAATTGTCTCCCTGTATTCGGGACGTCGAAAGGTGGGCGTCGAGCCGGTGTTTAACACCACCAACCCTGTCCTGGAAGCAAAGTCCAGGACCCGTTTTCCCCGGGAGTCGGGCATGCACTCACCCCACTCCAAGGCCTTCGCGTTGAAGTCTCCAGCCACCACCAGTTTCCCATCCATGCCGCGGACCGCATCCTCCAGGCCGTCCAGCTTGGCCTGGAAATCCGCTATTGGCTCGTTCGGAGTAAAGTAGCAGCTGACATACATAATGTCCCCGCTCCTCACCCAAACGAAGCCAGTACCCGCGCCATGGTCCGCAACGCTAAAGCGCCGCAGATCCGGGATCCAGATCGCCGCGGTGCCCAGAACATCGCGGTACCATGTCGGCTCGCGTCCGTCCCGGTACTGCTGACTGACTATTACAACGTCAGCGTCTTTCTCGAGACGGTTTTGAGCTAACAGAGCGTGGGCCGTCCTGCTGCTGTGCATATTACACTGGAGGACCACAACCATTGCCTTTTTTCTTGGCATCCTCTAGAGCCTTGCGGAAAACCCCGCACTGCCCTGACCCCGCCATATGTCGCCGCGAGCCGGGTTCCCCCGCCGCTTCCGGGCAGAGGAAGCACACAGGACCCATGGTACACGTTCTGGAATTATGTCCTTCCCCGCCGCAGCTGAAACAGAGCTTGCTTCGGTCCGGCCCCTTACAGGCCTGGCTCAGGTTTCCGTATCCCAGGCACTTAAAGCACCTGGGAACGACCACCCGCCTACGAACCTTGCCCTCTACTCAGCCGACCCTGATTCGGGCAGCCTTCAGTAGCCTCGCCGCAGCCGTCTCCTCGACTTCTACAATGGTCAGGCATTGTCCCCGACCGTTGGGGCGGGTCAGCGCGACCTGGAGGTGGCCGTTATACTCTCTCAGGTCCCTCTTGAGAGCTGCCGTAACCTCATCTTTGGTCGTGCAGCCATCAAGCTCCCTGATCTCCAGGTTAGCTCTGGGGACCAGTTGCTTGACGCTGCTCGCCGACCCAACAGCGCCCTTCAAGGCGTCCGAGAAGGCCGTCCGGGTCCCTAGGGTGCACTGCCCGAGCTCGAGCAGGACCTCGCCAGACCTAGTCTGACGGACGGCCTTCACTCTGACTCCGCAGCTCTCGGGGTTAACCGACTTGCGGACAGTACTAAGTACCTCCGCGAAGGTCTTCCCCTTTGCGGGCTTAAGCAGAATGGCCTCAGGTCTGGCCTTTCCGGTGGGAGCCGCTGGTCGGTTGGGTGCCGGAATCGGAGCCGAAGCCTTTGCAGTCTCCTTTGCAACAGCGACCTATTCTTTTTGCTCTTCTTCTTCTTATTCTTCTTTTTCTTCTTCTTTAATGCGCTTTTCTCCTCCGCCTTGTCCTTGCGCCCTTCCTCCTTTTCGGTGCTGGTCCTCCTTGCCCTTCTAACTACTTCGGACCAGGTTTCTTCCCTCTTTTTTTGTAGCCTCCCCCTCCGTTTGGAGCGGAGGGCTGGAAGCTCCTCTCTTCCTCGCCATCGGCGAATCCCCTTCACCAGCTGCCCCGACCTAAGCAGTTTGTGTGCCCAGGGATAGACTCTTTCCCCGTACTGTAACGCTCAGAGTTATTTAACAACAGGGAAGCAATGTACCACTAACGTCATAACCTGAGGTGACTAGTCGGAGGTTCAATACACTGTTGGGAGTCAAAAACAAAAAACAAAAACAAATCACTTTAACCATTTAACCAGATGCAGCGGGCGCCAGATTCCTTGGGAATCATTACTCCGCAGATGTTATCGCCGGACATATAAATTAATAAAATCAATATTTATCAAGCAATCGAAACCAAAGTTTTATAAAAGAACTACCAGTGTCAACAATAGGTGAAACTTCCCAACTCCATCCGTCTATCAGAACCTCCTAACAAGGTACGGCTATGCTCGTCGGTTGGGTCGTGGGTTGATAGACAGAAGCAACAAACAAAATTACATTTTCACTAGAAGCATCCTAAGCTAGTGTCAGTAATAGGTGCAAGTTGGTCTGAGGACCGCGTATGAGAACTTCTGTCAGGTGCATCGCGATTGTCAACAATACAACCATCTACAGCTAATGGCAGCACACATTCACCTTCTTTCCGCCCATTTCTGCACAACCAACAACGCTGAAATCAAAGTTCTCAATCCCCTTGACTCACATTCTTAAATTTCCCCCGAACTCAAACGTCGTCCATGGAACACTAGCTACCGCGCTCGACCAAACTTGGAGGTCAAGCCCTTAGCTCCCTCATCCTTTCCACATATCGAGTCCGCAGGTTAATACGCAAACAACAATTTAAATTGTTATACCTTAATTCCGTAAAAAGGTATGCATGGACACACCAGAACAAGATTGGAAATGCAACAAGAAAAGCTTATGAAATCATATTAAATTCCCAGCTTTATTACAAAACTAACTTTACACATTACGACTAAATTCCCTGAATGACTAATATTTCAAATGCTACCCCCCACACAAATAATAAACTAATAACCAAAAGTTATTTTTCCCAAATTTAAATTATCAATCACTAAAAAAAAAATTGTAAATACGTTATAATATTTCAAATGCTAAGTTCAGAAAATTTTAATTATGTTACAATTGTCCAAAAGAAAAAAAATCTTTAATTTATGTTCTAGCAGTTCAATCCAATAAAATAAAAAAATAAAATGGTTGCACTTAGTATACACTAACCAAGTATTCTACGTCCCAAAGCCATAATAAATCAATCTCGACGTCACGAAAAAAAATTGTTTGTAAACATTGCTAACGGCAAGAAATTTTGTTTAGACCATTTGGCCCTGAGTTTAAAGCAACAAATTAATATTTAACTAATGCCGCAATTTGAATATTCCTAACAACATGATATATATATATATATATATATATATATATATATATATATATATATATGTATATTCTTAAATAATTAAAGATTATTAACGTCATCTCGTGCTCTATCATAAATATTGTTCACCTTGGGTAAAGTTTAAGTTCGAACAACTATGGGTACACGTGACCTTCAAAATTTCACAATTTTTCGGATTATTCCTCAACTTGTTTACTTAATAAAACTGAAAATTTTGTGGAACCGACTCTCAATTCGTTCCCCCTGTTCGCCATTTTCAGCCCTTTTAAAATTTCTTAAATTTTTTTTTCTTTCTTTTGGCCCTAGTTCTGTGGTAATTGCATTTTAATTTTAGATTTTTTCTAAATTTGAATTATACCTTTTATCAATTTCTTTTCGCTTCCAAACTTAACATTGGGTTTCCTTTTCCTTATCACTCACGAATAATGCAAACTACTACTTTAATTTAACGCACTACTATTTTACATATTTCTATATAGGTATTCCACTTTTTAATTTAGTGATAATAATTAAACAACGGCGCGAACTGGCAGTTGAATTTATTAAACTATTTTACAAAATTCTAATGCGAATTAGTTTTTAGAACTCGCGTGAGCTTAACCCGTACGGTAAGGGAACCAAGAATATTCTGGCAAGATTTCGTATCCGAATCTAAACGGATCTCTATATACTCTCACTGACCGTTGTTGCTAAGAAGATTACTATTGACCGCTAGAATATAGTGCACCTCCGACTGTATAAGAGTTGAAGTGTTACCAGTTTTCCTTTGCGGTAGTAATTTGGGTTCTGTCGACATTTTGTTAAAAGGGATTTCCATCTTTAAGAATCTGCAACTGATTAGCAATTCTAAGGAATTACTAAGTTTCCATTTCAATTCCGATTGCCCTTGTAATAATCAACTTATTTTGGGATAACGATTTTAGTATCGCGCAAGTAGTTGATAGATTAATACATAAACATATTCTAAATGTGAAATTTCCAATAATTTTCTTAGCTGGTGATGTGGCGTTAATAATAACATGCGCACTATAGGTAGCGCTTGCATTTATTCTCCAATTAATTCGGAAGTTTGGCTGAAATTTTCTGGCTGAATTATATTAATTTATAATAATTAAGTTTACGGTTCAAATGCGTTTACTACGGATATGCTCCTACTGCGCTAAGTTTTATTTGCGAATAAGACAACTACTGGTACGAGAGAAGTATACTAACGCGTCAATGCGTTCTCCGTACAGTTTGGAGGTCGCCGTATCGATACCCATCGGCCGAAGACATTTTTTTTCTCGGTGTTTTTCTTTATATGTCCGCCACGAGCAATCGCTCGTTACAGTACCGACGAAGTAACTCCGCCTGCGTCTCGACCGGGGCAGTCTGCGTGCCCGCAGATTTCACGGTTTTCCCCTGGGGGAGATCGTAGCGGACCTCTGCGTATGCCCTCCTGGTCGTGTCCAAGTCGTCAATCGCCTCCTCCAGCAGTGGGAGACCGTCCTTAACGACCTTGGAGATGTTCGGCTATTTCTTAAGAGCAGCCAGCATCTCCTTTATGAGGCCCCTCATTAAACCGAACCCCCTCTAAATGCGGGCCTCCAAAGCCTCCAGTCTTTCCTCCAGGCTGGCTGGCTCCAGGGCTGGTGGAGGGAGGTCCCCCCTAACTGGTTCGGCAGTCGGTGTTTGGTGTGTCAGCTCCGCCGCAATTCGTAGCACCGGCGAGCGGAGCACTCGTGAGTTCCTCCTGAATGGGTTAACCGGTGCGCTACTCTTTTTCTCCGCAGCTCCTACTAAGTCTGCTCCGCCAGGTTCCAGAGCCGGTGGAGAAGGATCCGCCCGAATCGTCTCAGCAGCCGGCCATGATCGTGCTCGCTCCACCGATGTTTGCATTATCGGTGACCGAAGCACACGCGACTTCCTCCCGACGGAATTGACAGGCGTGCTGTCCCTTCCCTTCTCATCCCCTACCAACTTCACTCCCTCCGTTTGATTGACAATTTCAGTTTACATGTGCTTAGTTTGATTATATTCGGACACGGGTTCGCGTTCTCGGACCACAGCCGAGGCAACCGCCAGCATTACGCCTCCCGCTACACCCGTGCCTATAGGAGAACTCTCCCCTTCCGACCGTCCTTTCCCCTCTGTGAACAGACCCCGAATCACCAGCAGCCTGCCTCCGAAGGTTCCGTAGGCTTTCCGAGGAGCGCCCCCCTACACACTCCCGCCTGACCTAAGGATCAGAACGGGTGTTCTCCCTAGACCTAGGGTGTGCTACTCCCTAGGGCCGCAGGTCCTCGAGGTTACGAGTGAAGGAAAGAGATGTGTTGGATCCCGAATCCCGCAGGTAGACGTTCACCTCAATGCCAGCTAAACTCCCCCCTCGCTTCACTGCATCGTCCGTGCAGGAGGATACACGACCGTCTCTCTGCCAGGTTCGGGTGAGAGTTCCGATTGCATAGTGACGCCGATGGATTCGGAGCCTCTATGCGGCAGCAACCAATCCGCACGACTACAATTAGCCAGGAACCCCTGGCAGATACATGACCGTACCAGGAGTCTGTTACCAGCCGCCACCACGAGGAGGTTGTAGTCGCACTACCATCAGTGCACATAGTTTCGGCACGTACACCCAAGTGTTACATGTTATTCCCCCTATGTACCTGATGGCTTACGGCCATGATTTCATTGTTACTGCTATTGTCTTATGCTTAAATAAGTTTACAAGATCTGAACTTATTTTGTATATTATTTAGTCATAAAATATGATTTAATTACGTAGCTAATTACCTTAATTACAGTAAATTACATGTGGAAATATACTTAAATTAATGATAATATTCCATATCGTTAGGGGTTTTAACCAAGAAATTATTTTTCCGTGCTTCATTCGGTATAGAATGTTCTTAGTTTTGTTTATATTATTTTTGTTTGTTTTTATTGCACTGTTAACCTGTAATCAGTAGCAGTATAATGATGCGCGTCATGTGTGGAAAGGTCGCTACTCCTTAGTTTCTCGTTGACTTTTTGCTCCTTTATTGAGGAACTCAACTGCGATACTTGAGTATCATGAAATTTTATTACTTGTACCTTAGCGAGAAGGGAAATTTAATTTGTGGACGTTTCATGTCTTCGGGAATTTTTTATATTGGATTAAATGAGCTGTGATTCCTTTACATTATGAGCTTGAATAATGAGGTCTTTAGTTCATAGATAGCATGAGGATATTAGTTCTAGAACGCCGGCGCAATCTAAGCTGTGCGGGGTTATGCTATTTTCGCATACCATGTCCAGTATTGTTGGTTCTTCCAATGAGAAGAGCCATTTGTTTGGCTATGAAAGTTGTACCCAGAAGTCCAATTTAGGGACGAATTGGATTTGGCAGTTGAGTGGTACAGTACTGAAATGTTTTAAAAGGTCAACTTCGCATAAATTATTTACTATTATTATTATTTTATTATTTATTTATTTATTTATTTATAATTTATTTAAATGGTTCCGAATCGATACCAAATTTCGCTCCAAATATCGCTCCAAATCGGATCGGTGCAGTATCTGAATCGATTTAGCCTGGAGCGGTATAAAACTATCGAACCGCTCCGGAGCGGACCGCTATTATTTTTAATTTCAATCGATCCGAACCGCTCCTGGAGCGATATTAAATCGATTCGGAGCAATTCGGAGCCACTGTACGTGCCTCAGCGTTGCGTATTTTCTGAATCTGTCTTTGTTTGATTTCAAGTTACTACGTTTCAGAGAGTACTATTTGAGTTAATTCATCGGCATTAGCCTTTAATGACCCTTGCTTATGTATAATCTTATTCTAATCGTATTCTTCCAACTTTATTCTCCAGCGCATGAGGCGCGACGAGGAATCCTTTAGATTCATAATCCAGATCAAAGGCTTATGATCTGTTATTATATTGAATCGTCTTCCGTATAAATACGGCCGAAATTGCTGAATAGCATAAACAATGGCCAGCAATTTCTTTTCTATAGTGGAATACCTCTTTAACTTTGTAACGCGTGGTCCGATTTCGATGGTTCTTTTTCTGTTGTATAGAGTATGATCCCCGAATGCTAATAGGAGAATAATGTGGTCCTATGGTGAAAGGTGTGGGTGGGGGGGACGGGTAGTCTAACTTCGTAACGCGTGGACCGATTTGGATAATTCTTTTTCTATTGGGTACAATATGATGCTTGGTTGATACTACGAGAAAACAAATGTTGGTGGGGGGGGGGGGGGGGGGTGGAACCTAACTTTGTAACACGTGGACCGATTTGGATGGTTCTTTTGCTGTTGTATAGAGTGTGATCACCCATTGCTAATAGAAGAATAATTTGGCCCATGGTGGGGGGTTGGGCGAGGGGAGGAGTAGTCTAACTTCGTAACGCGTAGACCGATTTGGATATTTCTTTTTCTTTTGGGTAGAGTATGCTCCCTGGTTGATACCACGAGAAAAAAAATTGTTGGTGTGGTTAGGGTGGGAGAAGGGGGTTGGAACCTATCTTTGTAACGCGTGGACCGATTTGGATGGTTCTTTTGCTGTTGTATAGAGTGTGATCCCCCATTGCTATTAGGAGAATAATTTGGTCCTATGGTGGTGAGGGTGGAGGGGGAGGGGTAGTAACTTCGTAATTCGTGGACCGATTTCGATGATTCTTTTTCTGTTCGGTAGAGTATGTTCCTTGATTGATACCATGAGAAAAAAAGTTTAGTGGAATGGGGGTGGGGTAGGGGGTTATAACTAACTTTTAACTCGTGGACCGATTTGGATGGTTCTTTCTTCGTTGTATAGAGTCGAAGACACTAAAAAGTGAAAAATAAAATAGTTTTAAAAAAAAAGTTGAACCGACTTCACAAAAAGCGCTACAAAGCATAAAATAATTTTTAATTTTATATCTATTACGACATTTTGAAGTCGGTGCAAATTAAACAAATAAAACAACTACAGCACCACAATTGAAAATAATACATAATACTAACTGAACGTTTATGTACGGGATCATAAGAAATGACGATTAAATATTTTTGTTGTAGTTGTTTGGTTTGTTTAATTTGCACCGACTTCAAAATGTCGTAATAGATATAAAATTAAAAATTATTTTATGCTTTTTAGCGCTTTTTGTGAAGTCGGTTCAACTTTTTTTTTAAAACTATTTTATTTAGTAAACTTTTCAACGGTTTAGCCAGGAATGCCTCAATGTCCTTTGTTCTTTTAGGGTGCGGGTTAAGTCTTAATAGCTTTAATTTTTGCAGGGCCACGCATAACTTCATGTTCGCTTACTCTGTGATCCAGATATGCTATTTCCTTTCGTAGGAAGTCGCACTTATCCGGTTGCAGTTTAAGACGACTAAGGATATATATATATATATATATATATATATATATATATATATATTTTTTTTGTTTAGTCCGAAAATAACCAATAGGGGAGGTTAAGAAGTTTTAATAATTATGGGCAAGAACCCACACAGCATTTAAATAAATAATCTAGTAAACGACAGAGTTCAAGTGGGTAATGAGAATAATAAAATAAAGATTAATAATCAAAAACATATATTTCATTTAATTAATAGATGAATAAAATATAAGAACAATAAAATTCTTTTTAAATAATTAATAACATATATGTCATTTAATTAATACATAAATAAATTTAAAAAATTATAAAAGTAAAAACAAAAAAAAAACTAAAGAGAGCAACGATCTTTAAAAATACAGGTTTCTGAAAAAGCATATGAGAATTAATTAAATTAATGTTTTGATACAATTTATTATTCACTATAATTCAAAGACTTAAATACACTTTAATGTTGTTTAATCCTTACTTACATATAATTCTCCTCATGCTTATTTTAGTACTTAAAATAATATAGACTGTTGTGAAAAATCATAATTTTTTTATACAGCCACATTAAATAATATGCACATGAATGGACCAACGCCTGACTGTACATCAGCAAGGATGCCACGTACAAATGCACATTTTAGTGCCCAGCAACAGGTGCCCACGGAAAATGGCATCGATTTTAGACATACTTCGCATCAGACAACAACAACGAGCACTACAATAAGGTAATTTAAAAACAATTAACAAAGAAAAATACTATATATAATTTATATAACTGTTTATTTTGTTTTAAACATTGTTTGTTTTTTGGATGATCACTTTTTAGACAATTGGATAAAATATCACCATACGTCAGTTTACATATATTTCCCTGTATCTTTTGATAGACATTCAACCACACATTCAAATTTCTCTTCCTCCAACTCATCCACACATAGTCATCATAGTGTCTTGTCGTCATCATCGAGTAGACAGCACCAGCAAAATCTTTCAGTGTCATCAGCAAATGCGCAGGCACAAGAACAATTAGTTCGTAGTCGTGCATCATCTAATTCTGGCTCGTCAGGAAGCAATTTAGGATCTGGAGGAGAAGGGGGAAGCGGAGGAGGAAGTGGGAGCTCCTATCATAATGCCACACAACCATCTGCCTATAGCACTGTTAACCAGGTAGAATAGATGGGTCCGTTTTATATTCCTCTCTACTCAGAACATATTTTTTTCATTCCTTTTGCATTAATTTTTAGTTTTCTTTTTAGTTTCTTTTTAGTTTAGTTTTTTAGAAGTTTTTTCTCATATAACTAATAATTTTGCTCACGTCGCCTGTACTTTCTGCACTATCTCCAATTTCTTCATTTTTATTTATATATATACAAATATATATATATATATATATATATATATATATATATATATATATGTTTGTATGTATGGGTGGGTCAATTTGTATGGGCGAAAAAAAAGTGACAAATCGTACCCCAGAGGTGTATTGTATGGGTTATTTTAAGCAACTTTGCCGAAGAAACCATGGGTCGAAATTGAATTTCGAGGCTCTGTAATTTTCCTGAGCTATTCCGGGTAATTTATCAATATATAGCCAAAAGTAGTCTAGAATTAAGATAAAAAGCATTACAATGTTCAACACTGTTGCCCAGAATCAAAAATTAATGGGGGTACCCGAACAACCAAACCCCCCCCCACCCCTTCACATCACCCAAGGGGGTCTAGGGGCCAACATTATTTAAAATTAAAGTTAATTTAATTTAAGTTAATGTAACTAATTTTTTGTTAGACGTCGTTTAGTTATTCGAGGGCTCCCTTTTCAGAATTTTTTTTCATCGCCAGATGGCGCAATACGCAAATGGTTCCAATCGATTAAATTAAAGCATTTCTAAAATTTTTAAAATAAAAAGAAACATTATTGTTTTATTTTATCGTTAAATTTATTTTTAAAATATATTATATTTAAAAAAATATCTATGGGATATTCTAAGTAATTTGTATTTCATTTTTTAAATAAAAAATTGGTAAACAAAATTAAACAAAATGTAAAAGTTAAAGATATTACAAAAAAGTCAAGAAAAACACAAAAAACAGGATTCTCAAATATTGTAGGAACTAGTAATATAGCATATCTGATTTATTTTGAAGTTGAGCAGCTCAAATTTTGTGTTATTTTATGGAACCACCTATTTCTCCAAATCTTGTTTGCTATCAAGTCGAGGTAATTTTTCACGGCTTTCTAATTTCACCGCCATAATACCTTCTCGATTCTTCTCTACAGCTCATTTCGAAACACTGGTAAGCAGTTGTACATGCCTTTCCGTACTTTGAATATGTTAGGGAATTAGTGGATCAGGCAGTGGTGGATCATCGCTATCTAAGTACCGTAAGAAATTATCATACGGAATAGATCTTGTCAACGCCGGTTCAGATAAAATGCTGTCATCGTTTAAGTCAATCATATGAAAATAATTTGTACTATTAAAATTTACCATAGGTTTTCGATAAACTCTAAGCTGCATCGGATCGTAAATTTTTTTTTTTCGATAGTGTAAAATTTTTTTATTGCTCTGTTGCGTATATCTTTTCTGTCATCAAACAGCATTGTCAATAGAATATTTTCTAAATGCGCATAATATGAATTGTCTTTTATTACATTATTTATAATGTAATAAAATTGGTTCTAAATATTGTGTCCATCGTATGAATTTCGAAAAGAGTGAACTACCATACACAACAGAGCTATAATACTTAACGTTGAACTGAATTGGCGTGTAAACCTTCATAATATAGATCACTAGAATTTTCAAATTGTTGGATGGCTTATTTTTGGTCACATATAGCCGCAATTGTCTCCTCGCCTTTGTTAACCATCGAGAATGTACAACTGCCGCTGGTTTAATCTGTGCTAAATCCGATAGACATGAACAATTGGAAATAGCATTCACCATATTGTACAGGTACTTGGTATTCGTAGATAGTTCACGGTCATCATCCATTCACGTAGGCACATTTTCTAGGGAAATCTGTTCAAAATTATCTACGACCTGAAAAAAAATAGTCTAAAGTGTATTTATCTTCTTTTTTTACGTAAAAAACAGGGCTATTTTTTGAAATTTTATTTCAAAGAAAAATTTTATTGTTATTAAAATTACATACCTGCAATTTTTCACAATTGTCAATCTCTTTGTTCAGCGTTCCAGTTGTTGTTCATGGACCAGTGGTTGATGATCTCTCCAAACTGTCAAACAAATGGCGGAATAGCAATTCGTTGAAATGAAGCAGGCATACGAACCAGTGCAATGATTTTTGTAACTGTATTTCAAACCGTTGTATAATACCATTATTTACCAGTATTGGCCGGTTCGCCATCGCAACATGTGCCTATCATTGAATCAAGCAAAATGGCTTTGCCCATGAAAAATTCGTTTAATTTTATCTGCTTGCTTGCGGCGTCTTCACTATCCAATTTTATATAGCCTGTACATCGAGAATTAGGCTCTTTCAGAAGAACTAAATGAGGCTCCTTTACCATGCTATTATGGAATTTGTCATCGATCTTTTCTCTCGCTAACGAGTAATTTTTCCGTCCATCAAAAGAGAATGCAACTAAAGTGGAAGCATCATACCGTTTATGAAGTACTTCTTGTCTAAGTTTTATTTTTTCTCTACGTACTTTAGCCTTATCCATAATCACAAGTTCACCATGACTATCCCTTACGTTGATATCTTAAAAAGGTACGTTGCCATCGCTGAAGCTACTCTGTCCGAAACACCGGATCGGTCACATATCATAGCGAATTTCTGAGCATGGCATCTTGGAGTGTAAGGCCCTCGTTTCATCGGAGTAAGATCCAGCCTTTCCTCATTATCATTCTCCATTTCTGGTACATATGTTGAGCCCGATATAATTGTTGGTATTACAGTAGATGCTTTTTCAATGTCTGCCATGTATTCCGGTATTGTTGATTTTCTATCATTGTTTTGGTCTGACATAAATTCTTTCAGATCTTCTGGGATCAATCCACATGAGCATAAAGCTGTTTTTAAGTCACATTTACATTTACCAATAAAAAATAATTCTTTTGTTGAATTAACAAACGCTCTAAATATGTTGCTTTTTGTTTTGTTTTTATCGACTTTATGATATTTGTCAAGCAAATTATTCAATTTTAAAACAACACTCTTTTTGTTAATAACGTCAATATTCAACTGAGTCCAAAGTTCAAGCAATTTATTCACAACATGTGGAGTAAAAGTTTTATACGAAAACATTTTACCTTGCATTTTAGCTCGTTCGCCCAAGAAGAAATAATATCGTGAGATATCCTGATTAGTTGGCAGATTTATATTGGTCAAATCACTAGCCGCACCAAAAGTAAAAACATCTTGAGAAGGCATATGCGACAAACTAGATTCATAGCTTGTTGGTGATGACGGTATCAACTCCATAGTACAATAGGTCATATCTTAAATAAGATATTCACTGTGATACAAACTTAATATTGGTATAAGATTTTCCAATGTGGATGATATGTTTTAATTCGTTGTTAAACCACAAGCACTTTACTACTGTTCATCTACTAATGGACTGAACAAACTTGTATTTATCTGTCCAATAATCCTGTCAAAGTTTTACCCAGCAGATGTACTTCATCGTAAAGTCTAACATCCTGCGGCACGGAGACAAAGGCGGCCGCTAACTTCTTCCAGTTGGCCTGTACTTCTTTCCAGAAGGCCCTCAATCGTCGAGTTGGTCGTTTTGGACTCGTCCTAGGGCGAGACTCACCGGCGTGTATATTGGGTTCTTCGTCAGTTGGTGCGAAGAATCGCTTCCTGGCCTCTTCGTACTCTTGTTGAAGTTGGTGATAGAGCTTTGAAGGAAAAACAGTTGGCAAGTTGCAGGTTCGGGTGGACATGTCCGGTGATCGCTGCAGAATTTGTACAGCTGGAATTATTGATGTAGACGGAAACAATAAAACAGAAGTCGTAGTTGTAGCCTTTTCAGGGGTCAACAGTATACTAAAATCCATTGCATGGTCATAACTTGGGGTACTCGTTACGTCAGCGAGGGTGTATTCAGGAACAGCGGACGAAAATGAAGCATTTTTAATGTCACTTGAAAAATTGATCAAGTCTTTGGTCATGGTTGCAGTTTTCGAAGTGAATTGTGAGACATCCTCAGGTGAAAGGGAGTCTCGACTGCACCGTTCAACTATTGTTGTACCGGGGTTCGCGGTGGTGAGGTGGCAGCAACGGCTGTCCTCCGAAATGTCCTTAAAGTCCGCCGGGACCGAATAATGTTGGTCTCAACACGTCGGGAATTTTTCTGCTGACACTCGAGGCAACGCAGTTTGACAACGCCCTGATAGCCGTTACCCAACACTTTACAATTCCAGCATAGTAAGCGGAAATTGATTTGATTCTTAGAAATTGCAAAAAATTGTCCATCGGCTAGGTCCTCCTCAATGGGCTTGTTATTGGCATAAATTGATGGTACTCCTCTAAACGTGGTCGAAGCCTAGGCTGATTGGCGAAGGATGCTCGTTTACGTGCTCTGGTTGCTTGGATTTCTATCACCAAGTCGCGAAGTTGTGCAACCGTATCGGTCCTGTTAAAAAAAATTAAGTTTACTCGCAAATTCTGCACAAACTCAGCCTCAGTCATCGGAGTACGAATTATGTTTCGGAGTTGTACCATCTCCTGGCAATAAGTAGTAAAAGGTTTCGTCGGTCTTTGACGTCGGTTCAGTATTCGGCGTCGAATATCTATGTCGTTTGTAGAATCTCCCCAGTCAGAACGAAGAGCAAATTTGAGGTGTTCCCAATGTGGCGATGGGTTTTGACATAACAAAGTCTAGTACCAGTCATTCACACAGTCACTGAAGAAGGAGTGCATATTTGAGACAAGCAGATCGAAGTCTCCTTCCAATGTATTTCGCGTAAGAGTTTCCACGCGGAAAAAACTCATCGACATTCAAGCGTGCATTGTGTCCGTCATAATAAATTTGTCGTCGTTTCATAGGACTGGCAAAACGACGCCGATTTAGAAAATTGGGACGACCTCAAACTGGGTTGGATAATTATTCATAAGCGGCACGAAAGGCGAAGGTTACTGAATCTCTGATCTACGTTCGGTCGCCTGAATCCTTGACAAGGTTGACATATTCGGGCTAGCCGACTGAGTACGCGAAAAGCTCGCTAGGCTCTCTAGTCCTCGGGTTACCTCCTGACGCACCAGCGTCGCTAACTGTGCATGTAAGCCTGCAAGTAGGGCCTGCGCAGACACTGACAGTATATTCGCGCTATATTCGCGCCTTCTGAAGCATGTCCTATAATTTTTGGGTTTCCCATTGAAGGTGTCAATATTTGAGTTACATCAGGGTTTACGTTAACAAGCATTGGACTGCCGTTTGGCATAGGAAGGCATTGGGATCCTCAGATACGGCCTCACGCGACTTGGCTGTCTGCCTAGAACTGTTCTTTTTAGGGATCGAGCCTGTATATGTGGTGCAATCATTTATATTGATGGTTTGCCTGCATATTGGGCAATTATTGTTTGTTTTCACAAAATTTCTTAAACACGTACGCCGTAATTAGAGCGCCACCCAAAATTGTCCAGTCTGCGTACATGCAGATACTACATTCTGCTGGTAATACGAACTGACCAGAGGGTACAATAGGCAAGCGTACAACTGCCATGTTCTAGAATTTAGGAATATTGCGATGAACTAGAGCTTTCGGTCACCAACCAGTTGTAAAAGTCAAAATTAAAATTTGAGTGTTCAGACTTGCAACGAGTTGCGATGAAATGGAGTACCCAAAATGTTAACGCCCAAAAAAACATTTTAATGTAAAGTACTAGAAATTATACGAAAATTTTTGCAGTAAAAACTAACTATGTGAAGAAAAGAATCAATACCTTCGAAAATTCTCTCTCTCTCTTTCTCGACGACGTCTCCCTTTTAACACAGGGACGGCCACTCAACCTGAGTGGTTCTCTCTCCTCGGTAGGGCCCATGGATGAGGGCACTTGTCATTGTTTGATGGGTTGAATACATCAGGCCTCCGAATCAGCTGATTGGCTATGACAGCCAGCCACCGCCTTTTCCTGGAGTCCTGATGCGTTCAATCCAGCCAACAAAGCTGAGGGAAAAGGACTTATTAGAAGGAAAGAATGAAAGTTCTACATCACAAAAAATAATTACAAAAAAATTTGACCGAGAAATAAATATAAAAAGAACTTTAAGCAAAATGATAGGGATGGGGAAAAGGGAACTCTATGGATGTCAAGCAGGAGATGTCCGAGACAGACTGTTTGCTAAGAGCCTGCAGCTCAGTCCTTCTCGAGGAGCTGACGGGGTTGAGATGGATCCGTCTTCGGACAGCCGAGGTTGCGTATCTCCTGCGAGCCGAGGTTTCGAAAGCCACTACCACGAAACTAAAATCGAAAACTAAATCTCGTGAGGGGCTCAGATTCTGATTCAGGGCATTGACCATCTTCTCGGTAATAATCCTGTCACCTTCTCAGAATCCTTAAGGTCTAGCGCGTTGGGCGCCATCTATTGTTGCGAGGCTTGAACCAACCCTGCCGTCGGATGATTTCCCAAGGCAGGCTATGACTCTAAATTTCATTTGCTGAACACCAGCTGATGACACTCAGGATCACTGCCTCCGCTGGACAGTCATCCGTCTGCAAAAGCTTGAGCAGAGATGGAGAATGGCATGCTGGAATGCTAGCGTTCGCAGCAGAGAAGTGGGGGGATGCTATCTCCGCTTGTAGTCACGCAACAACAGAAAGAAATCATGGCGAAGGAATAGGATACGAGAAAAATCGGAAACGAAAAAAAGAAGACCACGAAAGGAACTCAAATAGTAATGAACTTTGGAAAAAAACAGAAGGAAGGAATGATACGGCAGTCGTGCCGACTTACCGGAGGTCGTTGGGGGAGTCTGATGTTGTGACTCCCCTATCGTTGGCCCATGCCCCAACCACCCTGGAACCCAGGGGGCCTTCGTCATCTGGATGCCCTTATGATTCCTGCAATGAAAGAGAGCCAGTCTCCTCATGGCGAGGATCCCGCCCACCGGTGCCGTAACCCCCCTAAGGAAGGACGACTAGGAGAGAGAGAGCGGAAAAATTAAAAGCCTATTTGCGTCTCATATAAAAGTACTTTATTTATTTGAAAAAAAAAGTTTCCTCTCTAAACGAGAGCTCTGAGCCTTAAAAAAATCCTACGACTATGATACTATTTCTGTCATAATATCTAGGCAAACGAGCAATAACAACTTCTCAGTCTTCAGTCATTTTGTTTACTACAGCTCAACCTATTTAACAAAAAGAATTCAAGCGCATTAATTATGACAAGAACTAGGACTTACTTATATCATAATTGTATTTCATTATGAAATCAATCGCAAATAATAAAAACTATTGTCCAGCATCCAGAATTACTCTATTAACTGAAAGCCTCTTAATTAATAAAAATAAGAAATCCTAGGATATTATTCCAAAACATGTTAAATAGAAATAACAAGGAAGTTCAGTCGGACCGCATTTATGTGTCAAAACCAAATGAAATTTTCTAAAGTTAAAGGACATAATATTTCATCTTAAATTTATACACGGTTAGCAAAAAGAATTCTTTAAGTAGAAGTAAAAAAAATGCGCACTTTCCTTCCCCCTTTACAATAACCTATTGACCTATAACTCATTTAACGCAATTGTTAATCATGATACCTTAAAGGTTAATCTATATTACTTTAAAAAAAATTCAGTTAAACGTACGTAATAATCTTAAAGAACCAATATAGCCTATATGGATCAAAATAAACAAGGTGACGAATTTGGAAATGTGAAATTTTGTAAAAATTATCACTCATGGAAATCCAAAAAATAACTTACAATGTACAGGTTACTATCAATAATTGCGCTGTAAAAGAAGCGCGCAAAATATTCACATTTTAATCATTTATCCAGGATTCCAAAGAGACTGGGTGGATTATAACATTCAGAGTACGTATTTCAAAACTTAAATATTTTTGTTAAGAATATAAATTTGATAAAGCTTAGTTTGGAAACACGATACTAAAATAAATATTAAATAAAATATATTTAAATCTGTACTCTATATTGCTATGTTCTCTCATTTTAATAAAATGTCATAACGTCATATTCGGCAACGTTCCCGAAATGATTTTTCAACGCCTCGTATTATTTTAAATAGTCATTGGCCATCTTGGGCGCCAATATACAACACTGGCGGAAATAGAACAACATTATTTAATGGAATTAAGACTAATGATTTTCACTTATCGTAATGTTAATGATTTTGAGGCGTTCCCGTTATGATCTTCTATTGATGTACGGTATCAAAATACATAACTGAAATAATCTTACCAACAAAATTAATTGAAAACCGCCATAAAACAACCGAACGCTGTGTACACTTGAGAGATTTCATCGTGCGACTGCTGTTCTGTATCCTTGGATCCCGTGCTTTCCTTAACGGGAGAAGAGGTCCAATTGGAGTCCGGGCTTTTATTTGTATATTTTCGTCACAATAAAACAACGATAGAACTTTAAGCGATTTATTTTAAAAAACGTACCAATTAAATTTTCAAATAGACTTTTTACGAGCACAATTTGCAGCCAAGAAGTAAACAAAACTTATGGCTGGGCCCGAGTTATCTCTTTTTGTAATTATAATTATACTTTTTAGATGGCATGGGCGATATAGCCGGCATCGGGCTGAAGCAGCTATTAAGGTTTATTAACAGCTGCGGCTGGTTTTAGTTAAACCCGGCAATCAGGCACGGTTCCACGGATGTGGTAGCACAACGGACCATTTATAGGTCTATATGAGGCTGATCGGCTGTAGGGCTGATAGCCGCCACCCTAACCTAACCTAACCTAAATATAATTACGGGCGTAAAATAAAACAAGATAACGCGAAGCACATTTTCTTTACATTGAACCACGTAATTAAATACGTTGGAATTTTACGTAATTGGGCACTGCTTTTTGACAGAATAGAGTGCGTTCACGAAGTGACCTACAAACTGCCGGACATAGTTATTTTAGTTTATTTATAATTGTGATTATGCTACTATAGTACAAGTGTATCAAACATGATTGAACATTTTATATTTAAATTAGTATTTCATTGTTTTATGAACATTTCAAATACGGAAATGCGTGTTGGGACGCCTTCTCAAAATGACATTTTCACTAGTTTTATGAGAAAAAAAATGTGTTAACATCATTTTGGAAAAAAAATGAAGGGTTTAGATAAAATTAAATAAATCTGATATTTAAAAATAATTGTGACCCAACTATTACAAGGCTTTATTAGGAATAATGGTGTCAGAACCAAATTTGCCACCTTGGTGATTTTGACGCATATATACACTACTCTAAAACTTATATGAAACTCACGGACTGTCCACTAGATGATACAAAAAGAATTTCGACGAAAGATAAAAATCTGAATGTATCCTTTGTTGTATTAACGACCCCTTGTTATGGAGTCTCCACTACCATTTTCATTGTTTTCAACAATGTTAGAACTGGTATCTCTCATAAGTTGTAAATCAATATTAATAAAGCGTAACAAAAATAAATTTAAGGTAGTCGTTATGCATATTACTTTTAAATCTAAATCAGTTCAGCAGAGAGATTGTCTACTTTTTAATAGTTTACGTCGTTATTATTTCTCTACTAAAATGAAACAAAACGCTTTAGATTTAAAAAAAGTTCGTATTCAATACGAAGCTATGGAATCGAATAGAAATCTTACTAAATGGTAATTAAATAATGTTTTTCCTTTTCTATCGAAGGGTTTCACTCCCGACAATAATAACTGGCTCTTATCCGATAATCAACACAACTCTATCAGCGCGCCCGCGACTCTTTTATATCTTCTTCTCTTGTCCAATAAAAAGTTCTATATTATTGAATTAAGTTCATTGCCACTTTTAGCTTCGAAAGAAAAGTACGAAACACTTTATTTTGCTGCATCCAGGTTGGATTTCAAATGTCGAGTACACAAAAAAAGAATAAGCTTTTCAATCTTTTTACTTTTGACGGAAAACTTATGCGCATGACTATACGACTCTAAAATGTGTTAATAAATATAAGGTTATATAATATAACATACAGAGTGTTTCAGATCTGACGTGCTAAAATGAGTAGGGTGATAGCTCTCAACTAGACAAACAAAAAATTTGATGGCAGGGGGGGGGGGGGGCAATCTGAACCATTTGGGAGTTACAGGGTGATTAATAAATTTCAGTTTTTCATGGTATGCACATTACTCTTTTATTTTTATCTCTTGATCTACCCAACACAGCTACATCAAATTAACGCCAAAAACTATCTTAATGACCTTTCCAAAAATGCCAACACTACTGATCTAACTCCTACCATTGCAGGTACATTTACTCAGAAAATTGAAACAAAATGGTTTGCGATTACCTAAAGTTCAGCATTTTCCCAAATTTCCTCAGAAATTCAGAAAATTCTTATTACCTTTCCAAAAAGATGCAACATTACCACGTAAAAATATGTAGAAATTCAAAAGTAGAAATCCTATCGGAGAATATAAAAATCAACAAATTAAAGAAATTAAACTCAAATGAATTCTAAAATTATTTTTATTGAATTTAAAAATAATTAAAATTTATTTTGATAAGTAACAAAAGCCGTTCCAAATGTCCACCGCCACTTTGGATACATGCCAACAATCTCCTTCTAAGTCACTGTTTAAGGCGTATTGCAGCCAGTCTCCAGTATTTTCGTCGCTGCATTCCCAATTCGGCTTACTAAATCCTCCCTATTGTTAACTGAACTTGAATAAACTTCATCCTTAATTGTTCCCCATAAGAAAGATCGGTGCACCTCCTCCAATCCGGCGGTTAGGAAATTTTCATTTAGTATTACCTTCACAATGTTAGCCGTATGCGCTGGTACGCTGGTTGGTGAGATATTCCCCTAAAATTTTCCATAGGGTTCTTCTCTATTAGATCTGGCAGTGTATTGTCCAAAAAGTCCACATAAATTTCACTATTAAGCACCTACGGCAAAATGAATGGTCCTACCAAATGGTTGCCGATGATACCAGCCCAAACGTTGACACTGAAGAAACGCTCTGTCGTCAATGTTGCGTTCCAGAAGCCAAGTGCTAAATTTCAGGCTTCTCTCGGAATTTCCTTCCAGTAGTCCTTCGGCTGGGTGATGGTGATATGGACGTAATCCCCCTCGATGAATAACCCTCCAAACCTTAGATGACGACACTCCTAATTGCCTTTCGACTCGTGTCGTGCTCGTCTCAAGGTCCTGCCTGACGATGGTGAATATTTGCTGCTTGACGTCGGCTGAAGTTCCCGATGTTTCGGGTCGTGTCCCCATGTCGTGTGAAGTTACACTTCCTATTTCTCTTAACCTTTGGAAAGTCCGTGTAAATACCCCTCTTTGAGGTGCTCGCCGTTTAGGGAATCTCCTTTGATATTCCAGTACAGCCGCTCTCTTTTCCGTTTACTACACCATAAATTTAAATAATATCCGCATATTCCTCAAATGTAAATTCTAACATTTTTTAATAATTTTTGCTTAAAAACACCCGTACGTATTGATGTTTTTTTCAACTATGATAGGTATCCTTGCTGGCTGACCCTTTTTTTATAGCAAAATTTCCATCAAGTACGAGTAACAGAACGCCAGGATACAAGGATGTGAATTCTGGCTAACACATGCTAATATCGACAATCAAACAAAATTACACTAACATTGTTATAAATTTTTTCCAGAAATAATTAAAATTTAATTTTAATGTTAACCCAAAACAAACATTTTCGACTCTTTATCTTAAAAATTTTGTTTATTCAAAGAATTTCCTACCTAAAATGCAATAAAATAATTAGGTACTCAAGGAGTTCTAAGGATGCGGTTTTTGTAATCCTGTGTCTACCTTGCCATGTTGTACCTTTTTGGAAAGGTTGTAAAATGTGCAATCCAATAAAAATAAAAAAGAGCTGTACTAATTACATGAATTTCGGAGAAAATTTGGGAAAATATTGAATCTTAGGCAATCGCAAACCGTTTTTTTTGCACTTTTGGAAGTGACCGTACGTGCAATGGTAAGAGTTAGAACAGTAGTGTTGGCATTTTTGGAAATGTCATAAGGATAGTTATTGGCGTTTGTTTGATGTAGCTGTGTTGGGTAGATCAAGAGATTGAGATTGCTCCCCCCTGCCATACAATTTTTTGTTTGAGTGTAGATCTATCAACCCAATCATTTTGGCACGTCAGATTTGAAACACCCTGTATATAAAAGTTGCATATGGTTTTATAGTTGAAGGAAATCCCAGAAAGTAGTCGAAATATTGTACACATTAAATAAGGCAACGAATCTAGCTTAGGTTTCAAATTATGTTCATTATTTATAACTGGAAAATAAGCGCCTCTTGCTGCTGGGCGCTATCGACCTTGACAGGAGTACATGTCTTGTGCAGATCACCTTATTGATATTTTTGTCCGCTCGGATGCTACTGAAGAAAAATATGAAAATATGACGTCTGAAACAGTCCTGCCCTACAATTGTTTTGTCTAGATATCAGAAAATTTCAGTGATTGACTCGTGTTTTATGTTCACTTTAATATTCAATTCAATTTATATAACTTACAATTTGTTTACCGCCGATAAATGTCTTGAGGAAAAGAGAGCTTTCCAGATATTTGTATTCGGGTACTCTGTTTTCACCTTCATATTTACATAACAGAGTTACCTGACCTTTCTTTTCTCTATTGAAACACCATTACTCCTTAATATTCGAGGCTGAGAACTCCTTTCTTTCAGTACACAATTAAATCTTCTCACAAGTTATCAATTTTTAAATATAATTTGTTAAACGTCAAGTTAAAAAAAAATAAAATTTCTTTCTCGCTAATGTCTTAACGACCAAATCTATTCACTCAATCTTTATCGCGTTTTCCTCGGTGTAAATAAGCAAATAAAAACTAAAATAAGAGTAACAGAAATTTGAAGGGAAATGTCATAGACCCTGAGGTAAATTAGGTTATTCATTCCCGCATTACTTAACTATAAATTTTCACTTACCCTAGAGTCTCAAAAAAAAAAAACTTTTAAAACTTATCATTTATAGATTATGATTTCGTATCTATGTAGATACAAACATCATCATTAGCTGTGTTTTTTAATGAGCTATATAGAGCTCCGTCATACAAACTGCTGAACCAGTTCATGATCTAGTTCACTATCCCGCTCAAGGGAATTTAAGAAATTTCCCTTGAAAATAAAACGCTGCCAACTTAAATTTCAATAGAAATGTAATTTTTGTGAATGTGCAATATAACGAAAGAAATTAAAATGTTGGTTAAATCCACAAACACAATTTTTTTCAATACGTTTTAAATATATTTAATATATTATATCTTCTTGTTTACGATTGGGCTTTATCTTTGGCGTAAAATAGAAACTTAAAACGTCTAAAACTGACAAGTATATAACTTGGGAAGTGAGCTGCAGTTTTATTTTAAAAATTTCCCTAATCGTTCTTTTAATGATCTGATGAACCGCTCATTAAAAAACACGGCTATTATCGTAAGAAGAAATGTCCCACTTGAAATCCTAACTGGTGGGCTGTGGAATTTTGCAGCTCCAGAAATTAGAAAATTGTTACCTTGATTAACTAAATATTTGCTGTTTTTTCTTGCAATGAAACTTTTGCACTAGATGATAATATTTAACCTGCTGATCCTGACTGAACCGTTCTTACGGTATCATGCTCCAGCCTGACCACTGTCCTCTTACAAGACTTATTAACGACTCTCCGTGTTTTCGCGTCACTCGTTACTGCTTGCCGGCAAAATGCACACACACCATCGCACTGTCGCCGCTACTCCCGTATAAATATTCTGTTCGAAACCAAATGTTCTTGACAGAACTGGTTTTCGGTAAAATTGCACTTTTAGGAATATTCTAGAAATCGTGTGTGCGTAGTTGAGGAAGCTAAATAATTTAATTAAACAATCAAATTTTTGCCGGGAAAGACAAATATTAAAAAAATATAGATGGCGTCTTTCATGGTTTAATCCATCTAGTTGTGAGGTGAGCAACTAGGTTATTTTTACAAATCGACTGATACAAGCCATCTTGTTGTAATGTAAGCAATTAGTTTTCTTGTACAAACCGACCATAATATTCATAACCCGTAGGAAATATCTCGCCGAAATTATAATTAAAATTTACCTTTGGATGATGGGAGGGTTGGGTTCGGTAGCATTTTGAGATCTTATTGTAAAATAAATTTGTGTTATATGGGAATGATTGTTTTATTGTCGGAGTTTTAATCTTAATTCTTAGCAGGATATAGTGCAATTGATAAAAACAAAATGAAATTTAAAATTTGTTGTCACTAAGTATTATATTAACAAATCTTATTCATTGTTTTATAAACTTATACTGAAAATTTCAAAAAATTTCTACTGGAAGTTGGATTAAGCTATCATTTATTACGAAACCTAAACACATTTTCATTCGAATTTTTATCTTCAACATTTTAAAACTTTCCAGTTTATTGTTCCTGGAGCACTTCATTTTCCGCACAATCTATATTTTTCTTCATAAATTTCGTAAAATAGTAGTTTGCACTTATTTAATACTGTTGTACCATAATTATGAAATTTGTCAACAAAAGGATTATGTTAAAATTACATGCACGGTGGCGGTTTTAAGATATCTTAGATTGTCATTTATCGTCGATTCTCATCTTAGCTTGCCGGTATGAAGATATTCTCATAATTTCTTTCACTACGGTCTGAAGAATTCCAGCACTGGCAATGAGACAATTATTTCCACATAAGCACCAGAAAACGCGTTCATAGTCAATTGTAAAGTATCTTCAATCTTCAGGATCCAAAATAGTTTTTAAAAAAAAAAGTTGAACCGACTTCACAAAAAGCGCTAAAAACTATAACATAATTTTTAATTTTATATCTATTACGACATTTTGAAGTCAAATGCAAGTGCAAATCAAACAAACCAAACAACTATAACAAAAGTATTTAATCGTCCTTTTTTATGATCCCGTAAGCTGACACGTTCAGGTAGTATTATGTATTATTTTCTATTGTGGTTCTGTAGTTGTTTTATTTGTTTAATTTGCACCGACTTCAAAATGTTGTAATAGATTAAAAATTAAAAATTATTTTATGCTTTTTAGTGGTTTTTGTGAAGTCGGTTCAACTTTTTTTTAAAAACTATTTTATTTTTTAGTGTCTTCTGCTCTACACAACGAAAAAACAACCATCCAAATCGGTCCACGCGTTAAAAAGCTATGTTCAACCCCCTACCCCCACCTCCATCAATCAAGGAACATATTCTACCCAACAGAAGAAGAATCATCGAAATCGGTAAATGCGTTACGAAGTTAGACCACCCTTCCCCCTCCACCACCCTCTACCATAGGACCAAATTATTCTCCTATTAGTAATGGAGGATCACACTCTATACAAGAGCAAAAGAACCATCCAAATCGGTCCACGCTTTACAAAGTTAGGTTCCACCCCCCCCCACCGTACCAAAAATTTTTTTTTCATGGTATCAACCAGGGAACATACTCTACCCAACAGAAAAGGAATTATCCAAATCGTTCCACGCGTTACGAAGTTAGACTACCCCTCCCACCCTTGACCAAATTTTTATCTCCTATTAGCAATAGGGGATCATACTCTGTACAACAAAAAAAGTACCATCCAAATCGGTCCACGAGTTACAAACATTTTTTTTCTCGTGGTGTTAAGCAGGGAACATAGACTATCTATCCCCCTCCCCCCACCATTGGCCACATTGTTTTCTCCTATCAGCAATGGGGAATCATACTCTGTACAACAAAAAAGAACCATTTAAATCGGTCCACACGTTACAAAGTTAGCTTTCACCCCCACCCCCATCCCTCCCAAAATTTTTTTGTCATGGTACCAATCGGTGAACATACTTTACCCAACAAAAAAAAAGAATCGTCAATATATATATATATATATATATATATATATATATATTCCGTTACGTTAGAGTTTTTCACTGATAATGACATTCATTTCCTGAGCACCTTACACCTAACCAATTCTGGGAAAAGTACGACAGATGTGAAAGAAAGTTGTGTGATTTATTTTTATTTGTTTTTGTCATAACCTCTATATAGTTCACGAAATTACGCGATATTGCACGGTTTTTTTAAATTTCTGTCTAACTGGCTATCAAATAATATTTGTTAATTAGAACTCGTCAGTTTACCTTTTATAGGTGTCTCGTATTTGTATTTAGTAATGTTAGATAGGTTAGGGGTGATTTAGGAGTGGTTGTGTGGGCTGGATTGATGGGAGGGTTGGGTTCGGTAGCATTTTGAGGTCTTATTGTAGAAGCGACTATAACCTTAACGTTTCTTAATAAACTGTTAAATTTTATAATAAATGATTTTGAAATTCTTAAAGGGGTGGTAAGGACCTTATCTGGTAATGAATAAAATAAATTTGTGTTATATGGGAACGATTGTTTTATTGTCGGAGTTTTAATCTTAATTCTTAGCAAGATATAGTGCAATTGATAAAAACAAAATGAAATTTAAAATTTGTCGTCACTAAATATTATATTAACAAATCTTATTCATTGTTTTATAAACTTATACTGAAAATTTCAAAAAATTTCTACTGGAAGTTGGATTATGCTATTATTTACTATTATTATTACATCTGGATTTAGGAACTTATATCAACGCTGCACGCTGATGCAAGAGAAAACGGCATGAGTGACCCCCACCACGGAAGCGCACTGGTGACGGCGAAAACTAGATAACCAGAGAAGCGCACTGGTTAGACGAGTATCTCACACCAGGGAAGCACACTGATGCGAGAGAGATAATACGAGCGGCCAACACCAGGGAAGCGCACTGGCGAGGGCGATAACTAGATAACCAGGGAAGCATGCTGGTTAAGTCAAACTTAAATTACCTGTATACCTCTTACTACTTGGGGACTTCCTCGTTGCTCGATGTGGTTCGTATGGTAGCTAATCAGGGAAATGCTTCACTAGGCTTACTAATCACCAGTCATCTGAAATGGAAATTACCTCTTAACTCTGGCGATTAGTCTAGTGGTTGTGATCTCCTCGACCACCGGACTGCAACTGCTTCACTGCAAGTTTTCTGTCGGTCGAAGTTATATGGCTGTTGTCCACTTTCCTCCAAACTCTCAAATTACCTTTTGTTGGCTGCTAGTTCCCCTGGCTTTTGATCGGTCTGCTAGGTCTCTTCTGGTCGACTACTGGACGGTGACTGACACTGGTACTGAGCCAGTCCTCCTTATATAGCCGGCGGAGATCTGGCGGCGGAGGCACTTCGAAAATTTTTGTTTGGGAGATGTGCTAATGTTGACAGGTTTGCTGTTAACAGGTTTTGTGTTTTTGTAACTTCGTTACAATACATATATATGTATTTGCAGTTTGCCTAGAAATCACAAATGCCTATTCAATTATTGTGATATCTAATTGAATAATGAATTATAAATCTTGTACTTTTTCTGTGGGAATTTAAATTTTTTTTTGTTATACAAGTTTATAAAACAACGAAAAAGTTTTGTTAATATAAACGTGTTTTCGTCGCAATCTCTAACATCTTCGGTAAAAATACGATCGAATCTTTGGACGTACATCCGGACAGATTCCACGTTAGACAAAATTAACAAAAGGCTATTGAACTAACTGGCGACTCCACAACCTTTGAAAGTACCGGTGTCTTCACTTCTCTCGCTATTGCTACATTCTAAGAGGTCCAATTTGGACATACTTTTAAATTATAATTAAATATATTTTGTATGAATGTTTCCTCTTGTCGTACGACCCAAAGCCGGTGGACACTGTAACTCAAAATTTACTTGACCGATCCTCTTCAAATTTGACA
Organism: Leptarthrus brevirostris; assembly: GCA_964036015.1. NCBI lineage: Eukaryota > Metazoa > Arthropoda > Insecta > Diptera > Asilidae > Leptarthrus > Leptarthrus brevirostris. Next base: position 64,105,533 of record OZ038371.1, on the reverse strand, counting down.
CTTTTAATACATAAAATATGAGGTAATGACGTCGAGATTTTTTTTTGCATTATAATTAGTTTTACAATGACAAATATACTGATTTTTGCCTTTTTTTAAAAGAAAAATTCGTTTTTTTTACTTCTAAGTGATGCCAAAAACTGAAAAATCGTCAAAAAAAATCTCGACGTCATTACCTCGATAAACTCATAAACTAACCAAATATTTTCGATTTTTTGTTTTCAGATGATCCAGTGATTAGTTATGATGTCCACCGCAATGATACTTTATTATGTGTTCAATTTATAAATTAATTCAATTTACCATATGGTCCAAAAAATTTCAAAAATATGCTTAAAATGTTGCTAACAAAAACGTACTCTAAACTTGTGAATGCTGAAGAGAAAAATTACTGTCAGTACACATTTTTTTGGCAAAAGCTAAGCTAATAAAATAAAGCACTAACACTAGCTCCTAGCTGATTTCAAATATATTTTTCTTTACCTTTTTATACTACCCAAACGCAAAAAGGTTCGTCTACCCAAGATTTTAGTTCGAAAATAAAAGTGTTTTTTTCAATAATTCAGTATATTGGCAAAGTTGTAATGAAATATTTGTGGCAAATACATTTCAGAGTGTAAGTAATTCTAATACAACTTACACAATCAAAATGCGACTAAAGGTCTTTTCAAAAATGCAACTTGTTTTATGTGCATCATCCTGCAAAAATCTTCGTCTATCATTAAACTTACCGCAAAAAGGTTCGTCTACCCTGAACAAATTAAAATTTCGAAGAAAATTGTTTTTAAAAAAACTACAAACAATCGAGTAACTGTAAATAATTGTATTCAAATAATCTGAAATTGTAGTTGTGAGCTTATATTTTGGCTAGACGGCAATTTGCTGTAACTTCTTGAGCTGAAACGACACCCGGAAAAGCAATACCATCTCATCTGAGAAAGGCAGTAACTGAAGATTATAAAAATAAGAAATCTTCTTATCAAATTGCAAACAAATTTAAACTTTCAAGATCTACAGTATAGGGTATAATTATTTTATTCAAGACAACTGGAAGTATGAAGAATAAACCGATACCAGAACGACCAAGACTGACTACTTCAAGCGAAAGTCTAATTTTAAGGAAAACAATTAAACAAAATCGTGCTGCAACAGAGTCTGGAATTTGTTCAGAGAGCATAGGAACAAGTTTTTCTGTGGATACCTGTAGGAGAAGGATTAGAGAAATGGGTTATAACTCATATAAGGTAAATTTTCTGATATTCTGTTATGGAATCCCGCAGTGATCTCTAAATTTTAAGGCTAAGGAGAAACCATTTTTGACCAGTATCCAAAAAAAGAAACGCTTCGCTTTTGCTAAAGCCTACGAAAATTGGACACTTAATCAGAGTGATGAAGCACGCTTTGAGTTGGACATGCAATCCCATAAAAAACGCGTCATTCGAAAAAAAAACTGAAACATTCCAAAATGACTGCCTAAGTCAAAAAGTAAAATTCTCAAGCTCTGTAATGATTTGGGAGTTGGACATCTGTGCTTCACTAATACTACTATACAATAAATAGCTCTACGTACCAGACTATTCTGCAAAATTATCTTCTTCCATCAATATCTGCTTTGGAAAGACCAGTAGTCGAATATATTTTCCAGCAGGACGGGGCCAGTTGTCATACGGCAAACTTAACAAAGCAATGGTTTCAAAAACATGAAGTTCCCCTAATGCAATGGTTTAAAGGCACTTCATGTTCTTGAAACCAAAGCCCGGACCTTTCTCCCATTGAGAACATATTAGGAAAAATTAAAAAGACAATGCCTCAATGTCGCGATGCCCTAATGGATGTTCTTCATACAAAGCATCTGGGATTCAATAACACCAGCTGAGTGTAAAGAATTAGTAATCACTATGCCTAGATGTATGAAGGATGTTATCCGACGAAATGGTGACACTACTAAATGGCAGAGAAAAGTTTACGCAATTCCTGTAAGTTAATTTAATGTTTAGTAGGCTTAATTCTCTATGAATAGAATTCGGATTTCTTTTCTTTTTTATTTGATGGAATTTTACATAAATAATGGCCTCTATTGTTGAATCCGACGGATTAAGGATTCCCGCCGCAAGTGAGATTCACTTCCTCTTTACGTTGCGATTTTTGAATCCGCCGGTAAGTGTCAAGTGTCAGATTTCACCTTTCGAAAATGTTATCTGCTAATAGTTTATCTAAATGTTAACCGTAAAAGAGAAGTTATACAGTTTAATGTTAATTTTTTTACAAATTTATACACAATGTTGCAAAAAGTTACGAAATAATCATGGACAGCATCGCATTTTTTTGGATTTAGAAGACGATGAGCAGATATAATTAAGACTTTTACGAAGAACAATTCGAAATACAGCTCAAAATTCGATGCTATTACCGGATGACGAGTTAGTTGACTAAATATGTACTCTACGTTTTTAGTTATAAATTTTATTTCTTTCTTTGGATTTAAAAGAAATTGTAGGCTTAATAAGCCAGCTTTCATGTATGTATTAGAGGAGTTAAATAAAAATATTGCTCCGAAAGTGCAGTCCACACCGATTCCATTGGAATGTAAATAACCTGCTTCTTTAAGATTTCTTGCTCAAGGAAGCTATCAGCGTGGAATAGCAAATGATTTTAAAATACCAATATCTCCACCCACTTTTTCTCAGCATTTAGGTAATATACTTAATGGGGTAATTACATTTGAATGAAGAAATTTAAGGCACTTTTTACCTCACTAATACTTTAAATCCGCAATGATCATATGGCGAATTTCAAACGTTAGAATAACTAGGCAGGAATCGATTTTCTCGTTTTCAAAAATCAAGTGAAACGTACCATTTTCA